>JAQISU010000003.1:12887500-13080000 GCA_029339505.1 Unio delphinus
TTCCTTTTATTGTTTAGAAATAAAACTCTTAATCAGAACTACATAGCCTCTATTGTGCTTGTATACTGTTAAATCATATAAATAACTGCATAATAGTTCCTTCGAAGGATGTGTTGCTTTCAAGCACGAAATATTTCACCTCTTTCTTATCATATGTTTCTTCTTTTCTCATAGGAATTCTTTTGTGTCATTCACGGTTTTCTGTATTTCATCGCCATTCCTTGTACGTCATTGATTATGATGTTGTATGCACTGTGTAATCTGAACATAACATCTTGGGGAACAAGAGAGACAACACCGCAACAAGCCACAAATCAAGGTATTCCGCATGAACGAAGCCAATCGTTGGACTCCTCCCAAGGAATAGGTTCCATCTTCAGGTAAGATTTAGGAGAAACGAGACTGATAATCCAGTTAGATTGAAACATAAATAACGGTAACTATTTAGAAAATTAGGACAAACTACTTAACGATAGTTACGAAGGTGAAGAAATATTAAACGAGACTCATTTTTGGGGAAATATTCCAACAGAAAAACATACGTGAATGATGTTTCTCTTGCAGATGTTTATTGTGCTCTCAAGAATCAAACCAGCAGCTCCTATCTTATAGGCTTGATTCAATTGAGAAGCAGATAGCAATGATCACAAAAGAGAAGGCGGAAGAAAGCGAACAGACTAGAGTGAACGAAACGACAACACAAACTGACAATGAATTGGAGACAACCTATGCGATTGAAGCAAGATCTCCTGATAATAGTGATTCGGATAAAGACGAAGAAGAACGTAATGTTGAGATGCACAGCAAACGAAAAGATTCTCTTGAAGCAAAACAAGAACAAGATGAGAAGCCAATCAATAATGATATGAATGGTACGAAGAAGAAATAAGTTATATGTAGTCATAAACTTTTTCTCCTTAATCAAAAACGTAAAATCCATTTATTTTAAAAAAGAACAACTAGTTGAAAAATATATCTTACCATATTTAGAAAAGATCTTCGTGAACTAACAATTCGATACCTCTCTTTAAATGCAAGATGTTTCTATCACATTTTCACAAGCAGGTTAAAATACTTCCTCAAAATAATTTAATGGAAGACTTTGCTATAGGGATTATTGTTATATATAAGATACATGAGAGTAAAACATATATTCTAGTGATTGGCTTACGCAAAAGGTATACAATATTCCAAGTCGGTCAAGTGACAATGTTCTTTAAATTACGGTCAAATGTTTTAATCGTAAGTCTCATCTTCTAAGGATAAACATGATATTGAATAATATAATCTTAAACATTAAGCAGAATGCCTATTATACATAATTCATGGGCCCTGACCATGCAGACTGCCACAGAACGCTTTCGAGACATTGTTGACAATATGTTCCAAGGAAAATTCTGTTGAAATCAGAAAATGTGAATACTAAAGTATTCACGCATAGTTATGTCGCTTATTATGCGCACTATTCATAAACATTTATAAGTATTGTCAAGACCGGATCAACCTCGAAGTTATTGTATAAATCATTTGTGTTAGAGTATCCATAGCGGTAGCTTTAGCATGGGCGTGCGCGCTGTACAAATGTCCAAAATGCACAGCAAAGTCGTTATACAAATTGTCAACTTAACATGTGGTTCTAAACTAAAAAGGTGACTGATAATCCTCACAGTGATATACATAAAGATCAGGGGCCATTACTCTACCAATAATTACCATATTCTAGTAACCAAAGAACTAACAAAACGCTAGCAAAGATGATCGGTGAATTGTATTGAAATAAATCATAATGTGTAAATGAATAATTGTCGAGCTGTTGGGAATCATATTCAAACTCGATAAGGATCACGAAGCCTTTGGATTCCAAAGCAAACTAGGCTATGCTCGAGAGTGTACGAGTCCAAACTGATTTAATTGATCATAGTAAATCTTATTGAAATAGGAAAAGCAAATTAGCTGCTAGAGATATCGCCATGTCAAATCGCTGTGGTTTATGGGGCATTCATAATTATGGAAAATGGTACATACTTAAAAATGTTAACGAGACAAAGTTTCACAGAAACTTTATTTGCATTTTATTAATAACTGTGGACGACAAGCGTTCTTACGGAGTAAAGCCAGATACAATCATTTCAAACATAAGTCACCCATTTATATACAACTCTTTCACAGCGGCGATGGACACAAATTATATTTGAATATCTCTGCATCTCATTCGTATGAAAATTTGTGCAACTGAAATTCTTTACCTAGCAAAGTATGCACATTTTTACATAGGGTATTTGTTGGAAATGTAAAGGTACAAACTCTTGTGTGAATGTATCATTCATAAATCTTCATTTCAGACACCGAGGAGCCATTTATTAATAAAGCTTGGACGCATGATCCACTCCTAGAAGATACAAAATATAAAGGGCTAAAGAGGCCTGAAAAGGAATTCTGGAAGCAACTGATTAGACGTTATTTATTTCCCGCGGAACAGACAGACGAAGAGAAAGAACAGACAGAACATGATCTCACAATTCTTAGAAATAAAGCGTGTCTATTTTTCATCCTGGCAAATACTCTATTCATAACTATCATATTTGCTCTGCAACAAATAGCGTCTGCGAGTGGGAGGCAAAAGCTTTCTGTTCCTGTACCTTGCATCGGCAACCCAGGCAAAATATCCTACGTGGAACCAATATCCTTTGCCTTTACCTTTATATTTGGGATTATACTCCTCTTACAGTTCATTTGTATGCTTTTTCATCGCTTCGGCACACTAATACATATTTGCTCCAGAACTGAACTCTTTAAGACGAATACAAAGCGAAATATGTGGAAGCTTTATGCGGACATCAACAAGGCCGTGAGAATGAAACAAAAAGAAAAACACGATTTTGTTAGATCCATCTTAAAGAAAAATGTTGTTTATCCAGTGTCGGAGTCAGGTAGAAATATCATTTAATTTGCTTATTAATGTTTTAGTATAGTAGCATACATCTATGAAATACATCTGTTGAAATAGTATGTCAAGCAGTTAAAAGCGGAAATGGGTAATAGTGGAAATATAAAGGAGGAAATTATTGGGAAAATCAGAGAAAAATATCCAACATATACAACGAAAATACATCATGCAATCCACACGCTGCATCCAGTCCAATCTGTCATGTATTTTGTTTTCCGTATGGTAATGCAGAGGTCGCAACACTATCCAATCAGCTATCATTTCAGATGTTAAAGATGAATGGATCACGACGATTGTAAATAAGTGTTTCAAACGCAATGTAAAATGTATGGAACATGTACTATTTTGATTCAAGCAAAGAAAATCTACAGCATAGCCAGTCAGAATATTAAAGTCACAATTTAGTCTTGAACAGACAATCTGGCGTAGTTCTAGCTCCTTGGTCATTATAAATAATGAATTTAAATATCATACTGCACTTGTTTTAAATCTTAGAGGTAATCAAAGACGTTTTGCCTCGCACTGAGGTTAAGTGGATTTCAATTAAAACAAATTGCTCCAATTTCAGAAAGTAGCCCGGAGAAAACGGCACGGATGAGATGGAAAGAAGCTGGTGAAGCGGTCATAGCAGAGCACAGGAGTAAGAAAGACTACGCAATGAAAATATTTTGTGATCAAATAGATCTGGTGAAGGAGTATATCAAGCAATTACAGGAGGAAATTGGTAAAGGTGCCAAAAAACGGGATGAAATGAGGAAAATCAAAGAAAAATTTCCAACCTTTACAAAGGAGGCCCATCGTGCAATCTACAAGTTATATCATAATTCAAGATCAAAAAACTCAGAAAATGGCAGAGGTATGTTTAATTTTCTTGGCGTTTCTTCCCATGAAATTATAGTATGACTGTAATTCAATTTCCAATGATTCGATGTAATTGATCTATAACTAAATTCATACAACTCCCCAATAAAACTGACTAAATGTTAACGAGATGAAGACTTAAATAAAAAATTATGGTTGGAAATAAAGAGGAATAATTCGAACTAAATGTCTGACATAACAGCACGGCACCTTGACAAGAAAGTGCCAAATTAGTTTCAACAAAAAGTGCAGTTCGCAATTGGTTTCTTTCTTTTTGTGTTAGGTAAAATTAATTCCCTTCAAACAACATCTAAGATTTTCTCAAGTGGTACCCATAAATTTATTTTATTGATGCAGTTATGGTCAAATTACTTCTCATTCCCACATGGTGAAGTCAACATACTCGACACGATGGTTCTACAGTTACGTTGCACATGCTACGGGTCACGCATGCATGTCAAATATGCTATCAGATTAATACCCCCCTCTCTCTCTCTCTCTCTCTCTCTCTCTCTTCTCTCTCTCTCTCTCTCTCTCTCTCTCTCTCTCTACACGAAGCTCTCAATAATATCAGATCTATGTTCATATAATTTGCGCGTTTTCGTTCCTTACATTGTATTATGTGTAATAAACATTCTGATTGAAGTAAATATATGGGCTTTCCATTCTTAACCAGGTATTTGCTTGGAAGCAGCGGCTTATGTATCTGCCCCGCAAAGGGACAGATTTAAGCTAACATATTTCGTTTATTGTGTCTTAGCTATACATGATGACAAACCACGCAAAAGTAAACCCTTTATTCCCCGACGTATACAAATGGTACTAACAGCTGCCTCGTTTGGTATTCAGCATTAAGAGGCTAGTTTCAGAACTGGTTGACCTGGTGTCTAAAGAGGATGTGACAACATGCTACATGTCAGAGTCCCAGGTGCTAGACATCGCTACACTCTGCTACATTGCAGACATCGATGCGATATGACAAAATAATTGTTAAAGCTACGTTAGCAATCTAAATCATATCGCATCACAAAGTTTACTCAATTTATACTTGTGAACGGCCTCGCAGGTAATGTCCTTTGAACGGTCTGGTCAACAGATGAATGTTGCCTGATAACAACAATCTGGTTTAAACCTTATATCCAAACAGTTAAGACCCCTCTAGTTATATTTGGAGCCAAAGCTGGGTGTTGCATCGGAGCAGCAAGCATTTCTCTACTCAACTACCGGGATCACCTCCCATAACGACACGATGCACAACAAACGGCATCCAAGTTTAGTCTAATCGGACACCTGTTACGACATACAGAGAGAACGTATCAGATCTATTCAACATCCCCTAAACTGTAATGAGTGGTATAAATATAGAAAAGGACCGTCATGTTTGTACTTTTAAGCAGCGTCTTCCCTTTTTAATTCGAGGAAAGATAATTATCTTACAAGTACGCGATAAAATGAAACACTGTTTTATATTTTAAAGTACGCACTTGCAAGGATCTGGAAAAGATAAGGGAAGTCTTGTCGAACTCAAAAGCAATTTATGTTTACATTTAGAACATGTTGCAGCCATGAAATGCATCGCTGTCTTACATTATGAAATGGGTGGTGAGATTGTGATAAGAATTTAAATATTCACTTTCTTGATCAGCAACGACAAATGTCATACTTTAACTGGACGTTATATTGTATATTAAAAAATATTTCTGATTTTAGAACCGTGGAGTCGAATATTTATTTTCTGCTTACTCTTCATTTAGGTGCAGTATTGTATAATCTCAAAATTAAAAAAAAAACAATACACATCGGACACCACCATGAGCTAAGAGCCTAACTCCTGATAACAGACATTTAAAATAAACTCTCCTGCACACGCATTAAACGACGAAGCCAAGCAACGGTATTTAAAATTATCACCTTTGAAACTTCCCTTCAAATATTTAAATGCGTACACGGAGGTAGTACCATTTGTGTAATTCATAAGTACGTGGGTAAGTATTAGACTTTAGTTTATTATTTCAAACAACGGGCAGAGTACAAACGGGCACTGTGTGGGGTTTTCTTGTATCGACCAGTTTTCCATGAACATAACGCAATCGCAAATATAGCAACAAATACAAACACCGGTATCATAACACAAGATACACGATGCAAATAGTCATGCCAGTAACATAGATACAAACTGAACTGTGGTTACCTTTAGCTTCTAATTACCATTATGCTTCTCTTACAAGTAGTCTCTACCATCTCGCCCAAATATACTTTCGAAGCAGATGTTTGAATAGCTGTTAATATCTATGTAAAATACAAGGCTTAACACCTACTTGTTCATGCAATACCTGAGGGGTAAATATATATATATATATATATATATATATATATATATATATATATATATATATATATATATATATATATATATATATATATATGTTCTTCTCTTCTCCAGATAATGTCCATAATGGTCCAGATCGACTACCGAGTGAATCAGCATAGCTGTAATGGGTACAAGGCTACTGATGGATCGTTAAGAAACCATATACAAGATGCAAGACATTTAGTGTAATCCTTCACGCTGAATAGTATTCAATGACGCAAGAAGGGTTTGCAGTTTGTGCAAATGTTTAACATAGCGTGATTTAAAAGTATAAAGTTGGACAGTTTAAAACATTTTAAATTTCCTGTCAAATGTTTGCATGCCGTGTTTGTTTTAATACATAACCAATTTACCTAGTAATAACATAGATTACCATTAGCAGAAAAAGTATCATTGCCAGCAATACGCAAACAGCACAAGCGCTTCCAATTGTTACGTGTTTAGGCTCGAATAAACACCAACATGGAAAGAGTGAAAATAACAAGCATGTAAAAACTTAATTAACAATGTATTGAGCACAAATATTTTTCAGAAAAGAAAAATAAACTTACGGTTTTAAGAATCAATTCCAAAATTAATCCAAAACATAATTCAAAATATAATCCACTAGTGAAATTGCAAAAGTCCCGGTAATAAGATGTCCTAATAATTCCCAGTTCGAATCTTAGTGAAGCATCCAAGATGTAAGACGATGTCACGTGATGAGGTCAGTTCTGGTCTTATGAAATTCAATGAGCACAATTTTTTTCCAGATAAATAACAAAATAAATCGAAATTGAAATGATTTCCAATACCTCTAAACAATACAACTTAATATTCAAACAGCCCAACTTCTACTAAATATTTCGCTCCAAAACATAATTTATATACCTGATTTTATGTAAACAAGGAAGGGGTCACATGATCTTCTAGAATCTTTTAGAACAAATTTACGTTCAAAAAATCTCGTACACTCCGTATGACCCAATTAAAAATAGAAAGTTGTTTATACCAAAGCTCCATAATGTCCTTGGAATCAGCCAATCATTGTTAAAGCTTGTTTACAACTCTGAAGTTAGGTCAGAAATTAGGTCAACACCAGGTGTTTATTCTTAGAGTACAGGTCATCACACTTTCTAAATGAAATATCGCCCAATGAATGAATCTTAAACTTAAAATGTCAAATTTGAATCTGACAAACAATTAAAATAAAATAAAAATGATTTAAATCAAATATACGTAACACAATGTTGTCTTACGGCTGATATGCTTCTATAACTGATTTAATAATTTCTGAGTCAATTGTCTTTCACGAACAAAATGTATCATTTGCTACAAAAACTTGTGGAACGGGAAAGATATTTATGTCTTCGAGTACACACAAGCACTATTATTCCGAGTATCGAAGTAAAGATTCACCTGCAGAATAATTTCATAGCCGTTGTGTTTTCTCATATTTACGTGGTATTAAAAATCATCCATATTATTATTATTATTATTATTATTATTATTATTATTATTATTATTAGGGATAGTAGTAGCAGTTGTAGTAGTAATAGTCTAAGTCGGTTCAAGGGATGCTTGCTTTAGACAAAGGTGTACATTTTAGGAAGATATTCTTAAGGAATCGTTCAATATCTAGAAGCGAAAATAACATGAAGGTTTAGTGCACCAATTAAATCCCCGAAGCAAATATCGGTCACTAACGATAGGAATAATATCGAATCTTTGCGCTAATTATCGGAAACAAACGACCTCCAGAAATACTATAGCAGTCGCCGTTGATTAAGGTGTACCTTGTACAGCAAATTACTTCCTGAGCACACCACATATCTTCAGCTTTTCCTACGGCGGCATGAATGAGATGACGTGTTATTGGTTTATAAAAACGTAACTTTTTTCACATTACATTTTCAATAGACAGCTATGTTTCACTGAACGTCTATAAATAATTACATCAACATATTATGACTTTGTCTGCATAAGATTTTATCTTTCCACTGCTCTTTCATTCCAATGATGTTTTTATCCGATATGGATTTGGGCAGAATAGCCACAA
The DNA here is from genome assembly GCA_029339505.1 of Unio delphinus. NCBI lineage: Eukaryota > Metazoa > Mollusca > Bivalvia > Unionida > Unionidae > Unio > Unio delphinus. Next base: position 12,895,718 of record JAQISU010000003.1, read on the forward strand.
CCTGTTTTGTTTGGGATCACTTGATGGCGAGTGTTGAACTCTAAACCGGAACGAAATTTAATTCTTTCAGCAAAATATAAACTGACAACAAACAGCGCATAACTAATTTTACAAAGGGTAAGCGCATTCCACTCTGACATTATCTTTGATAAAACGAACACAAAACAAAGACAAGACAAACAATGAACATGGTGTAAAAATATTGATATTGACATACAAAGGCAGGATGGAAACTATAACTAGCTTTTATTGTAAAGTTGTGTATTCTCCCTCACAAACACCCATATATATATACATATATATATATATATACATATATATATATATATATATATATACATATATATATATATATATATATACATATATATATATATATATATACATATATATATATATATATATATATATATATATATATATATATATATATATATATATATATATATATATATATATAATTTGAGAAATAGATTCTGATTGGTTCAGTATAGATAAGATACATACATGAATATTTTCAAATCTCCTACATAATAATATTGAGGACATTGTATAGCGCCTTATCTTTTGAAACTCTAAGCGCTTTACAATATCTAGAATGATATGACTACAGGAAATCAAAAAACTAATATTTAAGGAAGGAAACAGTATTAGGTCTTTAAGTTTGTTCTTGCAGTCGAAAAAAGTGAGTGTTAAGATCACCCTTGAAAGTTATCACTGCGTCTTTGTGCCTAATTTGAATGAGCAATTCATTCCACGTTGCTGGGCCCTGGTATGCAAAATAATGTTGATCATATGACTTCGTTTTCATAAAAGCATAAAATGTAAAACCAAACAACATAACTTAAACTATATTCATACATCAATCTTTACTTATGTTGACGCTATGACAAATGCATTGGAGAGACTGAAAATAAATATGCAGCATCAATTGAAATAGCTATGTCGTTCATAACATCGGTTTCTATCCTATAAACTTACGATTCGTCTCTAAAACATTTGTCTCTAAGAAACTGTTTTTTTTAAAGGGGGCCATGTATTTTAAATTCATTTTCCTCTCTTTCATATATACATATACGCAATTCAGCTTCATACTTCATTTGTTTTCATTTTTAATATGCAGATGCAATTTAAAGAGCCAGAAGAACCGGCATCATAGCTACCGGTGTTTCCCATTTATATTAGTAGACGAGTCCGATAGTCCGGCCTAGATGGGTTTCTGAGCTTCTCTTTATTTTATATAATATAAAACAATACGCAACATCATATACATTTACATACAGATTACTTCATGAGTATTTATTTCAGTTACTTCCCCTATCTTGAGAATGTTAAAATCCCAAATATTTGAGAAATTTATTCCGATTTGTTCAGTATCAGATCCATGTTTATTTTCAATCTCCTAAACCAACATTAAAACATGTACAGTCAGTAAACATGTACAGTCATTCAAATATGTACAGTCAGTAAACATGTACAGTCATTCAAATGTGTACAGTCAGTAAACATGTACAGTCATTCAAATATGTACAGTCAGTAAACATGTACAGTCATTCAAATGTGTACAGTCAGTAAACATGTACAGTCATTCAAATATGTACAGTCAGTAAACATGTACAGTCATTCAAATATGTACAGTCAGTAAACATGTACAGTCATTCAAATATGTACAGTCAGTAATTAGAATAAGAAAACGTTTGACACGGCATATGAAAGGTCTGGAAATTGTGTTTATTGACCACAAACATAGCTGCTATATTACTTATATTCAACTCTTCCCGACTACCATTTATTTTCTTCAGTGTCGTATTATTCAATTTTGGACCTATCGGTTTTGAAGAATTCGACACTAATTGCAATGTATTCTTAAAATGGAGAGACATGCTTGCGTTACTTAAGGTTATTTCTAATCCACTGAGCGTTAACTGTATCTTCTAATGACTATATATTTAAACAAAAGTGAGAGATATAAACACACACGCACGTGCTAGCGTATACAGTACGAAACACAGATTGCTTTATTTTCACGTGAATTATCAAATTATTAACCAAATCATAAGCTACTGCTGGTCATCTCAAGTACCACAATGGGATACCGATAAATCAAATGAAATGAGTGTCGTCGGCTTTAGCACGTATCACCAAATAAATTAAAATAAAACATCGAATCTCTGCGTTTACGTAGCACATATTGACATCTTTTAGTAGCAAATTATTATGTTTGATTTGGTAGCAATATTTATATATTTTGGTAGCAAATAATTATGTCTGTTTTGGTAGCAAATTATTATATTTGTTATGGTAGCTTATATTTGTCTTGGTAATCTATTTGTTTTGGTAGCAAATTATTAATTTTGTTTTGGTAGCAAATGTTTCTGTTTGTTTTGGTAGCAAATGTTTATATGCAATTTGAATTCGTCAATATAACTTATTGAAGAGGTGAAATTAATATTCTTGTTTTGAAATCATGTGTAGTTTACTATTTTACATTTTGCATATATTTAGCAAATACAATTTTAGTTTTTGTTTTACTTTGCATTAAGAAAAAAATGAATGTACTTACCTTCATATAATGTATATTGTTTTTGTGTTTTATGCTCTGCACTGACTTGAAAGGTGGGGGTTTTTTTTGCATTTTAATTTCATGCACAAACTGAGTTAATTCTAAATTATAGCCTTTAATATGCTAAAAAGATCCCTAACTTATAAATGATCTAGGTTTAAATGCGAATCAATCTGCTGTACCCTGAATCCCTGAAACTCATAATATAATGCTTTTCACTTTTTTTTTATTTGCAATCTAAATCTATATTAGGCCTATTTTGGGGTGAGGAATTGATTTACTTTCTCATAGTTTATTTGATTTACTTCCTTCAGGAAATCTAAAATACAAGTGATTTGTATTGTATCAAAAAGTTCCTTCATGTCATGTACATTATAGTATTTTTTCACGCGTAGATTGCAGGTCGGAACACTCGGTCGATGTTTTTTTTTTGCCTGGGGTTTCCCGTGTTTTACATCCACCATTTATACTGGTCGCCATGTATAACTATCATGTGCTGGAAATGGCGTTGAACCCTATATCAACAATGTTATCTTAAAGGACACTTCAACCATAATTAGGACAAAAGTTGTAAAGTTGTGTAGCCTCTCTCTCTCTCTCTCCCACATATATAGAATTTGAGAAATACATTCCGATTGGTTTAGTATCAGATACACACATGAATCTCTTCAAACTCCTACATACTAATAATTTGGACATACTATAGAATTGATTCAATTACCTCTTGTGCATGGACAGTAAGAAAATACAAAAGCATTATGAATCAACAAAAGGTTCTAAATATGATTTACTTTGTCATTTGGAAAAAATATATCTAACCCAAACCAATTTAGACTATTAATAATTTAATTAATAAGTGTTAACTGAAAAGAAAAAATGGCAGAATAAGCATAATCAATTTATATCTCTTCACTCTTAATATAGCACAATATTATTTTAGTATAAATATACCTTTGAAAGACATGTAAATGTTTTAGAAATCGAAACTGAAAACTATTGAAGCATCATAATATTATTACAGGCACAGATTAAAGGTTGAAGTGTGAAAATCCAAAACATGTTCAATTCTGTTTCTGGATAGTATTTATACGTGTGGCACTGTTAGTACAAATACATTAGCATGCGAGCCAGTAATTTATGCACCTGATTTTGTCCTTTTTTATTAAACTGTATACCTAAACCGTCTTAGTTCAATAAATTTTGCGAGATTTTTGTCTTTCCTTTTCCTTTGCTTATTTTCATTAGACAGATTTGAGTGATTACGAGTTAGAATAGCTATAATCATTAATCTCGTTTTATAAAAGTTCCTAAACAGTTTTACACACAACAAGAAGCAACACTAGAACTGGCAAAAGTCAGCAGGCTTGTTTTGGCAGCAGAGTAGGGTAAAGTGGGTAATTACGCTGGCAAACAACTAGATGATATCGATGTAGAAGGTATATTTTCAAATATGCATAATTCGAAACTATTTATTGGTGAATAGTGTGTCTTGGGGAGTGGGGGTAAAAGGCGCACTAGCACTTCAGGTTATTTAGCGCCAAACAATAGGTTATATGTAGAAACGTTTAAAAATGGTAAATTGTTTTATATCGACCAGCGATATCAAAAACCCAAAGTACAACGGTAAGATGGTAACAGTAACATATAAAGCATCCTTGGTGGATGACAATAGTGTATGGTAATGAAGACAGATGAAAATATGTTGAAAATAAGGAATGGTATTTACAATACATAATAGTTGGTTCTATTTGCTTTATATCGGCGAATCAGCGCTTTTTGTATCCATACATGTTGAAAACTAGTACAAGGTTAAATATCGACCAACGACAAAAAATACCAAATAGTTCATAGAAATATGGTGAGATGTTAGTAATAGAAAAATAAGAAGCTTCCCAGTCAACGGGACATGTCAATGGTGTTCCCAGTCAACGGGACATGTCAATGGTGTTCCCAGTCAACGGACATGTCAATGGTGCATGTTAATGAGAGCTGATGAAGAGATGTTGAAAATAAGGAACGGTATTTACAATACATAAAAAATGCTCTAGGTGATGACATAAAGGTTACATTTTAAAATAAAGTTTTACTTCCTTCAGGAAGTCTATGATGCGAGTGATATTAATAGTATGAAAAAGTTCCTTCATGTCATGCACATTATAGTACTTATCACGCGTAAGTTAACATTGAATGGTTCATTACATGTAACGAAATCTGCTGAAACTTCACCTTTTAGTATGTGAAGTGGGTCCTGTACGTGTGACCGATCCGATTCTTGCAATTACTACCTCCTACATATGGATGGTACTGTAGGAAGGAGTCCATTATCCATGAGGTTGGTTTGATCGCTTGAAGTTTTTTATACACAGCATCATTCCACGATGCTTGGCATTTCTGGCGTACGTACTCTTTAAATAGAAGCAATAATAGTGAGTCACAGAAGATAATGCTGTTTAAAATACGTTTCTTTTCGATACATTTTATTGCTCTGATTTCGGCTGAAACAATGGACGTATCATTTGCCAGACGAACATTTGTTATGTGTTCGCCACTAATGAAGGCTGCAGCAGCCTGTTCCTCATCCTTTGATCTATCAGTATAAATTTTAGTGCAGCTTTTGAATTCGGTGAGGAGTTGGTGACCTCGTCGTAGTATATATTCTTCGCATCTCCTCAAATCAAATATTAGTTTACCTCATGGACGAAATAATACTCGAGTGTCAAAATCAACTTCGCGTTTAAAAAGGTTTGTAGCTTTGCATTATATATATTCAGTTTCATTGCGCAGTCGTTACTTCGTCTATGGCATATCACTTCTTCTGATGACAATTTGACCAGAGTTACCCAGCTTCGTCCAATTAATCTGGCACTTGTGCAACAATTCTTCAACTCTACACATTTAGCAGCCATTTTGTGTAACACTTATTTTGGAAATTCCTCGACATGAATTCAAACTATAAGAACATCAAATGTCACCAATGTTTGCAACAGATAACGAGATTGATTTAAGTCTTAAGAAAGTAGCTGCACGCGCTAAAAACGATCAAAGAATATTTTTGTCCTTAGCAGAAACAATGTTAAGTGATCAAATCGCGGTTGACAGTGATTTTTGGTTTGATTCTATACATAAGTCACTTTCATTAGTGTCTTCTTAATACCTTGGCAATTGTTTGGCATATATGCCGTTTTAGAGCGTTGTCCTGCACTATTACTTGCACATGTGACGGACGCTCAATCTAAATCTAAGGTTCACTTCCAGGATACCATTGCACATATAACTTCTCCTGATTCGTTCCATATGGTTTCTGGTGTATTCACATGGGTTCATTGGATCGTTTCAGTTTCAATCAGTATGTGTATATTGTGGAAAACTGCTAAAACACAGAATTATGGAACACTTACATTTGAAACATCATGACGATTATGAAGTTTTACAGGCCTTTGCCAAAACTGGCAAGGAGAGTACCTGGGACATCGAAAACCACTAAGCGTAGAGGTAATTACAAGCACAACATCAGCATTTTGCAGTCGAAATAGGGAGAGCGTGTTGTGGCAAGAACATTGGCCACAAGTCAACAACATGTAATACGTTTATGAAAGATAACGAGTTGTGGAAAAATTGCAGTTTGTAAATTCAAATCCATAGATGCCGATTCCAATAAGATCTCCGTTTGGGCACGATCGAGAATGCTGTTGAGCAGCACAACAGAAACTAAATCATCTGCCAATGTTAAGACACTACATCCAATTTTAGACACTATGCAAACAGACGACTTATCCAGTGTCCCGAAACAATTGACCATTTAATCTTAATCTTTAGAAACCTCCAAACACTGACCATTCGAAGGAAGCACATCTCCTATCTAATGCACCAGCTAGCCAGCATTAAATGAACTTGTACACAAAATATCAACTGACATGTGGCAAGCAGTTCGACTTGATATTGGCACACATAATCTCCGCAATCTGTTCCAAGAAAAACATTTCGCGCTACGCTACGTAGCATTTTGAAACTAGAATGTTGTGATGCTTCCATAGATAAATAGATAGATATATCTTGTAGCAAAGTAATCAGGAGATATTCGTTTCATGTAAGGAACTATGAAAATATTTCAATTAATATATTCGTTTCATGTAAGGAACTATGAATATATTTCAATTAATCTGTTGAGTTTGCACATTTTTACCTTAGGATGGAACCTGTTAAATCAAAACGAAACACATACACCAAGAAATGTACTTTTTTAACATTCAAATGCACAAATACCTTTTTTTACATTCTAAGTCAATGGAACAGTCTAACACCAAAAACAAATGTAACCTGGGGGTGGAGAGACAGCAATCTTTGCAACTTCTACTATTTTATTTATAAATGAATCTTGCGTTTCTGAATATCATAAGCGACTCGTTTTACTAAGAATAAATTAAACTACCTGCTGTGCATGGACAGTAAGAAAATGCATAAACATTACGAATCAACAAAAATGCAAAGTACTGAAAGCATTTATGGTTAAAATCCAGTATAACCCAGTCTACTAATAAATCAATACGTCTGAATGGGCTATTGAAAAGAATTTTTTAAAAAAGATGATATTAAATCCCTGGGATGAAGCAAAGATTAACTAAACTGTTTTGATTGATTGTACTATAACGGCGCAGCAACACATGTTGCCTTTTAGTGCAATAAAAGTTGTATTTAGCGCAATAAAAATAGGTTTTACGTCAAAATGTTTAAAAAGGTCAGTTTTAATAACGGCTGAAAGTAAAACGGTTCGATGGTAACGGTAAAATATAAAGCATCGCAATCAACAGGGGCTGAAAATGGTGAATGGTAATAAGAAGTCCGATGAAGTCGTTACTATCTCTGTGACATGACGGGCATATCACTCCTTGTCCTGACAATTCGACACAAGTTACTAAACTTCACCCAATTAATCTGGCACTTTTATAACAATGTTTCAATTGTACGCATTTAGCAGTCATTCAAGGTGCTGCAGAATAGAAACCGAGTGGATTTTTTATAAAATGAATAACACAATGTGTGATAGATGGAAATTTATGAAATGAATTAATAAGGAAATATATTGGGTGCATAAGTGCGATGATTCTCACGCGCTCTCAACATACGATTTATCCGCACTGTGATTTACAATCTCCTGGAATACAACTAAGATTCAAAATAATCTCATGTAAATGAAAATGCACCCAATTTAAGCAAACATGCTTCTTGCCTCTTCATAAACTGATGAATCGCAGTTTCGACGTGTCCTTGGGTTGACCCACACTTGTATTGGACGCTCGCGCCCTACACGGATCCACCACATGTACAGTCATACGTATACACGCGTACAGACAGCATACATCACCCTTGCATTAGCAGCGTTTACATTCGTGGCTTCACCACATGTACGGACATACGTACATACATATAGACAGTTCAAGTCAACTCTTGTTAGCTCTACTCTTCAGCTACAATACAACCAAACTGGTAATAATAATGGGTTCTGAAAAATCTCTTGATATATGCTAATACATTAAACTCCAATAGCAACTTTTAATTCAAAGCTCACGACGTTTCAAATCTGTATTGTAATAAGTTAATCATTACACGATATGATATTCCACACTCGATAAGCTTTGCAAATCAAATGAAATAAACATTTAACACTCACCCCTATGGCTGAATAAGACAATGGAGAGCGTACACTCTTTGACGAGATCCAAAACGACCAGTGAGTTGATTATAAATTGATCTTCCTTAAATCCATAGGAGTGAGTAATATTTAAGGTAAAATACCCGTGCACATCATGATTATAATGTCTCTCATCGCAAGTAATTTCCGGCGATATACATGTTAGTTCTGTCGCTTACCTGGAAAAACACTTATTCACCCTATATAACGTTATACGCATATACAACGAAACAGTTAAATAGTTCTAAAGCATACCAAAGTTATTTTTTGCCTAATTCTGTGACATAGGGTAATCACCACTTTTGACAATTCCTTGAATATTTCTTTACCTGAATTCAAACTATATGAACACCAAATGCCACAATTGTTCGCAACAGATAGGGATATTTATTTCATTCAATCATTAACTTTACAATTGCCCATGTCCAAGTCTATAAATTGATTTCACATTCCGACTAAACTTCGTCTTGAAATCACTATGGGAGTTCAATGCGCAAGGGTTGATATTCATCAGCTTAGTTTATGTCCTTATATTGGAGCATTACTGGAACATCGATGATTGATAACATTTATGTGAGTAGTTATATTCGAATTCGATTATATTTCAAAACCAACAGGTTTTAAACTCTCCAAAGTAAATAGCAGCTCTCAACATCTTTCCCTATTTATCTTCCATCTGCATAAAACCTACGTTCCTTTCTTATCCACCCCTTTTGTGCTCGGATTATTTAGACACACCATGATAGAGCGTTTACACAACGCTTAGATTAAGTATTTCAGAAGGTTCTCCTCAAACACACCTTTCTTTACAACCATACACTTTTGTAACGTAAATACACTAACGTGTTCATGTTCTGGTTCTTTCTATTCGTTACACTTTTGTTCTTAACAATAATAATTAAAAATAAAGTACGAATAAATGCTTATACTAGAAAGTGAACAATCGGTTAGAAATAGTTTTACACAGATTTGGAACACAAAAACTTATCTAGTATGAAGACTTAACACTGATCGCAAATAATAAAATCCATTTGAAATGACGATTATTAAATTCTCATCTTCGACTTTAAATGTGGCTTAAATATCTTTTAATTTACATTTCAAAAGTCAATCCATCCAGAAGATTTATTTCACTTCAGCTCGAACAAGGAAAGATGCTACTAGATAAAAGTCTCTGGTATTTAAGCAAATCTTTCGATTAAGAAGAAAAAAGCTACACATTGTAACAAAACCAACAAGACTTGTCATAATTATTTGGATCACTTTATTTGACAGGTACAAGGTCTGTACCCTTATCTCTTGTACCAGGGTATGCACACAAGTATAGATCAAAGCCTTGCGTATGACATATCACAGTCCTAACTGAACTTTATCAGGAAGAACTGCTTAATGCCAAAGAGGAAGTTGTAATGTAGTGCTGCGAAGAAGTACTTCCGAGTTCATGTGCGACACCAGAAGAAAGTACCAATTGTGAGGACATCATAGGTTAAAGTTGTAATTAACAGTGGTTTATCTTCAATGCTGGTAGAGTGACAGCTTCAAATCTGTATGCTATACAACAATCCATCACAAAGTCTGATTAAACAGATGTTACCCATCTGCGAAAGATTCGCTTTAGAACAGACAGAGTGGGGATGTAACCATGAAAAGACTACAACAAGCTTGTAAATTGAAACCACGAGTAATAACCAAGAGAATTTTAGTTTGTGTGAGAGTGGACTCGTCGTTAATTCCTCCTATCGATTTCTGGGAGTCACACCGGATAGTGTAACATCACGAAATTGCAGCTGTAAATGCTAGTCGATTTTTAGTGTCCATATTGTGCAAGAGATTATCCCGTTTCAGATTATGTTAATTGTATAGAGACTGTTGATGGACAACATAAACTTAAAACAACACATTCATACTATTACCCGACTCAGTATACTTTGCATCTTCGTGAACAGGAATATTGCAATTTTATGGTATGGACAAATGTTGACACTTTTCTACAAGGAATTTGATTCAATGCTGATTTCTGTCAGATCATGGTGGCAAAATCTAAGGCTTTTTTTTTTTGGTCGCTAACTGTACCATAGTTGTTGGGAAAATCCTAGTTCAGACCTTTGGTCAATGCAGAGTCATCACATATAGTTGAAGTAAACAATTAAGCAACACACTTGAATGCCATTAAAGCACATAACGTGATATGTATGCAAAACGATTTATGTTGAGAATGAAGATGTAATTGGCTGTGATAACTGTCCATATGTTTCGCTACACTTCAAATGTGTAAAGCTGAAGAGTTCCAAATGGAGTCTGGTATTGCCAAGTTTGCAGATAAATGAAACAATTTCAAGAGAAAATAAATTTTCACAATTTGTTGCAGAAAATTATTCACAGAATTGTATAAACAAGGACATAATGTTAGCTGACACTATCTGAGCTGTAGCAGGGCAAAGCAATGATAAATTATCGTATTAAAGGTGTTACAGTAGTCAAATCATGCTTTGACTATTATGCATTCTTCAATGGATTAATTCACTGATGTATTTTAACGGAGCACCAAAGCTCGTAGGATATTTAGCATCAAACAATAGGTTATATGTAAAACGTTTTAAAAAAGGTACAAGTTTTTATATCGACCAGCGATATCAAACACCAAATAGTTGAAAGTAAAACAGCAAGATGGCAACAGTAAAATATAAATCTTCCCGATCAACGGGGCATGAGAATAGTGTATGGTAATGAAGACAGATGAAAAGATGCTTCAGTAAGGAATAGTATTTACAATACTGTATATAAAAGTGCTATAGGTGATGCCATACAAGTTATATTTTAACATAAAGGTTTACTTCCTTCAGGAAGTCTATATTAAATAATGTTCTATGAACACAGAAACGCCTGGGGAAGGTGGCACCATTCCTTCTCCCAGGAATAATTAAATAACCAGCCTTTGCTCTATAAACTAGTGCTAAAATGACCCTAAGTGGCCGAAGCACTTTAATTTAATAATCATCATCGGTAATTTCACAATTGACCGTCAAACAGGAGAAATGCGATTATTAATGCTAGGACATAGCATTATTCAAAGAACTCCGGCGGATGTTTCCTTGCCTTTCATATGTAGGCAGCCGATTGATGTGGTAGTTTGCATGGATGGGAGATCTGGGGCCAGGGTTGCCACTTTTCTACGCCACCATAGTGAGGGGCCAATGCCCGATATCATCTTTATACAGTTGGGTGAAAACGAGATAGGGATTATGCATCCCATGGATATTGTTGGACAAATCATAAAGATTGTGTGGGATGTATTTAAGTCGTGGTGCACGATTTGTGTTGGTGAGGGCATTGTTGCAGAGATCTAACCCCTGAGGAATAACCCGAGGACAATACTATCGAAGGGTGGAGAGTTGGCCAGGATTATAGGACATTCTTTGAGACTATATTTTGTTGACGCGATATCGTTTTTTCATATCATGGCTGACTGCGGAATTCTGGGTAGTTGCGTGGCGTCATCGGAAAACCATCTTGCGACACGTGTGCTAAATTCTACATAATCTGCAATTGCAATTAAAATCTGATAGATTGATTAAAAGGCAATAATTTAGTCTTAAATTCTGCAGTATACTTTGTTGATAAGGGACACTATTATCATAGTGTGTAGCCCTTTCCTCAAAATCAAATAACCATCACTCCACCCCCTCCCCGCTTAATTGTGCATTACCGATTTCCCTTAGTGTTCGAAAAACCCACCCCGAGTTCTCAATAACTGTAACATCGTATTTCTCAAGTAGTGTAAGTAATGTCGAATTATATGTGAATATGGACGCAAGCGATTAAAAACAAAAGTAAATAATCCATATATGTGGGGGGGGGGTGTTGATCATCGATACTCTCCCCAGCATATATAGATGGTTTGAGTTGATTGAGGAACACCTTCGTTAGCCAAAAGTGTCTAAAATGGTGTAATGTTATCCCTGTCTACCCATGAGTGTAAGGAATAGTGTTTGTTTCTATGTTTATTTATTTTTAGAATTACCGTGTATGAATTTTGATGACGGTTAATCTTTGTTTTGTTTATCAAATATATCAAAGTTTTTTAATTACCCACTAAGAAATTCAGGCTGACAATACTCTAAATCACAAGCAAGAGCTGACTTGTGATATATATTCTCCACTAGAGCTGAGAAGAATATTGATTTCTTTACAATCTGATTCCTAAACATAGGATCGTACTCTTTTCCCATAGAACTATTAAGTTCCAGGGCCAGTTTTCTTTCCTTTTTAGTATAAATTATATTAAATGTTAACCCAGTTGACTTTGCCAGAGTCATTTGTCCATTGTGTGTGTATTTTGTAATTTTACTTGTATGTTGTCAGGTGTAGTTGTATGGACAGTACTATTTAAGTCATATTATAGAGTTTTAGAACTATGTAATATTTATATGTGAAATTTTGAATAGTTTAAATTTTTATATAAAAATAATAAAAAGATAAGATATTTAAAATTTCTAAAAGTGCACTTTATTTAAATACTTTATGTATAGTTGTTTACTAGTAGTTCTTTTTAAATGCTGTGTCATTTCCACAGGCACTTGATTCTGAGTAAATTCATGTATACACTCACCATATAACACAAGGCACCTAACTCTCGCCCGTCACAATCTGACCCCTCGATGATTCCGATGTAATTATCTGACTCTATCTGTACCATCAATCACTCATAATGTACACCACTGTAAAGAAGACACTCCAAATATTTCATCCATTATCATTTATGCAATTGTACTGATTCCGAAGGGCCGATTTTGCGAAAAGTTTATCCGTTGCTTCGTGTATTCCACTTAGTTTATTCGAATTTATAATTTAGCTTTCAATCGCTACATCTCGACTTAACCCGGCAAATATGTAATCGGAATATCCACTGTATTTTCTGTCAAGTCATTACGCTATTCCGATCGTTATATGTGCTCAAGACTATTGACTTTTTCCGGGAAAATAGTTGTAAACAATACAATTTAAAAAATATAGATTTATTTAATTAATAGTTAACTTATTACCTGAATTTCAGCTGACATGTTATATATGCTATTGCTTGTGTTGTAAACATGTCAGTATAATTGGCACAACAAGCATTGCAGCATTGAATGTGAAAGGATGCACAGTGCATTCCTGGTCTGGGATTGGTGATGGTAGATATGACAGTGATGAACTATGTCGAAAACTTCTCACTGATGAACATTTTGATTCCTATAAACAAATTATTTTGAAAGCAGATTGTCTGATAATTGATGAAATTTATATGCTTTCACTGAACCATTTTGAACAAATTGAATATGTATGTAGAATGATAAAACAAAGATTTATATTTTGGAGGTATACAAGTTATTGCAAGTGGAGACTTTTCTTCAGCTTCCGCCTGTACCTGACCCATTGAGATCTGATTCAGGTGAATATTGTTTTAAATCCACCATTTTTGCAATGGTATTTGGACATAAAATTTTCCTTGATGAGGTCATAAGACAAGATGAATTAGATTTCATAAAGGCTATTAATGATGTTTCAAAGGGAGAAATCCCTGAAGATACCAAGAACTTGATCTTGAGGCTGCAGAGACCTCTCCCCCCTGGAGATGACCCAATAAGACTTTGTGGATGGAATTTTGATTGTGATATATATACAGTGCATGCAAACTTATGGAAATGGATGGTGTATCAAAATGTTATCAGTCGATTGATGAGGATGACAATAAATGGTGCAATAATAAGATGTATGTTCCAAAATTGTTACACTTGAAAATTGGCTGTCCAGTTATGCTGGTCAAAAACATAAGCTCAGCACTAGTAAATGGTTTACAGGGAAAGGTTGTGGCAATGAAGGAAGACTCTGTGACAGTTGATTTTGAAATAATTTAGTTCAGTTAGGAAGGGAAACTTTTACTGTTTACAGTAGCATTGATAAAAAGATTGTAGCCACAAGGCAGCAAATTCCACTTATTTTGGCTTTCAGCATTACCATTCACAAGGCACAAGGATTGACTTTAGATAGAGTTGAAGTTGATGCATCAAATATTTTTTTTCACCAGGTCAGTTAGGTATGTCAATGGGTAGAACTAGAAATAAAAAGGGACTAAGGATTATCAGTTTCAATTCCAACTCTGTTATTCCACAAAGATCATGCATATATGAATTTTACAATACAAGTTTTGTACAGTTTGATTCAAGTTTAGAGTGCTGTAGTCATACTGTTTCTTTATTAGAGAACATCAACTTTGACTTTGATTATGAAACAGGTTCTGATTCTGACAACTCTGACTTTTCTGATGGAGAAATTTTAGAAGTTGATGAAATGTTGTCCATTGGTGAAGACATGCCTGCTTCATCTAGTGACTCAGAATGTAGGTTAACCACAGTTGATTCTGACATTTTTGAGCATCATGTTGACCATACAAAAATGAAACAACTTATCCCAGATAATGCAATAACACCAGAGCAAATGAGACTAAAAGTGACACTAACAGAAATCTTCAAAAAGTCAACGAAAGAGATGAATACATTTTTTGGACTATTGTACCAAAAAATTCAAAGTATCTTTAATAAAGTATGTGGCAAAATAGAAGTCAAAAAACCAGACTCAAAGACATGGACTGAATATTATTCTGAAATTTACCAGTTTTCAGTGTCTCAAGAATGCATCCAAATTCTTGAACATTTCTTGAATTTTGTGCCAAATGATAATACTTCTTTTGCATTTGGAAAGATTTTTGACAGAATTTTTGAAATTGTTTTGGACAATAATACTACTGACATTTTCAATACCACACCAGTTGTACATGCAACTTCCATACTTGTATCAGAGCCAGGGCAAGGAAAATTAAGGTATATTGCAGGTAGATGTATTGCAAAGAGTAGATACCATAACATGAAGAAAGGAAAGAACAGCTTGTACAGAAAGGACAAAATTAACTTTGTAAGTCAATGCTTCTTACAAGTAAAAATGTTAGACCAACATATAACTTCAGCTCTTGATTTAAAAAACAACAGCAAGTATAAACATACCTTGCATGAGACACAAAGAAGACAGAATATTAACCATAGTCTAACATCAATGACTCAGTATTTGAATTTTTCTTGCAAGTTCATGATAAAAGGAGGCAGTATCAACATGTAGATTCATTAAATTGGCATGGTGCAGGAAGTTTACAGTATTGTAAGACTATTACTTAAGGATGAGATTCTGTTTAAAACTTGAAAGTTGCTATTCATAAAGTTTGATCACAGAACAAGCGCCACACAAGTTGATGACACCATAATTGCTTCTTGTACCAGAGATCTATATGAAGATTTGATAGGGCGTTTCAGCAGAATAAGTGACACCATTCAGAAAAGACACCATAACCAATCTTGGAAAATTGAAATCAGACAGTTTCAGAAAGAGGGTGGTCATGAGATCAAAGCACACACACAGTAGTGATGTCTTAGCTTTGAACATGAAATATATCTTGGAAGATCAATCAGGAAATAAACTGTATTCTCACTTAAAACTGAAATCACAGATTTATGATCTGAAGGCTGTAGTATTTACTAGCTTCTTGAAATCAGATTTGATTTTGCTGTGTAAAGCCTATGGCATAGAAGCAGAAAATGTACAGAAGAGTGGTCTAATTAATCAACTATGTACAGTAATACCTACTTAGAATGAAATGCCAATGCCTTATTTTTTTAGTACAGAATAATCCTGTTGTCAGTTCTTTGAAAGCTAGTAGTAATCAAGACACTTCCAGCTGTAGCAAACGTCAGCCATGTACTGGTAAAAGAACTATAGTGGGAAAAGGAAAAGGGAAAGGAAGGGGTAAAGGAAAGAAGAAAATGGAAACATATGACAAAAATAACACTGATACTTCAGTTTGCTCTGTACGTAGACGTCATTATGCAGAGGGTGAGTTGTGGATCCAGTGTGATTTGTGTGATGAATGGTTTGATTGGTTTTGTCAGGGCATTGATGAAAAGACATGGAGTAGCATAGAAAATGAAAAATGGTTCTGTACCAATTTCTCTTAAAAAAGAAGTCTGTGCTATATCAAACTTCACATATTTAAATATGGCAATATTGTCCTTTTTGTTACTGTGCTTTTGGACTTCGATTACATACACTGAATTCACATGAACTTGTTTTTATCAGTAAAAGGTGAAAAAATCATTTGTATTATTTTACATGTTCAGTATGTGATCATAACTATTCAAGCTGCTGTATGTGTTGTTTGTGGGATTATTTTTGGATTGCATTTCTTTCACTCTTGATACATGTACGGTCTTGCAGTTATGTGTGACAGCTGGATCTGTTTTTGCAAAGAACTTGTTTATTGAACACGTATGAATTTTATTTGATTTTATGAAATCAAAAAGACTACAAAATATTTTATTGTTAAAAAGGGTGATGTACAGTTAACAATGATGTCAGTTTGGTTATAGTCTCAGTAAAGTAAGATACCTGAAATCTCAGTTACACAGTGTAGGTATCAATTCCAGTAAACTACATAGATTGTGCAAATCTGATGAACTTCACTGCAAGGCATTGATTTCCTCTTCGAGTCTAGATGATCTTGCCAGAGTAATGTAATGACATGGTATTATTTGACTTGGAACATGTGATTTAGGAAATAACCCAGGTGGCAATTCATTTTCTTTTGCACATAACCATTAAAGATATTTTTATAATCAAAGTGCAATAAAAATATTTGCTATTAATGCTTTTGAAAAGTATACCAGAATTAAAATTGGACTCTTTGAAACTCCTCCTGTATTTAACATATTTATTAATTGGACTTGATGAAAATCTGGAAAAGGAAATCTTAGATGAAACTGTATTGTGTCTGTATTCATTCAGTCTTTATCTTCTGTTGCATGACATACATCCAACTCCAGGATAGGTTCAGTATTGGTTATGTATTATTTTGGAATGCCATTGCAATGATTGGTTGTACAAAGATATTGCCATTAACATTTCCACGTTTTCTTTTCTGTTGTCACATTATTCCTTATACGTCATACTTTCTTGATTCAGACAGCTTTCCAGTTAGACAAAATGCTGTATGCCTCAAATATTGTTTTGCACTTAAGTTTCTTATATTATGTATCCAGTGTAGTGAACATGAAGTTTAAGATAACAATCTACCTGTATTCATTAAGACAGTAATTTGATTTTAAACGGCGCACCAGCACACTTAGGCTATTTAGCGCCATACAATAGGTTCTACTTATACATGTTTAAAATATTAAAAGGTTTTATATCGACCAGTGACATAGAAAACCATATAGTTCAAAGTAAAATGGTAAGACGTTGGTAACAGTAAAATATGAAGCTTGTATTTTGAAGAATATAGCAGTGTCTTAGTTTTTGTATTCTTTGTAAATAATTGAAAAGATGGCATCAGAAAAATATAGCCTCTTGTCATCAATTTCTATCTGGAATAAATGTATATTGTTAGACCAATACAGTTACTTACCACCATCAGAAGATCACTCCTGTATTCATTATTAAAAAGAGCAAGGGTTGAATACAACATTTACTTTCTAATTGTACAATATATATATATATATATATATATATATATATATATATATATATATATATATATATATATATATATATATATATAAACAGCTAGCGGATTTTTAACGGCGTGTGGCGAAGGCAACAACAATGATGAAATCATCAACGATGAAATTATCAACGACGAACAATTATTGACAAACTGTTTTACAATCCCGTCGGTTGCAGCTCATTTTGCAAGAATCAAAAACGCATGGAAACCAACGCGCGTAGAATTCTTGCCAGACATTGAGGCTAGTTGTTTAGAATTTAATCATGGCGGTTTATGGAATCAAAAATACGACCATGATAATATCATTTCAGTTGATATGGTTGCTTGTTATCCAGCGAGTTTTCTTGGTTATGGAGAGTGTACTGGGTATTTTAAACGATTTGGACACCCCGTACATGAAATGACTCGTGTTGCAATTAATGGTCCGCTGCCTGATTTTGATTTAACTGGATTCGCTCGTGTAGTATCATTTGAATTTGCAGAAGGACTTCATCGCTGTTGTTATATTTGGATTGGTAGACACATGTCTGAAAAGAAGTGGCTTCCAATAGCGCTATTACGATTCTTGATTGATACAAAAATGTTAATTTCGTTAACGGTCAGTGAAGCAATTATATCATATCGGAAACAAATCAATGTCTGGTTACCAACACCGGAACGTCTTGATAGTATAATTGAGGAATCCAGAAAACATATTGATGCCGACGAAGAATATATCATTGAGTGGTCCAAACGGGTATTTAATCAACGAAACATCAAAGCAAAAGATCTCGGTAGAAGAATAATCGGAAACTTCACTCAGGGAGGAAAACAATGCGACTATAGACGATATTGTTCACGGCTGATTATGGATAACACCGAATATGACTTTGTAATCGCGGATGCAGTATCTAAAAACATATATGTAGATCGTAAAGATGCTTTTCTGTCCGATGGAAAAAAATTGGGTACAGTTGTTACTTATAGCGACGGTTACAGATCCCCGTATACACATTTGAGGTCGTCGATGCTGGGTTATGCTTGTATTAATTTATTTTCAATGATAAATAGATTTCCTGACACTGCGGTTAGAGTTGCCGTTGATTCATTTTACATTAACAGCAAGTACAGTTGCGCAGTTGCTGAATTCACTAATTCGGATGAAAGCTGGGGATCATGGAGAATTAAAAAAGAAATGCTGCGTGAATATTCTGAATCAGCAGACGTTGAAATTAAAAGTAATTACTTACGCGGTGATAATTTATCAGAACGTTCTAATGCACCACCGATATCAGATCCAATTTGTAGATATAAAACAGTTTATTTATCAAGAAAAACGACTCGGGCGATTGAATTATATCAAGGTAGAGCAAATATGATTGTGCTGACACCGACCCATAGACTAGCGCGAGAGATAAAACAACGAAACGTCGATGCTTGCACTTATCATAGTTTTTTTTTCGATACAACGGCGACAAATGGACCCATGAACGAATGGGCGAGAAATTCATCCCTGCGATTATTATTTGGGATGAGATATGTACGGTTTCGTTAGATGTATTAAAAATGTTTCTTGATTGGTTGCTGAAAAAGAATACAGCGGTAATAATGTGTGGAGATCATAGCCAACCACCACCATTTGTCGGCGCGGGTCCACATGATTGGTTAAGCGAGAACGTGGATTATTATGAAGAAATTGATAGCGATTACAGGTCGCTCGATAAACAATTAAGTGAGGTCAAAAAATTAATCAGATTACAACCCGATAAAATACAATGTGAAATAATTCGGGAAGTGATTTCTGAAACTCCCATGGAAGAATTTTGGGAAGTATGGAGGCCGAATGATTTTGTAGTGGCGAGTAGAAAGATAGTTAGAGACAAACTTCAGCAGCAATTATTTGAGCTTCATAAAGAAAAATATCCCCTGATAAAAGTTCCATTGTTTTATAGACCC
Organism: Unio delphinus; assembly: GCA_029339505.1. Lineage (NCBI taxonomy): Eukaryota > Metazoa > Mollusca > Bivalvia > Unionida > Unionidae > Unio > Unio delphinus. The sequence continues at coordinate 12,915,491 of JAQISU010000003.1, forward strand.
GCTGACACACGGCGGCAAAACATCGAAGTCGAAATTCCAGGACAGCGCGAAAGACAAACACTAGTATTAAATGATAGTGTGCTGGTTGATATCAGTGTTGTCGAAGACGCATTGCGTGCTAATAAATCGCCATGGACACTGGGTTACGTAACAACAATACATTCCACGCAGGGATTAACCATCGCGGATACAATTGTTTGGATAGTCGATAATCGCATTGAGTGGTCAAATTTAGTCTATCTTGCAGTGTCTAGAGTACGGCAAATAAATCAACTTCGAAGAATTGTTTTCGATGACGACACCACAATGGATGATATTGATGTTAGCATCATTAATAAAAAAAAACTCTCCGGTTACAAACAACAAGACAAAAAAAAACAACGAGAATTTGATATTGATGCTGAATTAATAATTACGCTGAAGCAACAACAGAATAATCACTGCGCGAGTTGCAATTGTATAATGCGTTGGCAGTATTCGGATAAAGATCCTCGCCAATTTACCGTAGACAGAAAAAATAACAGTCTCGGTCATGTCAGAAACAATGTGATGTTGACTTGTCTTAAGTGCAACAGACGCAACGGCGCTAGTTAAGACCATGCGGTGGCGATTGAGTATTGTCAGGAATCACTTGTAAATGTTCGCGTGTAAAACCCCGCTGAGGTGCAGTTGAATCCAATTTATAGATTGGAGGTCTACCAGTTGATCGTGTTATAGTAGATATGCTATGCGTAGTGACACTCCAAATAGGATCAGTAGCCCTTTTTTTTACCACCTTCGAGTTCTCCTGGTTCGTATAAATATCTCACGGTGACATTGCTGAGAATTGGCTGAGAAACGCTATCCCGCTGTGGTTGTGGTATATACTTTTTATTGGGCTTGCTTATGCAGTTATGTGCGTACTGGATGGTAGCAAGTAATCACCGCGACGCCTCCATTTTTACGTAGTTGTTGTTGTTGCCGCGTCGTTAACAAAAATCGTTCATCGCCGTTCTCAGATATTACAATTCTGAAACCCCCAGCGATGTTATTTCTGAAACACTCGCGGATAGCGTCGTACAGTTTAACCCTGTCGGAGATGGATACGTTAGCTTGATGGTACATTATATAATAACTCAGCTTTTAATTGTGATAGTTTCACATTTGAAAACTCAGTTCACAAACAATATATGGTAGGTGAATAGCTTACAACTAGATTAGCCCGAGAGCGGCTAGCAGCAATTAAAAAGTTTATACCGGTTCGATACAGACTTCGCGAGAAACTTTAACAACGACAACAAATGCAAACTGACTTTTCTGTGTCAAGTGAACAACTGTTTACTCCGATAACAAGTGCGACCAAAGATGTGAAAAAGTTAACTGAAGCAGCGATCTACGGAGATATTCCTGAAAAAGAACGAGCAAAGAAGGCGTCGCTGCTTGATACGCTTGAAAAGATAGCAGCAGAGACCGAACAAACGCGCACAGGGATACAACAGCTATCCAGTGATATAAAAACCCAACATGAGTATGAGCGATTAGCTGATATTGATGATTCTGCGCCTGAACCACAACCTGTTGATGTCACCCCAAGAAGTGTTTCCTTTATAGACAAACTCACCAAAGGAGCTGTAGCAGAAATCAAACGATTTCAATTAATAAAACCCGAACATTATAAGATTTTTGATAACTTTGCCGCCCAAAGCTTTCATTCCAGAAAGGGATTTTGAAAAGACGAGTATAAAAACAGTAAAATAAACCGAGATGAATGGGTTAATTGGTTGTATAAAACAAATAAGGAGATTATTGGCCGTTTAGATAAAAAAGCATTGGAATATAAAGAATTTAAAAAGGGAGTTGATGAGTATGATCAAACTAGTACAACTAAAAACGTTACTGCTAGCGGATATTCGATTGAAAATCCTTTAGATTTCAACGCAACCGTGACATGTTCTGGTAATATTCTCAGTGATATGTCACGGTTAGAAGTACTTATGGGCGGAAAACGAGCCGGAAACAACTCCGTCGAGATAATTAATGAAGTAGCTGATATCTGTAGACGATTATTTGCCGGCGGTATCATGGAAATTAATGTATATCGAGAACTCATTGCTGAATTAGTTGAAAATCACAGAGATGCCCATGGTTATGATGAAAATCCTATGGATTTTAGCGATTGAAATTCCTGGAAACGCTAGCGTTTCATAATTGAAAACACTAGTGTTTTTATAACAATATGATCGTACACTACAACCATGATAAACCAGTAAGCGTCTACGTGGTGAACTCACGATTGCCTGTTTATAGAGCATATTACGGAGATGGTTTCGGTAGTACCATTGCGGGGCTATTTACAAGAATGGCCCCAAAAGTGGCGCCGTTAGCTAAACAATTATCAATGAAGGCCATTGATATTATTCGTGATAAGGGAATCAGCACTGTTGGAAATCTTGCCGGAAAGGCATTTTCTGCCGCGAAAGATAAAATAATATCATTGGTGCGACGACGATAAAAGCAACCAGTTGTACTGCCATCTACAACAGTGATGCCTGCAAGTGTCAGCAAAGCAATAAATAGCGCAGTGGAAGAAAAATTAGCGTCGTTGGCTGCTTCGGTGACTCCGTCATCCGTGGCTGCGCCGCTGGCGAACAGTAACCACTATGATATCGCAAACATGATAGCAGGAAGTGGTTTGAAACGAAAACAAAAACGACGATGATTACAAAGAATTTCACAATTGAAAATACTGATGTGAATAATAATAATAATGTTCAAAAGAACAGCTGATCCAGCGTTAGATATGGAAGCCGAAGTACGCAAAGATGATTCTGTCCGCGATTATCAATTTTATTCCTATCATGCAATACAACCAGATATTCGATCGCGAATTGAACTTCAAGTCCATGATACCAGCATATACTTTCTACCCGCTGAAGCGTTTATCGAAGTAGAATGAGAACTTGTACGACTTACTGATACTCCTGCTGTACCCACACCTTATCCAGATGGTGCCAAAGTCGGCTTAGTCAATAATGGTATCATGGCGCTATTTGAATCCGCGAGATATCTCATTGACGGAAAAGAGATTGAGTCTATAGAACGTGATGTTGATGTGGCTACAACAATAATTGGGTTAGCAAGATATTCTGACGATTATACAAGATCAGCAGGTCCGTCTATGATGTTTGCAAAGGATAACAAAAACACTGCTGGACACACTCAAATGATCGTGCTGGTCCTCCCGCCCCTGCTGCTATCGAGGATATGATTATAAATACTGATCTCCAGTACAATCTAGGAGCTGCAACACGAATAGCAATGTTGGCAGGACAGCGTAGATCGTTTTCATGTGCGATTCCGTTGCATCCTATATTTGGATTCTGCCAGTAATGACCCCATCAATTACCACGGAAGAGCGACTACTATCATTTATGGATGCGGGTGGCAAATCATTGCTAAGTTGGCTAACAACAACAACAGATGTTAAGCAATCAAATATCAATTGTACATTTACATGGAATTTGGCATCACAACAAGGCGTTTCAGCTCCACGTCATATATTTATCACGTTGCAGGATATGACGAGTGAATTCACAATTGCACAGTCATATGATAGTTGATCAATTAGGAGTTACTGAGGTCTCGTTGAGAATAAATGGCCAGCAGGAACCATCCGAAGATGTACAACCTAATTTCGGTCAAAACCATATTGCTCGCGCGTACCATCGTATGCTGTCATATATGGGCCGTGATCAAAATGTTGATACTGGTTTGCAAATATCGCAAAATGATTTTAAGAACTTGTATCCGATCTACTACTTTTCGCTGGAACATCTTGATTTAACAAGGCAATCCGTCGTTGATATACACTTCAGAGCTAATGTCCTTCGTGGCGCTATTGCTAATTATAGAGCGGTTGCTGTCATTCTCAGTGATAAATCAATGTTGTTAGAAGGTGTTGGTGGACGAATGAGAATCGTTGATGCACCAGTGGAAAATATGCAAACGATTCACAATTAGATCAATTGAAAGTATAAATGTGTTTTACAATAAAATGACATATAGTGTTGTTAGTGTCAAGCTGACTGATGGTCAGGTCAAGAAATTGCGATCAAAATCCGCTAAAGAATGTGGAACCACAATAACGTTGAAACCAGCGCAGATGTCCGGCGGTACACATAAAATATCACTGACGGATCGTCAAATAAAACATTTCAATGATGCGCTGAAGAATAAGCGAGGTGTTCAAATTGTATTTTTAAAGGCTGCAGTCGCCAACATGATAAAATCAGGTGGTATATTTCCATTGTTAGCTGCAATGCCAGCATTTATTTCAGCGGCTGCCCCAGCGGTGGCGAAAGCGGCGGCGTTGGGAGCCGTTGGGACCGCGGCAGGGATGGCGTTGAAAAAGGCAACTGGGAAAGAATATAAAAGAAAGGGAAAGGGTTTAAGACTACCAGGAACCCCGTATTCATGGTACAGCGGAAAGGGTCTGAGAATACCAGGAACGGTTTATTAGTTGAAAGCCCAATTCTCCCATATGTCCAATTTTGATTTAATTGATGCTGCTAAAAAACTAGCGATAAAAAAGTTCAGAGGGGTTTTTATGAGAGATCAATTACCGAGAAAACCTAAACGCGTTGAAACCGGTATCATCAATCTTGATAACAGCAGCGGATCGGGAACTCACTGGGTTGCATACGCGATTGATCCACGTGGGATTGTCTATTTTGATTCATATGGGTTAGCTTCGCCAAGCAAGTTTATGCGGTATATAAATTCTTCGATGAAACTCAAAGAGTTTCCGATTCTTTATTCCACGCTGCCAACACAACAATTAAATGATCCGAACAAAAGCTCACCAGCGATATTGTTAATAAGTTCTTTGAGGGTAGTAAACCCCAAGATATCACGATGAAATTTTCTGACATCGACCGGTATATTGAAAACCAAACACAGCTTAGAATCAACGACCTTCTGACTTCATTCTTTTCTAACAAGAAGGCAGGGAGGAGGATGGTTTCTACCGAAATCGGGGCAAATTATCTCGAGATTTACAGTGATGTTCATAATCTAATCTCTCGATGGATTTAAATACCTTCTATTTTCATTCTTTTTTAACAAGGAGGCGAGGAGGACAATGAATACTAACGAAATCAAGACAAGTTATCTTGATATTTACAATGATATTCTTAAACTAAAAGAAAATTTTGAAAAGGTATAAAAACCCACTAACAACGTCGTCGATAAGTTTTTTGGTGTCCCGGCTACATCTACGATAACTCTCAAAGACATTTACAATGATATTCTTAAACTAAAAGAAAATTTTGAAAGGATAAAGATTCCGCATCCACGCATAAGCATTAAAAATGTCGTGTATACGGTCGATCATGGAACCATGGATTGGATAAGAGACGTTTATACTACATTGTCCGCCGGTCTCTGGAAGAGGGGCGAGGCGGGGGGCGAAGGTATCTACAGGCTAACGTGGATCTCTATCGATCAATTTAATATGATCGCGGGCGGTAAAACCTACTCTAGTGGCACCGCGATGTTAATTATCAGGAGTAACGGTCAACACTTTAATGTCGTCGCGGTTGATAGCTCCACCGTTAGATCAAAAATAACTTGGTGTTTAGAACTTGTAGATGAATTTTCAGGCTGAAGCTACCATAACTACGACATCCCAACCCATCTACCCACCTGGCCTGCCCTGGACCCCTTAACGATGGCGAATAATTGAAAACACTAGCGGGTTTAAAATAACAATGACATCGATGAAATCAATTGAACCGATAATAGTCCCAGAGGTATCACAATCGCATCGATATCGATATGATACCGTGAAAGAATTTTCCGCGAATTTGAAATCACTTTCTGAGCTCTATCGTGAAAAAAATGAAAAAATACCGACGCAGCGTAACAATCATCGACATCACATCGACATCACCGTGTACTCGGTGTCTGGTGTGATGGCCAGCGCCGGGGTTATTTTGTCGACGGTGACCATGATGGCTCCGATTGCAGTTCCAATCGCTATCTCCGCGGCAACAACAATTGCGGCAGTCGCCACCGCGATAACTAAAAAGTTATCATCGTGTTCTCAGAAAAAAACTCTCGGTACAGGGTGGTATTTGACGCATACTCGAAATTATCAGAGTTGATCTCGCTGTCGATAGATAATTCGTTCATATCCAATGTTGAATTTTCCACGATGACCCAGTTGCATAACTCCGCGATGTTGAAATTGGAAATTGAAGACAGCGTTAATAATAATGTCACTCGAACTGCTTCAACGAATCGCGGAGAATACCACTCCGATACGAACAAGCATGATATCAATAACATCAACAAACCCACAATTTAGTGTGAACTTACCTCCGATTCCAGTGCGCGAGATCGCGCTGGCAAAATTACGAGTATATCATAGCTGGCCTAATATCAGATCGGTTGCATTTGGCGGTCAGCAACCCAATAACGCACTGGTGTTCTCGTATAAGAATAAACCCGATGGTACTCCAGCGTGGGAAACTGTTTCGTTACCAACTGAGTCGTACCAAATTGAGCAAATCGATGCCGAAATTCAGCGTAGAATAAAATCAATCACTGGAAAATAATCAAAAATAGCTATTAAACTTCATGAACCGACGCTCTCGTCAATCGAAATAAGCACAGAGTGATACATTGTAGATATCTATAACAGCTCGTTAAGAACAGTGTTAGGGTGGCCTGAAAATCCACCGGAAAAATCCGCCACCGACTTAACCACAGACGTACAATCATATCATGAAATCAATCCCATATATCGAGATAATTTATCTGATATAAAAAAAGGAAAAATCGCCGGCAGATTTATATTTACCAACAAAAACACTATGCAATGGGATTTTATCATTAAAAGAACAGCTGACTCATCTGTTACTATCTCATTTACACTAACTGACATCACTGGTTATTTTAATGAAATTAATCAATTACATAAAACACAACTAGAACAACTACGGCAAACAAACTCACAAAAACACGTTGAAATACTAAATCAGCTTGTATCTGACATGGAATATATAAATGAACTAATTATTCAAACAATAACCAATGACAACAGCGATAATAAACAACGATTCCATATCACAGAAGCCGATCTGCTTAATTTCAAGTTTCCCGGATACAACGCTGAGGAACTAAAAAAAACTGTTAGAAACAATTTCAAGGTATTACAAACACTAGATTCGACTGTCCTCTTCAAATATAATAATGATCCAGATGTCGGCAGTAGGCATATTGCCCCGCACAATGTGAATATTTCAGCGGTGATTGCGCTCAATTTAACATGTGACGCAATCGAAGGAAGCTATCAAATTAATCTAGAGCAATCAAATCAAGCTCAGCCGGGATATATTCTTTATTCGTTTGCACCAACAGCTCCTCCAGGATTCCTAATTATTGAAAACCCAATTAATCCTGTCTTCATGCGATGCCATAATAATTCGTTAACGAGAATTAATTTCCGACTCACCGACCAGTCAAATAATTTAATTGATCTACAAGATGAGGTGTTAGCGATTAGTTTGTTTGTAAAGTCCTAACGACTTGATCAAATATTTGGTTGAAATAAATTATTAACCCATAGCAGCAGGGGGGCGATGACATCACGACGAGACCGTTTTTTGACTAAACGATGAAAACGATTTTGGAGTATGATTTGCGAAAAACTTATGTTTCGAGCAAGTAATCTTTTTTTTTGGTTGAAAAAGAAGGATTCGAATTAATTATCTCGAGATGTTTGTTAGATTTAGAGCAAATGATATCTGGAGCAAATGTCCGATTCGCCCCCCCCCCCCCCCTGCTGCTCTAGTCTATTTTTAGAACATTTTTTCCTCTCTCCTTTTGGTGGTGATAGAAGAGATATATTGATGCATCTTTGGTATGGATTTAAAGTTAATTGTTTTTTCTTGAGAATAGGAGCTCTGAGATTGGTTGTCTGCATGTATTTTGGCGACAGTGCACACTGTGTAATTAGGCCTTAGTGATGATCCGGAAGTGAAATCAGTGTTCTGTGTACATGCTGCTCTGTTTACAGTGCAGCCGCTCAAAAAAATGCCGGTCAACCCTTGACAAGAATTTCACCGTGAAGTCATCTTTGGGGGTATTTTAGATTTTCATATGATTTGTATTGATTGTCACACTGTGGAAAGGTCAGTGCTGAGAAATATATGTAGATAACATATAGTAAAACTAATTGTGATGTATGGCCACATGTAATGCCCAATAGTGACATTCACTCTGAAGTGGACCAGACGTTGATCTTATGAATTCGAATAAATGAAGTGGAATACACGAAGCAACGGATAAACTTTTCGCAAAATTGGCCCTTCAGAATCAGTACAATTACATAAATGGTAATGGATGAAATAGTTGGAGTGTCTTATTTACAGTGGTGTACATTATGAGTGATTGATGGTACAGATAGATTCAGAAAATTAAATCAGAATCATCGAGGGGTCAGATTGTGAAAGGCGAGAGTTAGGTACCTTGTGTTATATGGTGAGTGTATACATGAATTTACTCAGAATCAAGTGCCTGTGGTCATTTCCCAAAGATTTGTGTCCATTAGCGTTATGTTTGACCGTTGTTCAGTTGGTTATCCTTTTCCATTGCAGTTGTTTCCATATTTCCAAATTAATCTAACTTAGACTATTTTTTTTTTAAAGTTCGGAATAGTTGTTAGTCAACCATTCCAAAAATTCTTCATTTGTATTTATATTGCTTTAGCAGCATATGATAAATTGAAAAAAAGGGTGTTAGAATACGTATAAAGTTTTCAAGTTGGATGTAAGTTTGTGCTGGCAAATTGAAGCAGTTTTACATCTTCCAATCTGGCAACTTGAAAGAAAAATTTAGTTATAAAAAGTGAATTTAGAATAGTTTAAGTAAACTATTAAATATCATATAGTTGATTGCATTAATAGAACCTTAGCTCTATTTGTTTAAGTAGCTTCTATGTGCCTTGGCACTAAAAGGAAAAAGAAGGAAAGAAGAAGGAATAAAAGAAAAATTATCCACTGTTGCTTGTCTATAACTACAGGTGGCAGCATAAGTACTATGTATATATGGGAGTTATACAGTATTAAATTACACATGTGAATTGTAGCTTTTGTGAAGATGCATCTCCTACTGGTTGGTCATAGCATTATAGCTAGACTGGGGTCTGATCCCTTTCTTTTTCTTTTTTTTAGGATACCTTCAAATTTATCTGTTTCTTTTCATGGAATTTCCGGAGCCCTATATGTAACCAAATTCTCAGTTATTGCTGCCATTACTGCTATAGTAGGTATTTTGTAACTCACATCACTTTATTATGTACTTAATTGAGCATTACCGGCCTCGTACATCTACTCTATTGATATAAAATAAACCACCCTAAGGTACATCCTAAATAAAATATTTACCAAGTTGGATTTTCTTTCGGAGTGGGGTAGGATTCATTGAGTGCATTTTAACGGTGCACCAGAACTGTTATGCTATCTACAGCCATACAATAGCTTATATGTATTATCATTTAACAATTATGGAAAGTTTCATATCGACCAGCAATTAGCAAAACCAAATAGTTGAAAGTAAAACAGTAATATGGTAACCGTACAAATAAAGCTTCCCAATCAACAGGGATGTAAATGGTGTATGCTAGTAACGACCAATTAAAAGGTTTTCAAAAAAAAGGGACTGTATATACATTACACAAAAAAGGATATCTGTGATGATGTGTTACGTGCTTGGGCTCGAATAAACAGTAACATAGAAAGAGTGAAATTAACAAGCTTGTAAAAAGTTAATAAACAATTTATTGAGCACAAAAATTTTCCAGAAAAGAAAATTAAACTTACGGTTTTAAGAATCAATTCCAAAATTAATCCACTAGTGAAATTGCAAAAGTCCTGGTAATACAATGTCCAAATAATTCCAAGTTCGAATCTTAGTGAAGCATCCGAGATGGAAGACGATGTCACATGATGAAATCAGTTCTTGGTAATGAAATTCAGTGAGCACAATTATTTACCAGATAAATAACAAAATAAATCCTCTTGATCCAAACAAATTGAAATAATATCCAATACAAGGTAATTTAAAATAACTCAAAACGACAAAACTTAATATTCTAACAGCCCATGTTCTACTAAAATGTTTGCTCCAAAACATAATTTATATACCTGCTTTTACGTAAACAAGGAAGGGGTCACATGATCTTCTAGAATCTTTAGAACAAATTTACATTCAAAAAATCTCGTACACACCGTATGACCCAACTAAAAATAGAAAGATGTTTATAACAAAACTCCATAATGTCCTTGGAATCAACCAATTATTTTAAAAGCTTGTTTACAACTCTGAAGCCAGGTCAGAAATGAGGTCAACACCTGGTGTTTATTCTTAAGAGTACATGTCATCCCACTTTCTAAAAAAAATATCTCCCAATGAATGAATCTTAAACTTAAAATGTCAAATTTGTATCTGAAAAACAAACAATTAAAATATAAAATAAATGACCCAAATCAAAAACACGGAACAGATGGGATAAATGTTATAGCTTAGAATTGTTTACTTTCTTCAGGAATTCTACATACAAGTGATGTTTATTGTATCAAAATGTTCCTTCCTATCATGTACATTGTAATGCTGATGCAAACTCCGTCTTTTGTTTAGCATTTTTGTAAGTCTTTGGTATGACTCGGCCAAGGATTAAACCCACGACATCCGCTTCCACAACGGTTGCTTATACCAATAGGCCACTGGAGCGGTCCGTTTGGAGCAGGTTATCCTCCTGGAATTTAAGTACATTCTGTGCTTTGTTACGATATTTTCATTAACTGCATACAGCGTTAAGGTGATCTGTGAATAATCAACATGGTATTCTTCACCAACCCCTTAAGAGCGACATGGCATAAACCTATATACACACCCAATTGACCTTAGTCACAATAAACCTTTCTGAAGGAAATAAATCAAAGATCTTAACTGGAAAATTACTCCAATTTGTAAACATATACGCTTTTAAGGTATTAAGTTGAGGTCTTGAACTCAAATTCAAGTAAACAACTTATATATAATACTCACAAACAAGACAAACACGAGCGTTTGTGTATTAATATTTATTATCTGTTTGGCTTTTCTTAACGATTCTATGTCACACATATTTGTATGAGGAAACAAGTGTTCCACCAATCTAATGTTCAAACAAACTGGACTATCTAAATTTAGCATGTGGCAGCCTAACGCAACATTCTGGTATGATTTCTCCGTTGCTTAACATATTTTTACATTTTTGTTTCAATATCGTCATTATTTGAAGCATCACGAAGTGCATATGCTTGCCTACATCAAGCGTCGTATCTTTTAAGCTGTATATGAAAATTTGAAATATCTTTTTGTTAAGAAAATTATTAAATGTAAAAAAAGCGGACAGTTGTAAATTTCACACTTCTATTCAGATTTCAAAAACCATCTTAGTATTCATCTTCTCTCAGCTTTACCATTTTAGAATCATATAACACGCATCTAAAATGCGAAAACATAACGGAAAATTCAGCAACATCAATTATATATTTAAATATATTGAAATAAATTAATTTTCGTACGTTTAAACCATACAAGATAAGCATGCTGCTTGCGGGTGACAATAATTTTGATGATGGTCAGTAATATTAATATTAATATTATTATTATTACCCTTAATAATATTATTATTGATAAGGGCAATAAAGGAAGTCATTTATAATTTTACTCAGTATAGAAATTGCATAAGGAATTTACAGGATGGTAAATATAGCGCGTGTGTGTGTGTGTGTGTGTGTGTGTGTGTGTGTGTGTGAAGCATTAATCTAATTAAGTTTAAAATATCACTTGACAGTAAAATTAATCAGATATCCCACACTGGAATAGAACTGATACACACCAACAGCTGGTTTATGTTATACATTCACTAGGGTTTAAGTTCCATGGGAAATATACTCTCAGGGCAGACTTTACTCCCCTTCCAAGCGGTATTGATGTATTGTATCTAATAAATACTATATTACACCTGCTGCATTTATTTTTCAGTAACAAATAACATCACATGGTGGCAGCGGTAAAAAAACACCATTGAAATTATCAGAGTTGAAATCGACTTTATTTCAATTTACAAATCGGGACAAATTTGACCTTTCGAGACCTAAAAGTTAGGAAAAGTGGTTTCAGCGCTTTCGTCAAGCAACTAGACTTAGTGAAAAAGAGGATGAAATTCAAGTGAATACCTTGATTTATTCCATAGAAAGTGAGACTGATGACATTTTGTCTTCGTTCAACCTGACAGAGGAAGATCAAAAGAAGTGGAAGCTTGTGACAGATAGATTCATGCGACATTTCATTCCACAGTGGAATGTAATTTTTGAAAGAGCAAATTTTTAATCAAAGAAAATAAGAAGAGGTATAAGCAAAAAATATGCAAGTGATAGGGTATAAAACTGTTATCTATAGCTTGTAATAATAATGGCAAAAACTAAATGTACTCAGACTTCTGAATTTTGAATTGTCTGAAAATGTACTTCTGCTACTGAGAATTAGGTGAGTTCTAAAGGATGATCAACTGTGCAAAACTGTACAGCAGATTAAACTGCAATTATAACAAAAATCACAAATCCAGAAAGAACCTATTGCACTCCAAAATGAAATGAATTTGATATTCCTGTACAAATAATATTTAATTTAGAATCTCCTTAAGAATTACAATTAAAAGAATTGTATATTTTTTCCACCATATGATTCCAAACTATCATTGTACGACCTGCCTCAAAGCTAGTACCTCCAGACACATTTACATCATACGGGAACTGACTCAACTAATACTAAGTCTACGATTTTAACCAGATCAAAGAATCCAGATGAACTGGAAAAGCAATCATTCACAATATAACTAAATTTTAACTGCAAGTAAAATAAAATTTGATTCCTTTTCTAATCTGGCCACAGGTAATTAATTTTTACCAAGTATATAAGGAATCTCTTGATGCAACACTAGTTTTGAGGCCTGCAGACATCAGCCTTTTAATCCAAATAAGTTCACAGATGACAATTTGGCTCCTTCAATGATAACTAATGAACCTCAGCCAGTATCAGATATGTTAACAAGCACTACCTACGTCATCACAACTGACGAATTCAATAATACAGCTGATCACCTGTAGGTTACTGGTTGCATAGACATGACAGAGGTGTCGGGTGATGCAGAAAACATCTGTTTAAGAGGACAAGACAGCTGACAAACAACCAGTAGATATTCCTATAGTTACTGCAGGCAAAGCATGCAATACAGAAACATCGAATGAGGGAAATGTCAGTTAATGACCAATTGCTTAGTAACGTTATTGATTATTTCTGATAATGCAAAAATATTGACTGAACCAAGCAAAACGGTTAAATTTCTGCTAACTGGTAATTATAAAGCCACTGTGGATGGGTCGGGTAATCAAGAGACAGACAAATAATTTATACTCAGTCACCTGATAATCAACAAACACATCACTCTGTCACCACCGTCGAGGAGACAGGCAAACAAAAAAATGTTTGACGAAGCTATTCTTGCTGGAAGAACGGAAAGTGTTACCTTGGGGGTATCTCATAACAGAAGCAAAAGTGCAGATGATTCAGCATTTATGAACATATTGCTTAAACTGTCGCCAAAGCCTAGAATATCCAGTCAGCACACAATAAAGCAAATGGCATAATCAGCCATGAACTTAACATCATCACTGTATTAAAAGATGCTTATTGAAAAGCAAAAAAAGACGATAACAAATACAAAAGTCAAATGTGACAGGACTGTACAGGCAAGTGGGAGCAAACAGAATGAAACCAAAGTTTCAAATCAAAGAAATGCAAACAAAAACGCAGACATGTAGAGAGATCTACAAGATAGGTACAAAACCATCTAAGACTCTGAAGACAACTTGTAAAGAGGATCGAGAAAAGGAAAAAATTCTTCGGGTCCAAAGTCAGTTGCTAAGCATTATGTTGCCTTGTCAGCAGACACAACATATAATAAAGACAACATTTGTGGAAGCTGTGAATTTGAATATGGAGGAAGTGAGGATCCATTAATAGAAGACTCCTGGTCACAGTGTATGGAATGTTTCAGGTGGTGGTGCCATGAATCATGTGGCACCACCCTCAATATGCAATTTTACTGTGCTAAGTGTGAGTAATAAAGAATTTACCAGAAGCATTCACAACTTTTGGAAATTAGAGACTATTTAGATTTGAGCATTGTTGAAGCTGCTGTCTTATCCACATTGCTGTGCTAATTTAAATGATGCAAAAGTATGCAGTTCTAGCATCTTTGCCATATATAAAGTGTGGACATAGAATTAATTCTTGATTTTACAGTTCAATAGTATCCCTGTAGTTTTACAGACTTTAACAGATGTAGAATGCATTGTGAGGTAAAATGCCCCAGAGGGGGTTTGTTGCCCTACCATAGGGGTAAAATGCCCCTTTATAAAGTTTTACCATTTTTCATTTTTCTCGTAAATAGTTTCTTCGTTGTAACCAAACATAATTCCATTATGTTTAACCAAACATAATTCCATTATGTTACACTTAAAGCATATTGTAAATAAATTGCCCAATTGCGAAGGCAATCAAGTAAATCATCCCATAAATGACCAAAAGTTGTTTAATGGGGCGTTTCTCCCTCCCTTCCCCACTGTTAATATGTATTTGTTTAGCTGCACTTGTGTAGTTACTGTAGAATCTAGCATTCATTCAATTACTTTCTTTCCTGGAGCTCTGAGTGGCTGAGTCGTCAAAAGCACTCAACGTCATGGATCACTGCCATCTCACCTGTCTGCAAAGGTTCAAGTCTTGGGCTCTGCCAATGTGGACATGTGAGAAAGTTTGCCAGTAGCTTCTCATGGGTTGGTTTTTTAATTACGGATTTTCCCAGTTTTTTCTTCCACCATTTATATTGGCCACCATGTATAGACTATCTTGTGCTGAAAAATGGCATTAAACCCTACAGCAACAACAACTTTCTTGTAGTTTGTTCATTTTATTATTAAAACTTTAAGCAGAAAAATAAAATAAGTACCGGTACATACTAAATCGATTACTACATTTATATAGGAAAATATTTTCTTGCTTTTTATTTCTAGCTATCACTCATGATGTTGCATGGTATAGCTCAGGAAAAATTCATATTTTCCCATACAAATCCACTAACCTATAATTATTCCTATATAACAAAAATATCCTGAGATGAAGCCATGCAATATTGTAACAAGAGCTACAACTAAATACCATTTCACCACATACATGAATACAAGTTTCTTCTTCCACCATTTATATTGGCCGCCATGTATAGACTATCTTGTGCTGAAAAATGGCATTAAACCCTACAGCAACAACAACCTTCTTACTTGTAGTGTGTTCATTTTATTATTATACCTTAAGCAGAAAAATAAAATAAGTACCGGTACATACTAAATAGATTTCTACATTTATATAGGAAAATATTTTCTTGTTTTTTTATTTCAAGCCATCACTCATGATGTTGCATGCTATAGCTCAGGACAAATTCATATTTTCCCATACAAATGCAGTATTCCTATATAACAAAACTATCCCGAGATGAAGCCATGCAATATTGTAACAAGAGCTACGACTAAATACCATTTCAGCACATACATAAATACAATAATATATACACACACGCAAACAGAAAGAAACATTATTTTAGATATTCTATAAAAATAATATACAAAAGATTTGAGCACACAATCTTTGAACATTGCAGCTATGTGATTTTTTAAAACCATATATTTATTTGCTAGTAAATTCCTACATACTTAAGCTATATCGATATTTTCAGCAGATAAACAAATGAATCAAAAAATTTTTGATAAAAGAAGAGCATGCATCAATTTTAAACTTCCAACCATTTCTTTCAATATTTACCTACACTCTCTTTCCTTCTTACTCTTAAAACCTAGTTCACTTTGATTTTTGTTTTGCAACTCAAAACAACATGTCACATACACTGAATATAAATAGAGATTCAATCACTCATTACTGTCTCCTCTGTATTCATATGGCAAGACATTGGTATCTCCTTCTGACTTTAATGGCAGTGTCAACAATGGGTTTGTGGAAAAGTATTGACAGTGTGCTGACAATGATTTATAGCTTTGGTATTTTGTTCCTGCACAGACATCCACTGATATTAAAATGCATGACTTTAAAAAAGATCTGTGAAAACAATGAGCAAATAAAAGACTATATTAAATAAACGAACAATAAAAAATGATAAATGATATTCACGCTTAAATACATAAATTCCTTGATAGTACTGAGATTATATGTGATAAGCAATAAATGAATAAAGTTCAAATGCAAATCATACACAAATGTATAAACAATAATTGTATATACAATAAACAATGAAAATGAGAATTTAGATTAAAATGGAAGCATATCTGAGATGCAAAAATAAATGTTTCAGGGTTTGTACATACTTTCCACTGTGAAACATGAAACAATGTAATGGACCCCATTTTACAATGATAAGAGATACTGGTTTATATTTGGCTTCTGTATCCCCTCCACATGCTACTTGTTATTTCCCTCTTTAAAAATGCTATGTATATAAAATAAACCATTCAAATTGGTTTCAAATGTAAATATATAAATCCAAAACATATAAATTTATCTAAATTATGATACCAACGAGTCTGTGATATTACACAATGATGATGAAAATATATATAAAATTGATCTTAATATATCAAAATAACAGTTTCAATTTATTTGTTTGCACACCACCAGTTATGTTCATGCAAACCATGTCCAGCATATTTCCGACCACTCCACTAATAAAGGATGTTCTTATAGTTCACACTGCATGATATAATGTATCCTTTCAGAATTATGCTGTAATTGGTATGTATGCTGTACCAGTGATGTATGCTGTAACTGGGATGTATGCTGTAATTGGTATGTATGCTCTAACAGTGATATATGCTCTAGCAAAGATCCATGCTGTAGTGGTGATGCATGTTGCAGCTGTTATGTCTGCTTTAGCTGTGATGCTATTTAGCTGTAAGCTATAGCTGTGATGTATGCCATTATTTGTTGTATGCTGTAGCCAATATATATGCTGTTGTATGCTGCAGCTGTTATATATGCTCGAGATGTGATGGATGTTGAAGATGTGGTGGACGCTGTAGGTGTGATGTATGCTGGAGCTGCAATATACGCAGTAGCTATAATATATGCTGTTTTACTGTTTGATGTTGCTGTGCTGTAGCTGTGACAGATGATGTTGCTGTGCTGTATGCTGTAGCTATGATGTATGGATTGGTTGTAAATCAGCAAATCTTGTATACAAGACATTTTTGTCACAGTGCTTACTTTCAAATTCGAGCTAATTCTGAATTTCTGAAAAATAGGTCATTTACCGATTTTTCTGCCATAGTAATGTCAACCACTCATGTTTGCAGAATGCCATCATCTTGTACAAATCTGAATTGCCGTTATGCAAAAATACTTTACCATCCTCAAATTTAGTTCAGCTGTTTTTTTAAAGTTATTTCAAGGTGTTTCTATTCTTAGTAACAGTGACCACAACTGATAACTAACCAGCATTGTCACTGTACAAAATTAAACATCCCATATTTCCAGAATGAGTCCATCAAGTTGAATAAACTCTTCTTCAGCACTTTTTAAAGAAGCATCTGCAAGATTTGTTTCTATTTTTAGTAACGGTGACCATATTTGATAATGGATCTGCATTATCTACACAAATCCGAAAGGCTTTCATATCAGGTTGCTTTCCATCGATGTTGTTCAAATGATGTGTGATTAGTAGTTTTGGACATGTTATTTAAAAGATTTCACTATTTTTTGGTGAGACTGTCTATATTTTAATCACAATTCAGCATCGACTGGTAATATCTGAAAATTCTCTATGCCAGAATACTTTGTCAAATTTGGTCCATTTCTGAAATGAGCAACTTTTGAGACCTTTATGCCCATATTCTCTATGCCTCATTTGAATGAAAATGGTCAAAATGAGTTGAGTAACTTGATGCACAAAATTTTGCTGAACAATTGCTTTCTTGATTCTGTCATCCATATATTTTTTGCATCTATTTATGTATAGAATTCATTGTATCATGTCTGATCAGAGATATTTTATATAGGTGCAAGAGATCACTGCTTTCTGTCGTAAGGGCTGTTCCATTTCAACATACATGGTATCTGGGAAAGGCAGTTTTTAAAAAAATATATGCCAGGGTACTTTCATTTCACCAAGTTCATATTAAAATAATAAGAAACGTATTAACTGCATCAATGGGTGAGTACTTCACTTTAAAATTGACTTCCCTGTGTCCCATGTATGTTTAAATGGAACGACCCCTAAGGCATAATGAAACACTGCTTACAATAAGCAACCTTTCAACAATGCTAAAAACATGGCACTAACCAACTAAAAATATTCCACAAGACTGACTTAACTCCTGAAACTTTAGACACAAAATCAATGTGCTAAAATTTAAAAAATCTGGTTCAAGATACTGACATCAATTCCAACACATCTGCAGGCTTTCTCAAGATTTCGGAATGTAGCCTGACCTTTATCTCTCTGTACCCATTCTTGCAAGATCTTAAAGCACTGTGTGGGGATGCGAGGATTTTCCATCTGTATCTGCTCAATTCTGGACCAGGGGACATCCAATTCAATGCCTAACTGAACATACTCCTTGCCAATTTTCATGGAAAGTCGATTCAGGTGCTTCTCCAAGGGAACTTCATCCAGGATATTGAGGGCAAGGCATGAACTTGGACCATCTTAAATAAAGCATATATATATATATATATATATATATATATATATATATATATCATAAAAACTTTAAATGTGACCTTGAAACAAGGTCAAAAGGTTAAGTGAACATGTCATATTACGTATTGTCTTTGCCTCATACTGATCCATTCAATCAATCAAGAAATATTTATCCAAATTTTCAGAAATCTAAGGAAGCAATTACTCTATGAAGGCTCATACACTGACTGCTAGTAAAGGGAAATAACTTACTACATGTGTCATCCTGTAAAAGTAGGACAAGAGGATAAATAAATGTCACCACATTTTGGATAGTAACCATTTATCAATGTTAAACTCATCTGCATAAAAGAAATTGATGCAATAAAATTTTGGTGATTATAAGAAAAACTTTAACATTTATATAACTTCACTGTTTATTTATTTAGTTTTAATAACTTTTGGATCTGATGTTAAATAGCTGCATAAAGTGAATGTTTTGAAAATGCTCGATTTTGATGGAAACTCATTTATGCCTATTTCTATCCACTTTGCCATATGATGGCAGGGTTGAGGTCACTTTGTCCCAAATAAAAAATTTGGAATCCTGCATAGACCCTGAAAAATGGCCAAGTAATCAATTTTTATTTTGATCATTGATTATGGTCCAATGAAAGTTCTGCACATTCAATGCTGTTGGACTCATAACCGTGAAAACCCTCCACCCCCCCAAATCCTAATTATTGCTACAGTAGTCCCACTCTTGAACGGCCCCATGGCCAGCGGCCACCTGCATCTTACGGCCATAATCCCTTGGCACCGACGACTTTGTATTCAAAAGTACCCTCAATAACACCCACCCTTCTAACGCAACCAGTGGACAGCATTTTAGTACAAAAAATGTAAAATGTCCCCCTCATGAACGGCCACTTCTGTTTCTTCAAATGTATTCAGAACCAATAATTAATTCAAATCTTGACGTAAGGTATGCAATTTTAATTATCTCTATCGTAGATACATGTCTCAGAGTGTCAAGTTTCTGTTAAAAGTGTCGAGTAAAGATTGATAGTATATCATTATCTATAAAAGTCGATGTTTACAGGAAATGGGCTCAATAATGTTATGATAGAGTTTGGGGTTTAACACCTATGTCGAGTTCTTCTCTTTGATGATTATTACCAAACGTAATTGTTACAATCATAACAGGGTCAGCACAGGCTAAAAAAAGATTTTGTACATTGGCACACACAGAGAACCTTGAAAAAAAAAACCAGGGTACCAGGCAAAGACCGGAAAAATCATGTGACAACTAATTTATGGCTTCCTTTACGAAGACTGTATTTCGTACACTCAACACAAGTTTTGTCTGCATAATTAAATCACATACAGTCAGCAACAACCGAATAAATCATTACCAAACATTAAAATGCCATCACGTTAATGGATACATTATTTTAGAAGACAGTCGGTTATTCTACTCAACGACATCGGGGGAGGGAACTTGCCGAACAATTTTATGTAGAAAAGACTCGAAAAAACAAGTTCATGTTGAAAAAACTTGAATAAACAAAGGTTATTCAGCAGCAGCATACATGCCAACCCCTGACGAGGAAAAAGTGTAATCCAAGTGGTCAAAAAGAGGAATCCAAGCAGAAAAAGAGTAATCCACATATAACATACTACAATTACAATTAACAATGATTTATTTGCTTTTCTCGTCTTTTATCATTCATTAATGGTTCAAGTGTTCATATGTAGCACTTTTAGCTTTAGAAAGCAACAGATTGTCATGTTGCATTTCAAAAAATTTTGTACCAGCTGAGGCCATGAATGTTTTGCATACCAGTAGAGCACTCATTACTGGGTTACTTAGCCTGGACCTGAATTCAGTTTTATTTTTGTTAACAACACTGAACAATCTCTCACAGTCAGCATTAGAATGGTAAAGAACCAATATTCCTTTCATAACCTGACAAAGAAGAGGAAATTTATTTCTTCCAGTGATAGAGTCTTTTAGCTGGGAAATAAGGTGCCATTGCACATCAACTCTATCTGCATTAAGTATATTGTCAGGTAGAATCCCAACTTGATACTTCAGGAATTCTTCTTCCAGATGATCCAAGTTAGACAAGGGTGGCAATAGAAAGGGATATCTCTTGACAAAGAATCTAACACTTTTGAAGCTTTTTGACTGTCTCTCATTTACATAAGCAACTGAAGCATTTAAAAGCAGTTCATCTCCATATGGGAATTTATGGAGCATGTAATCACAGGCTGTAGCATAATAATCTCTAACATTATCATAGAACATCTTCACAGGAAGAGTAGAATTGTGTTCTATGAATTCTCTTGCTTCTGCACCAATAGCTAGATCTTCATTATCTTTCTGGTTTGCATGGTCATGAAAGTCAATATCAGTTAAAAGTTTGGCTGATGCGATGATTTCTGGCTTAATAAACCTTATTAGCAAATCTGACAACTGGTTTGACAGAATCTTGTGCATAATATGAATGCATGGTTCTTCTTTCTGCAAGACATTTGCTGCATCAAACAATGGAATGGCACTCTTCATAAACAAGCAGTACAGTTTTGTAACTGGATCATTAAGCTTTTTGTAAACCATCTCACATGCTAGTTTTGCCCTTTGAAGTATGAGAAGATCCAGTATGCTTTTTAACAGATTCATACTCTGAAGAACCTGATCCAGATGGCTGATGAAATTTTATGTCAAAAGATTTATCTTTCACAGTCATGGTCTGAGCCTGGAGGCCCTCTAGCTGGATAGATAGAGGCCTCTCAAATAAAAATTCTATGGATTTAAATTTCTTTCTTTCTGCTACACCAACCTCTTTATTGTTAGTATGTCTGTCTATACTTTCATCTCTTGTTCTCTTCTGACTTGCAATAACAGATTCTGCTTTTGTACCACTCTTCTTCACTTTTCCACCATGTTTTCTCTGTGCAGATTCACTTTCAGTTTGAAAGAATGCTTGTAATGCATCCCAAAGCTCAAGTAAACGGCTAACACATTTGCCAAGGGATAACCATCTTGTACACACATGCTTTATAACTTTATAGTCTTCAAGATCAAACTGATCTTGTAACAACTTTAGAGCCTGTTTCCTTTTACTATTTTTCTCCAAATAATAGTAGATATCTATTAATAAATGGCCAATATCTACTTCTAATTTATCAGCAGCCTTACCAGCAGCAAGGTGCATCAAATGACAGGGGCAACCTGTTATGAACACTGATGGAGACATTTTCAAAATATAGGATGCAACTCCTTTATGAATTCCAGTCATCACTGATGCATTATCAGCTGCAAACCCCATACAGTTCTGCCAACTTATGTCATGTTTCTTCAAAATATTGTCAAGCAAATCAAAAATGTTTTGTCCAGTGGAATCTACTGTTAATTCTGGTAAAGAAAGAAGAACACTCATGACTTTGCCTTTTTCACTGTCAAAGTATCTAACACATACTGGGTACAACTTTTTAACATCATAATCACAACTCCCGTCTGTGGCAATACTAAACGGCCCAATTTTCATTGCTTCTGCAATTTTAAGTGAAGTATCTTCTGCTAGGCACCGAACAATGTGAGATGATTTTGTTCTTGCACAAGCATATTTTTCCGCAATTTTCGAATCAGGAAACATCCGCTTGAACAAGGGACCAACGTGGTCTGCTACCGCCAAGTGTAGTCCGTGTTCTATTAAAACCTCGGTAAATAAGAAGTTACCTTAGTATTAGAGTTCGTAAGGCGAGCTAATTCGATGTGTTTCCTTGTTTTCACGTGTTTTTCCACATCAAATTTACCACCATGACCAATGCTAAAATCGTTTCCGCAGTCTGCAATGAGCATGATGCTGTCCTAGAATGGAACGCTGTATTATGCCATTCATATATTTATCTTTGAATCTTTGGAGGACTCGTTGTTTTGCTTTTTTTCTGATCCATCTGCGAAATTTTTGGGGGAAAAAATGTGCTCTAACATACACAAAGACTAGAATCCATCTTAACATCTGAAGCCATTTAGCGCCAACGATTAGACGTCACGTGATGATACCCTCGTCGTGTTTGGAGGATTGATTACATTTTGCTTTGTTTATTATTGACTTTTTCTAACCCATCTGTGAAATTATTTAAGAGATATTTTTTGCACTCATAAACGCATTGAGAATTTTTTAATACTTTTTAGCGCAAAAAAAACTTTTAGACTGGTTCTGCACTATACAAAATTAGAACAAAGAGTATGTGCATAATGATTTAAACAAAATAGAAACCAGTCTGTTCTCTCCTCACTAAGCCGCTATAAATAGAATATGAGGTCGAAAGTTTGAAAGTATCTTAGTAACATGATAGTTGCTATAAATAGAACATGAATATTAGGAAAGTCCACGGACAAGTATACTCGTATATCGTAGTTATGTAGAAGCGGGGTATTTTTTAATTAAAAATAAAACAGTATGTAAAAAATAAAGTAATGCTAATAAAAACGAAAATTTTTTTTTTTTTTTTTGCAAGATGGATATATCGAAAAAGCGTAATCTATAAACGTTAACGCGTAACGCGGAATTTAGTGGGAAAAAGCGTAATGATTACGCCAAAAGCGTAATGGTTGGCATGTATGCAGCAGTGGGAAAAAGGAGCAAATGGAAAGATAATTATGTATGTACCAAGATGTAAATGACGTTTCTGAATCCATTTGCATTGTGCATGACGACAATACCCGCTCGCATATAACACTTACACCAAGAAATAAAAATAGTACATGTAACGTATATTCATTTGAGATAAATTGTTTATTATAACAAAAAGAACATTTTAATGATTAATGTTACATTTAGACAAAGATATTTAATGTTTTGAAGTATGTAGCTTTCTTACTACGTACATTTCTTACTACGTACTTCTCATAATAAATTTAGCCCCCCTCTGGAAAGGCCACCCATCTTAAAAGGCCACTTTCCCGGTGCAGAAGGGATGGCCATATAAGAGGGGGACTACCGTATTTGAAGTGTCCAAAAAAGTTTAATTCTTACATAGCAGTCATCTTATTATGAACATTCTCAAATTTATATCAGTGGAGTTATGCTTTAGTTTTATTTTTTAATGTACCTAAAACCTGTAACCCCTATACATGCAAGCACAAAATGTAATTTGGTGAAAAAAGCATAAATGTAATAATGATGCCAAAAGTGTAATGTAATAATGATGCCTAAAGCATAATGTAATAATGATGCCTAAAGCATAATGTAATAATTATGCCAAAAGTGTAATGTAATAATGATGCCTAAAGCAAAATGTAATAATGATGCCTAAGTGTAATATAATAATGATGCCTAAAGCATAATGTAATAATGATGCCAAAAGTGTAATGTAATAATGATGCCTAAAGCTTAATGTCTATTGCAAGATGTCAGATGGACAAATTCCTTGATTTAATTTGATTGGTACCGAGAAACAAAATACTGATCATGAAATTTTATCAGTTTAAATATTACTATATATCCTACATGTAAGCTACATGGTCTAGAAATTCAACTTTGCAGTGGACAGTTCTATAAACACAAGATCACTAACAAACAATCTAACATACATGCTCATGTATCTACTTTCTGTTTAATGGCAATTAGTTTCTACATCACTGACTGCAAAGCTCGGCTTCTTTACCTACTTCTCCACTGGACAAGATCATAATCAATTTTCCAATGAGAGTTTACAGCCTGTAAAGGCAAAGTCTAAGTAACATTAGAGAAAAATGGCTAAAAATCGACTCACCAATTTTATCTTCCTCTGAATCCTGTAAAAATAATGTATAAACAAATTATATGCATACAATGAGACTAATAATTTACAAGCTATATGACTGCAAAGAGAGTCAGTACCATCTACAAATGAGATAACTTTGAATAAGAAGAAAAACAAAGTTTCACCATCTGATCCAGTTCATGACTCATTGTAATCTGAAAAGTTTAAATGTCAATTTAAATGATAAACAGCAAACTTCATGGATTATGATTGAATCATACAATAGTATCTTAGTTGAATAGCATCAAGAGCTGAACAAAGAAAATTAAATGTACAGAAAACCCTGTGGATAGTTTAAGAGAAAGCAAATTTTGTAGTAAATTATGTTTCTCCGAGAATACTTACCCAATCACATTACTTTAGGGATATTAGCCTGCTACCTCGCGAATCCAGCCCTACCAAAAGACGAAAATTCGTCTTTCCTGTCTATGTCATATAGACAAAGGGCAATAACTCTTGCCCATTACCTCCCCTTGCCGCCCGTTAGGTGTCGCTTCTTTAGTTTTTAAGCTGAGCGATATATAAAACACGAGGATGCTCGCATGGCGGGGTGGTTGGGAGGGTTTCTTAGTAATGTGATTGGGTAAGTATTCTCGGAGAAACATAATTTACTACAAAATTTGCTTTCTCCTTTGAATACGTTCCCCAATCACATTACTTTAGGAGAATAAGTAATAGGAGGAGGGAATGCGGAGCATCCGACCTCCACACGGGTATCCTCTAGGGAATGATGGTTGGATTCCCCATGTGAATGATAACACGGTCTCCTAATTTTCAATCAGCAACACAGCCCAGGGTCACGTGATATGTGACCCTTTTATACGGTTAAGAAGATAGATATTGAAATCTTCTTACCTACGAAAATTTATCTGGCGAATCCAGCGAAGCTAATAGGCTGTGCTGATTGTTGTACATGAGTCTGGTGGGCGTCTGGGCTGCCCAACACCGGACCTACTAGAATCAATGTTTGCCTCTGCGAGTACAAACTTGAAGATAAAACTGTAGAAGGTTGACTCTGCATGTCAGCCAACAGCTTCTATAAGGTGACTGATTTGCGAATTCTCAGAGTACGCCGAGCGTATAACCCACTACAGCCATGAAGCAAGGGCTTGAATGGTGATGTCTCATATCCCAGCTATCACCAGAAAAAAGAGGTGCTTGTATGTGACCTGACTCACCTCTATGCATTGAAATGGTGCTAGAGTGCCCAAACAGGATCTTACATGGCTGTTGATCCTGACTTATCTATAAAGAAAGCGAGCTAATGACGACTCGTTGATCGCCAATGTATGGTAATCTATTTTGGACTACGAAGCCTGGCTGCGTCAAGAGGACCATCAAACCCTCTGATCGGAACGGAAGAGAGTTCGGGTCACTAGAAAGGACATGTAACTCGTTCACCCTGCATGCTGAAGCTAAGGCTATCAAGAAACCCAATTTGTATGATAGTAGCTTTAACTAATCGTGGGTTAAAGACTCAATACTGTCTGAATTGAGTCATGTTAAAACCCAGGACAGATTCCATTTGGAAACAGGGTGAGGGATATAAGTCGATTGAATTTTTTTTTTTTTTTTTTTTTTTTTTTTTTTTTTTTTTTTTTTTTTTTTTTTTTAAAATGTCTAAAAGATCTGACAAATCTTTGTCATGGCTGATAGCACATGTACCAGAATGGCGGAATGTGTCTGATATCATGGAGCGGTAACATTTGAGAATAACTGGAGCCAGATGTTTCTCCTTGAAAAGCCAGAGAAAAGTTGGCCAGTTGAGGGATTGTGACACTCAGAGGAACAATGTGAATGATATGGTACCAGTCTCTGAAAACATGCCACTTGCCCTCGTAAACCTTCAGAGTAGAGGGCCTTCTTGCTCTCGAGATTCTCTCCGCAATCAAAGATTTAAATTGTTTGTCTTGCAAGGCTGTCTGGACAAGAGCCAAGCTTGAACAAAAAGACGGTCCGGACAGGGGTGGAACACCCCTGGCCGCGGTTGCTTGTGAATACTTGTGCTGACTGTAATCTTCCTGGGTAGATCTATCGCCTAGATTGAGTAGATCGGAGACCCAGTAGTTGTTCCATCTGAGAAGGGTAATCAGAACCATCTGACAATTCTGACCCCTTAACTTCTGGATTAATTCCAGTACCAAGACCGTGGGAGGGTAGGAGAATGACCACAACCCTTCCCAGGTGATTGATCGAGCATCCACGACCCAAGCTTCTGGGTCTGGAACCTGTGAGATGAAAGGTGGAGAATTTGCTATTCCACCTTGTTGCAAAAGATCAATCATCGGACGTCTCCAAAGTGTGTCGATTGGAAGAAAGTCCGATTGATGGAGTGACCATTCTGTGTGTCTGAATTGTACATTGAGGTGGAGATTGTCGAACCAATGTAGAAACTGCCAGTTCAGATTGCACAGGTCTGGTGATTGGTGTCCCCTTGTTTTGAGGCAAGGCACCACCACAATGTTGTCTGACATAATGAGGGCAGTTTGTAATAAGAGTTGATCCTGCCCGAAATGAAAGGCATTGATGACAGCCGTTATGTCTGAAAGGTTGATGTGGAAAGGGCTCGCCCCTGGCACCCACGTGCCGCTGACAGTATCTAAGTCCGGCAACAGGTGGGCACCCCAACCGTAGGTATTAGTGGCGGAACATACCGTTATCCCCTTGGGGTATCTCCAGAGTAATCCCTGTGGACAGCCTACAGGGGTTGTGCCATTGACTCAAGAATGATCGTATCTCTGGCGTGAGCATGACTGTTTTCTGGGATCGAAGGGACTTGAAAATGGCGCAATTACGCTAGCAAAGTCCTTTGTAAAGGGCGCCTAAAAGGACGGCTGAGAGGGATCAAGTCTGCTGCCGCATTGAATAATTCGAGGATCTGCAACTCTCTCGCTAAAATGCGCATCCTGTCGGAAACGGACTCTACGAGTGCAATTATCTGGATGATCGCAAACTCGAAGAAGCCTTACCAGATTCAGATCGGGAGAAACTCCACACCCAGATGGACCAAAATCCGGATTGGACAGAGATCAGACTTTATCCAGTTCACGAGAAAGCCTATATGACGTAAAGTGATATAAGATCGTTTCTGCCTTTGAGCAGAGTAGAACTTGACAGATGTTACTGGAGGATGTCGTCCAAATATACTGCCGACGCAATAGATGAAGTCGAGCGGAACAGGGTGACGACGTAATCCATAACCTTGGTACTAGCCCAAGGGCTTAAATTTAGGCCAAAAGGTATGACATGGAACTGATAAGCCTAGTCCCGACAAGCACAACGGAGAATGTCCACAACTCGTGGGATAGGGACGTGAAATGTGCGTCGGTCATATCTAGCCAGCATATGATGGGGTTTAAGCGACGTGCCCTTCAGACATGCGTCACGACGTATCAGGTCTAGGTTGGCAGAAGCAGTCAGCGCATTGGCCATGGAATGGTGAGCTGCCCTGTTAAGAACCCTAGCTAACCGGGCCGTCGAATCCCAAGCATGTTCATTGCCAGATTTATCAGCGATCCTGAAAATGGCTAGGGAGGCTAGATCTAACAGTGAAGACGTAGCGACTACATTTCGAACCAGCTTGGACTTGGCATTGAACACCGTTTAGTCCACTTTATAAGACAATGGAGCAGACATATGGACTGCTGCTATATTTTTATCCAGAGCCGGGACCTCAGTACTGAACGCACCGGAGTGAGTTTTGTACCATCGACCTGAAAATGACGCTGGTACTTGGCTTTCAGAAAAGAAAAACCTTAGCAATTCCTGGATCCCCTATACGTGTCGACAGACGGTCATTAATTTCCTTAATTTTGTCGACTGGGGAAGGAGGCGGAAGGATAGAGTCTCTTCCCCCTCATCCAGATCGACCGACACTCTAACCTTATAGTCGGTAATGGCAGCAGGAGGTGGAGGGCATTCTGAAGGGGCCAACACCCTATAAATTTCCTCCACTGCGGCTTTGAAGCTGAACTCAGTCCGTTCCATAGTTGGATCTGCATACCGCTGATTTGCCTGCGACTCATCGCACTCACTATGTGCATAATCTTGCTCTGGTAAAGCATCCATATCGGGGTAATGCATACCAGGTGGCATAGATGACTCGATTCCATCATCTCTGATAAAGGCATTCACTCTCCCTTGTGGATGAGCTGTTAGCCTATGGACGGAAGGCAATGCCGAATGAATTGATTGGCATATGTTTGGCCTGAATGACTGCGACGGGCCGGCTATGACCGGCACCGACCGCTCTAATGGTCGGGTTGGATCGAGAGATTCCTCGCCAATTATCTGTGTCATGGTAGTGATATGTAACCGGTAGTACGGATTGACTGACGGAAACATCATTAGAATCTTCGTCAATCCGATTTGTGCGGATTGCGGTATGATAAAAGTCCCCGTGCTGGTACAGCGGTATAGTCGGATGGACTGGTTTAAGACTAAAATCTCCATACGGTTGGACGACCGGTGCCTGTTGGGCTGGACGGCCGGAGCCGGATGAACGGTCAGTGCCGGCAAGTGTCGGCTGAAAGCTTGGCTGGACGACCGGTGCCATATGGGCTGAACGGTTATTGCCGGATCGCCCGGTGCCGGTTAGTGCCGGCTGGAAGGTCTGCTGGATGACCGGTGCCATATGGGCTGAACGGCCATTGCCGGATGGACGCCCGGTGCCGGATGGTGCCGACTGTAAGGTAATAACAATTACATAATGCTTATGTAGTGCGTCCAGCACTGCGCACCCATCTACCATTCGCTCAGAGGGAATGTTGGTTCTGGTACAGCTTGCATATCTGTACAGCATACAAGGTGACTTAGATGACGCAATTCTGTCATAATTGACACTTTCACTAAATCTCCCTTGTGGAGAAGCCGTGAACATATGGACGACCGGCACTGCCGGCTGATTGAACTGGCGGATGGTCGGCCTGAAAGACCTGTTCTGGTAAAGCTGTCATATCTGGGTAGCACATACCAAGTGGCATAGATAACTCAATTCCGTCACCTCTGATAATGTCACTAATTCTCCCTTGTTTTAAAATCACACCGTCACGTATTTGACATGACGGGAGGTGTACACCGGCAATACCGACTAATTTGTCTGGTATATGGTCGGCCGGAATGTCGGCGAAGGTCCGGCTATGACCGGCACCTGCCTCTCGAATGGTCTGATTGGAGGGAGATTCATCTATAACATTTCTCTCATGGTAGTGATATGTAACCAGTAGTGTAGATTGACTGACGGGTACATCACTATAATCTCCGTAAATCCGATGTACAGCCGGTGCAGGTTGATGCCGGCTGGAAGACCGGTGCCATTTGGGCTTAACGGTCGTTGCCGGATGGTCGGCCGGTGCCGGTTGATGCCGGCTGGAAGGTCGGCTGGACGACCGGTGCCATTTGGGCTGAACGGTCGCTGCCGGATGGACGGCCGGTGCAGGTTGATGCCGGCTGGAAGGTTGGCTGGACGACCGGTGCCATTTGGGCTGAACGGTCGTTGCCGGATGGACGGCCGGTGCCGGTTAATACTGGCTGGAAGGTCGGCTGGACGACCGGTGCCAATTGGGCTGAACGGTCGTTGCCGGATGGACGGCCGGTGCCGGTTGATGCCGGCTGGAAGGTCGGCTGGACGACCGGTGCCATTTGGGCTGAACGGTCGTTGCCGTATGGACGGCCGGTGCCTGTCGACGCAGGCTGGAAGGTCGGCTGGCCGGCCGGTGCCATTTGGGCTGAACGGCCGGTGCCTGTTGATGCAAGCTGGAAGGTCGGCTGGCCGTCCGGTGCCATTTGGGCTGAACGGACGGTGCCGGATGGACGGTTAATGCCGGTTTGCCTGCTGAAGTGCCGGCTGAACTGACGGTGTCGGCTGGACTGACAGCTGGAAGGCCGGCGAAAGTGCATATTAAAATGGATCCAATTGATCCAGCATAGACTCCATGCGTCCGGACTTACAGGCCCGAAAGCCATGCACGGATCTGCGGTGAAATTTACACCCACTGGGCAGCCTAAACCATGTCAACATAATTTCCTCCATTTCCACATTGCCAACACCCATTTTGCCATTCATGCCTTCGTTGTCGACTTTGCTTACTGAAACGACAAAAGAAGAGAACAAAGCACAAATTAAAAAATTCAGCATATTATTAATTCGATAATACTATAACCGTTATTAACGGAGTAGTCAAATTATTCCGTGCCATGTTAACTCTTAATGACAACACTAGTTATCGCCGTGAGCGTGTTGCAATGGTTCGTTCAAGACGAAGTCTACTGAAACGAAAAAGATGATAAACAAAGCACAATTAGCAATTCAGCACGCTATTAAGTCGCTATTACTATAACCGTAACTAACGGAGGAAGTGAAATGATTTAGTGTCGCGTGAACTCATGACTACAACATGAATTCCGCCAAAGCACAAATTAAAAATTCAGCATATTATTAATTCGATAATACTATAACCGTTATTAACGGAGTAGTCAAATTATTCCGTGCCATGTTAACTCTTAATGACAACACTAGTTATCGCCGTGAGCGTGTTGCAATGGTTCGTTCAAGACGAAGTCTACTGAAACGAAAAAGATGATAAACAAAGCACAATTAGCAATTCAGCACGCTATTAAGTCGCTATTACTATAACCGTAACTAACGGAGGAAGTGAAATGATTTAGTGTCGCGTGAACTCATGACTACAACATGAATTCCGCCAAAGCACAAATTAAAAATTCAGCATATTATTAATTCGATAATACTATAACCGTTATTAACGGAGTAGTCAAATTATTCCGTGCCATGTTAACTCTTAATGACAACACTAGTTATCGCCATGAGCGTGTTGCAATGGTTCGTTCAAGACGAAGTCTACTGAAACGAAAAAGATGATAAACAAAGCACAATTAGCAATTCAGCACGCTATTAAGTCGCTATTACCATAACCGTAACTAACGGAGGAAGCGAAATGATTTAGTGTTGCGTGAACTTGTGACTACAACACGAAATTCCGCCATTAATAGTCGCAACTGGTCGTTCAGAGACGAAGTCTACTGAAACGGAGAAAAAGATAAACAAAGCACAAATTAAAAATTCAGTACGCTATTAAGTCGCTATTCCATAACCGTAACTAACGGAGGAAGCGAAATGATTAAGTGTTGCGTGAACTCGTGACTACAAGACGAAGTTCGCCATTAAAGTCGCAAATTGGTCGTTCAAAGACTTTTTTGAAGTCTACTGAAACGTCAAAGAAGATAAATAAAGCACACATTATCAATGCAGCACGTTATTAGTCGCTAATATCGTAAACGTTACATACGGAATAAGCGAAATTATTGAGTGCTACATGTATTACATGCTAGTACCGCCATAAGCGTGCTTTGACCACGTTGCAACCTGGTCCGAAGTCTAGAAAAGGTGACAAAGTCACTCAAATTGGAAAATATTGTAAAATAATGTATTCGACCTGTAGAGGAATGATTATCCAACACAGTAATTCCAAATTTAACTTCGGATGGTCAGAATTTACACTAAGATGGCTTGGATTCATTGGAGGTCTAATTGTACGTGTTTTCGCGTACAGCGAAGCTAAAAAACTAAAGAAGCGACACCTAACGGGCGGCAAGGGGAGGTAATGGGCAAGAGTTATTGCCCTTTGTCTATATGACATAGACAGGAAAGACGAATTTTCGTCTTTTGGTAGGGCTGGATTTGCGAGGTAGCAGGCTAATATCCCTAAAGTAATGTGATTGGGGAACATATTCAAAGGAGAAACTAACTTGCAGAACATCAGATGGCCTCAAATCTCTAGATATATTGCTATTCAATGTCCTTCTGTTCTTGTAAACTCTAGGTATATTTCTATCCATGGTCCTTTGTAATATTGTAAACTTTAGGTATATTGCTATTCATGGTCCTTCAAATACTGTAATTTAGATTTCCTGAAGTAAATCTTTATTTTAAACTATAACTTGTATGCCTTCACGAATAGTATTTTATTCTAATGTAAATAGAGCCCCTTATTTTCAACATCTTTTCATCTGTACTCATCAACATACACCATATACATATCCCGTTGATTGGGAAGCTTCATAAGATACTGTTACTAACATCTTACCATTTTACTTTGAACTATCTGGTTTTTTATATCACTGGTCAATATTAAACATTTTAGTATTTTTAACATGTATACATACAACCTATTGTATGGCGCTAAATAGCAAAAAAGTGCTGGTACAATGTTAAAAAACAATCAATCAATCAATCAATAAAATATTGTAAACTCTAAGTAGACTGATATTCATGGTCCTCCTCTTGTTATAAACTCTTAAGTTTATTGCCATTCATGGTCCTTCTAGTTTTGTAAACTCTAGGTATCTTGCCATTCATGGTCCTTCTAGTTTTGTAAACTCTAGGTATCTTTCCATTCATGGTCTTCTAGTTTTGTAAACTCTAGGTATCTTGCCATTCATGGTCCTTCTATTGTTGTAAACTCTAGGTATGTTGCTATTCATTGTATTTCTAATACTGTAAACTCTTGTATCTTGCCATTCATGGTCCTTCTACTACTCTGTAGGTGTATTGTTATTCTTGGTCAATCTATATTGTAAACTCTCTGAATATTTGCTATTCATTGACCTTTTGTCTGTTGTTTTACTATTGTGAACTCAAGGTATATGATTCTTTTTTTCTAATGTAAACAGGCTGCTCTAAACAATATTTATATTATTCCAACATTTCAGTATTCTATACAATCAATAAATACCTTTTACAATCAGTTTGTTGGTTTGTTTGATTTGGATTTTTAACATAGCTTTAACAATTTTTCAGTCATATCGCTACAATGTCTGCTGTGTGGCAGTTTATAGTGATGTCTAGCACTGAGGCATCATGCTGCAGACATGTAGCATGATGTCACACCCAGTCACATAATCCTGACACTAGTAGGCCACCAGAGCGGTTTTTACAATCAGTACTCTTATAGTTATAAGGTCACCACTGATATTAAGACCAATATAAATATATGCGAACTTATTTTAATTCAGTTACATATTAATACAATTAGTTCAATTGGTATGTCATTCATCTGTGAATGTATTTTTGTCTCTACAACATTTCAATGAAAGTTCACTACTAATCCTACTGTTGGGAAAGCAAATGTTTGTCTGTTCATAGTGGTCTTGATTTGTTTTACTAATCATTAAAATAGCTCATGTGGGACACATTTATGATGGGTTATTTGAGGGGTCAAAGGCTATGGACAAAATAGGGAGGAAGTTATCTTTAGTGCACACAATTCTCCTTACATATGCAAAAGCACCTAACATTCAAAAATTAAAGTTTCCTTTAAGACTAACCTCAAACCAAAACTTGAGCAGGTCATTGGAAATGATCACATGACTGTTGTCATGCCAATGGCATGCCAGCTCTGCATTCCCTTGGAGCACAGACAAAGGTACAATTTGATCAAAGGAATCTCCATCACACCTGGGACACTGGACACCAAACTCAAAGTCCAGTCTCTGTCCAACACATTCAAGAATTTCAGAGAGTTTCTCAGTGATGAACTCCCTGACTTTAAGACAGAGCTTGCCTTTTGGGGTTCTCTCTTTGATTCCCATTCTGGTGATCCTTGCAAATATCACATAGTCTCTGAAGTGCAGGTATAGTCTGTGAGAATGGTCCAAGTCAAAAACACAGCCTCCACAGTATACTAGAGTCTCCCTCTTATTCTTGGCAATGGGCCAACAAGCCATACACGAAGCAAAAAGCCGATGAAAGATGGGAGGAGGTAGAAACTTCTCCTTGAAGACATAGCACAGAACAGATGTGCTCTCCATTTGTGGGTTTGGTTCTGGGATGATAACTTCTTTAGGAGTCATTTGACGAAGCATACAAGGAGCAATTAGGTAGCTCTCCACCTAGAAGTATAAAAAGTAAGATAAGTTTATATGTATTATTTTATATAGAATGCATATCATTTATATATAATATACAATATATATCATTTTATATACAATACATACCATTTCATATACAATATATATCACTGTATATACAATATATATAATTTTATATACAATATATACCATTTTCTATACAATATATAACACTGTATATACAACATATATCATTTTGTGTACAATAAGTATCATTTTATATACAACATAATAATATATCATGTTATTATACAACATACATAATTGTAAGTACAATATATATAATTTTATATATTAAACTGCTCCAGTGGCCTAATGGTTAGAGCATCCACCTCAGATGCAGGAGATCGAAGGTTTGATTCTTAGCCAAATCATACCAAAAATTTACATAAATGGTACTAACACTGCTGCCTCACTTTGCTCTCACCATTAAGAGGTTAGTGTTAGGACTGGTCAGCCTGATGTCAGGATAATGTGACTGGGTGGGACATCATGCAACATGTCTGCAGCCCAGTGCTAGACATCACTATATAAGTAATTTGGTATGACCCCGCCGGGGATCGAACCCACAACACTACTAGGCCACAGAACTGGTGAACTCGTGTCAGTTTTAGATTAAAAATAGACTATCAAAAACATTCTACATCCATTCTTTTGTTTCAGTTCAAATTAAATGCTGGAGAAAATGATGCATGTCTTATCTGGAACCAGAACTGGGTAATACTTTATGTTGCCTGCAAGTACCAAATGTAGTCCGTAAATCAAGAAATGTAGGACCATGTGACCGACCCTGGATCTTGATGACTGGTAGCAGTCATCATAAAGTTTATCACTGATGACTGGTAGAAGTCATCATTAAGTTTATCACTGATGACTGGTAGTATTCATCATTAAGTTTATCATTGATGACTGGTAGTAGTCATCATTAAGTTTATCATCGATGACTGGTAGTAGTCATCATTAAGTTTATCACTGATGACTGGTAGTAATCATTAAGTTTATCACTGATGACTTGTAGTAGTCATTAAGTTTATCATTGATGACTGGTAGTAGTCATCATTAAGTTTATCACTGACGACTGGTAGTAGTCATTAAGTTTATCATTGATGACTGGCAGTAATCATCAAGTTTATCACTGGATTTGTGTTTAATAATGCAGCAATGCATGAAAGACAACACTGTGCTATGGCAATTGGTGTAATGTGCCTTGAACAGAGACATACCACAACACCTGATCCAGGCTGATGTGGAGAAGATTTGAATATCGGACCTCTGACATGACAAGTCAGGCATGTTAACCACTAAACTAATGTGGCTCACTGGTACTCGTTAGCATAAATTTATAAGGTTTATAAAGCAACAATGTGTGTGTATGTGTGTGACTTAGATGTTTAACAAATTGTGAATCACATTACTACAAGGCAGCTGTTAGTACCATTTTTTAAAGTTTTTTGGTATGACTCTGCCAGGGTTCAAATCTGTGTCCTCCTGCAAACAAGGCAAATGCTCTAACCACTAGACCAAATGAGCAGTTATAAAATGAAAGAAACCTATTTATTGAGTTTGATTCATTAACTTAACATAAGATCCTAATTTAATTGAAAAGTGACGTTGCCTCTCAATATATTTACTAAAGTTTTGAACCTATCACTGCATCCCCATTTCAAGCTCACTAACCTTGACCTCATCTCCATTGTTGCTGAACGACCTTGGCCTTGCAACAATGTTCAGCTGCTCCATTAGGAGAAGAATATGCTCCTTGTTATCATGGAGCTCAGGCTTTTCCTGCTTTGTCCAAACAGCATCTAGAACAGCGAGAGAGAGAAAAACAATTTAATAACTGAGAGGTTATTGCAACATGTGACACGATGTATTATTAGTAACTTATATTTTATAAGGGGTCATGATACAGAGGTCATGATACAGAGGTCATGATCTGACGATTACTAATGAAAACTGTATGGTGAGCTTCATAAACAATATATACTTTGTACTAATGAAAACTGTATGGTGAGCTTCAAAAATAACATTTACTTTGTACTAATGAAAATTGTATGGTGAGCTTCATAAACAATATATACTTTGTACTAATGAAAACTGTATCATGAGCTTCATAAACAGCTGACTGCCAATGAAATATTTGCTGACCAAATATTGGACCAAACATACAGTGCAGTTTATTGTCAAAAACAAGCCATTGTTTAACAAAATTAGAAGAAAAAAAAATTTTGATATCTTCAAATAACACAGAAAATTCTATCTTTTTAAAGCCTGCCATTTAATCAACAAAATAAAAGCTTTTATACCGGTAAAATCTAAAAAAAACCCACTAAGCATGATCTAACACCAACCTTAATTTAGAGCATGGAAGGAAAGATGGAAATATGCCTCTAAAGACATGCATAATAAGACAAAGTGATTGCTATTTCATGCTTTGACTTGATAAAAATCACATCAGGCTGCAATTCCAAGTGTTCCAAATTTTAAATACTTGCACTAGAACAATTGTGATGGCTTACAATTGCCAAACTCCATGCTTTTGTATGCATAATCTAAACATACTACTGTCATTACCCCACCCAAGACTGGCTGGCCTGGTGTCAAGATAAAGTGACTGGGTCAGACATGAGCCTACATGTATGCGGCATGATGCCCCAGTATTAGGCATAACTATAAACTGCCACACTTCAGACATTGTAGCAATGTGAAAAATTGTTAAAAGCTACATTAAAAAATCCAAATCACACTGTACTGCATGAGCCAATATATGGAGTGACAATGTGTTGTGTGAATCATAGTATGGGGTGGTAATATATATATATTGTGTGTGTCCTGATGAGGTTTCAATATCATATATACTATGTGAACCATATTATTAGGTGGCAATTTGATATGTACTGTGGGAATTATGATATTGGATGGCAATATATGTACTGATTGAATTATGATAGGGGATAGCAATATATGTACTGTGTGAATTATGATATTGGGTGGCAATATATGTAATGTCTGAATTATGATAGGGGGTGGCAATATTATATGTACTGTGTGAATTATGATATCGGGTGGCAATATGATATGTACTGTATAAATTATGATAGGGGGTGGCAATATGATATGTACTGTGTGAATTATGATATGGGGTGGCAATATATGTACTGTGTGAATTATGATAGGGGATGGCAATATGATATGGGCTGTGTGAATTATGATATTGGGTGGCAATATGATATGCACTGTGTGAATTATGATATGGGGTGGCAATATGATATGTACTGTGTGAATTATGATAGGGGGTGGCAATATGATATGTACTGTGTGAATTATGATATGTAGTGGCAATATGATATGGGCTGTGTGAATTATGATATTGGGTGGCAATATATGTACTGTGTGAATTATGATATTGGGTGGCAATATGACATGTACTGTGTGAATTATGATATGGAGTGGGAATATGATATGTACTGTGTGAATTATGATATGTGGTGGCAATATGATATGTACTGTGTGAATTGTGATATTGGATGGCAGTTTGATATGCACTGTGTGAATTATGATATTGGGTAGCAATATGATATATACTGTCATATATACAAAACAGAAGGAATTAAGCAGATTTTAGCAGTAAATACTATTTATGTCAATAAATAATAATACATTTTTATACATTTCAAAACCCTCCACTTACTCCTTAAACACTGACGATGTAAGTATGATTGAAAGGGGTATTATAATGGAGATAAATATAAAAGAGAAAAATAGTTAAGCTGGTTTTAACAAACACTATTTCTTTGAATAAATAATGATACAGTTTTATTGCTAAACATTTCAAACCCTGCACTTATAAATTAAATACTCTGATTATTTTTACCACATCCATAAAGCCTGAATAGTAACAGACAAATGCAACATGACATTTGCTCTGCTGGTCTTATAAGTAAATAATAGTCAAAACAAAACTCAAAATACTCTTAGAAACATCAAACATGAATTCACAGAAATTATTTCCAAACATATTTATCTTCCTTCTTTGTGAAAGAAATATGATCATAAATATTGTGATAACATTATGACCTGTTGCAATCAATTTACAAACCTATCAGTTCAAGGGTCAGTTTTCCTTTCTCCTTAAACTCGTACCACTTGTTAATAACTGCAGGATTTTTCAGTACAAACATCTCAGCTGTGATAAGAGATTTCAAAGCATCTATTAACCACTGTGGGTCCAGTACAATCTTCTCCCGTAATCTCACAGTACTGAAAATTGAGGTATCAAACAATAATACAAAAAAAATCAGTCTTGCATCTCAGCAGAAACTGAGTGAAATATAACAACATGACTATTTATATCCCAAATTTATATTATATTGATTTTACCTAATATATTCAGAACAAAAATCTTTCTAGAGATGAAAACATAATTAATATACATGGTATCTTGTTTATACACAGTCATTCAAGGTTTTGATGATATAAACCCATTTATCAAGGTTTTATTGAAATTGGATCAGAAAGATTCTAGCTCTTACAAGCTTATCCAATCAGATGCAATATATCTCATTATTATGCACAGATCAGATGCAATAAATCTCATTATTATGTACAGATCAGATGCAATATATCTCATTATTATGCACAGATCAGATGCAATATATCTCATTATTATGCACAGATCAGATGCAATATATCTCATTATTATACACAGATCAGATGCAATATATTTCATTATTATGCACAGATCAGATGCAATATATCTCATTATTATACACAGATCAGATGCAATATATTTCATTATTATGCACAGATCAGATGCAATATATCTCATTATTATGTACAGATCAGATGCAATATATCTCATTATTATGCACAGATCAGATGCAATATATCTCATTATTATGCACAGATCAGATGCAATATATCTCATTATTATGCACAGATCAGATGCAATATATCTCATTATTATGCACAGATCAGATGCAATATATCTCATTATTATACACAGATCAGATGCAATATATTTCATTATTATGCACAGATCAGATGCAATATATCTCATTATTATACACAGATCAGATGCAATAAATCTCATTATTATGTACAGATCAGATGCAATATATCTCATTATTATGCACAGATCAGATGCAATATATCTCATTATTATACACAGATCAGATGCAATATATTTCATTATTATGCACAGATCAGATGCAATATATTTCATTATTATGTACAGATCATATGCAATATATCTCATTATTATACACAGATTAGATGCAATATATCTCATTATTATGTACAGATCAGATGCAATATATTTCATTATTATGCACAGATCAGATGCAATATAAATCATTATTATGCATTATTATGCACAGATCACACTTACTGCAGAACATGCTTATACACTTAAACTTGAGCATACCCCATTGGAAATGTGGTCTCCATAGTGATAGCAAGCTTAGCCAATCAGATAATAGATTACCTCAGTAAAATGCATTGATGGTCCTCATAATCAAATTCATCCAACATCTTAATAACAATGATGATTTAATAAGTTTGATCAAAATCTCAACAGAAAATATTTTGAAAAGCTCAGCAAATCCATTACATGGGCAGGTTAACTTGCATGCATTTCACCCATAATTACACACAACCAAGACCTTGACTTCACTGAGGCTGATCAAAATCCCATTTAACCAACAGCTAATCAAATACAAATTGCCCAACTTGATGATATGAGCCTATTTCCCGACTTTGATTAAAGTCTGGTCATAAACATACTCAAATGATATGTAGATCAGATAAAACTATGAAAGGTCGCCTCATTAACAGGGTTCATACTGAACTATGGATGATAAATTCAAAGACTTTTCCCAAACTTTCAAAGACCACAAACAGAGATTTCCAAGACCTATTTTTGCTAATATTGTGTATACAGGTTATATGAGAAAAATGAATGCCAAATACTACAATACTGATTACTGATTAAAGTCAAACTATAATTAATTTCCTAAAATTGTAATAAAATTATCTGGAAGATATGTTAACTTTCGTTGTTCTTTCAGAAATATGTAACATACGTGTCAGATTTAATACAAAATAAATTGTTCTCTTAACAGATATCAGCATTGCTTTAAATGCATTATTATATTTGCTTTCTTTTCTCTTCAATCATTTTGGAAAGAGACGCTACCAATGTCATCTCTTCCTCTGCTTTTCTCCTAAGAGCATTTGACTCTGTGACATGCACAACGGGTCCTTTAAACTCTGCCTCTTCTGCTTTCTGTACAGAGGAAGCATGTAGGCTGGCAATGTTAGCTTCAAGAGGCAGTTTTCTGGCTTTAAGTTCTTCCACTTCATCCAAGGCTAACT
Source organism: Unio delphinus (assembly GCA_029339505.1). NCBI lineage: Eukaryota > Metazoa > Mollusca > Bivalvia > Unionida > Unionidae > Unio > Unio delphinus. The sequence continues at coordinate 12,956,439 of JAQISU010000003.1, forward strand.
CCCGTTTCTTTCCTTTTTTGTTTTTTTCATCCTTCTTTGCTTTCTTCTTATCCAGATAAGCATGGTACTTATGTCTTCCAAAGGAGCCATGTTTCATCATTTCATTGCTAATGATGATTTCCAAAGGCCCACCTGCTTTTCTCATTGTGTCAATGATTAGCCCTTGAGCTCTGAAGCTTTCTATGCTGAGGTTCTCAACAGATACCTGTTTGTTGACAGAAAATTCTCTCTCCAATGTTGCCTGCCCGTGTGACAACATTTTCTGGAGACCACCCCAAAGTTTGACATATTCCTTTCTTTTGGAAAGAACAGAATAAAACACTTCATCAAGGTTGGGCAGTTTTTTTTCCTCCATTTTTTTTATATAAAAAGAAACATTATCTATAAATGTAGTAATATTTCAAGCACTTCAAAGTACTGGGCAAAACGGGCTCAATTATAGTCTAACTATACCAACCCATTTGTTTCTTTGGAAAGTCCGTTAATCATGAAATGTGCAGGAGATGGCAGTATTAGTGCCATTCTGGTCACATTCAGGTTAGAAATTATAAATCAATGATTCAGTTGCCTTAGTTCTGTGCACCTTTTATCATTTAATTATTTTCGTTATTGAAATCGATAGGGGTACAAAAAAACGGGGATGTATAATCAGACTAGATATACACAAATCAATTTCGGCAATGTGAATTTAATTTATTTTTTTGTAATACCATTGGGGAAAAAGTCGAGGGTCGGCAATGAGAAACGGGGATATTCCGTCAACTGGAAATACGTTTTTTGTTTTTTTTTTATTTGTTTACCTAATCAAATGACTTGACTTCTTACAGTTAAAGCTTCACAGCACACAATTTAAGAACAACTCTTGCTTAACTTTACTATAGTGTACGCATGCGCACTTTGAAACTGTATATCCGTGAATTGAATTTATTACAATGTACGTTTTTATATTAAACCAAGGAACATTATTATGTAGAACAAAATTTTCGAAAATGATTTTTTTCCCCTCAAACGTGTTAAATAAACCGACGGTATAAGTAAATTTAAACGGGCCCTCTTTTGCCATATCTCCCAAATCAATACATTAAACAATATCTTATTTTATACCCGAAGAGTAATGAGTTCACATTATTTTGCCCAAAATTACCAATAGCTTATACTTCTGCATCTTCGTTCCACTAAACGAACAGTATGTACTTACTAATTTGCATGGACTCCTTCTCCAATTGAAGCCAAATTGCTCGTCTTTTTACACAATGTAAAAAACGTCTTTCGTTTACATAATTTATCCTTTTGCAGCCATTCCTTGTATTTCTCTTGTTCAAGCCAGATATCGTTGAAAGACCAAAGACCTGGCATTTTTAAACACTGAACTGGAAGATGTAAATCGAATGAACAAATTTTGAATTCTCGAGCGTGTAACTTTCGCGAATTTTCTACGTAGAATTATCGTAATTAACATTTTGATTGGCTAAAACTGATGGACTCGTCCAATCAAATTGAACTATTCGTCAAACGAAAGAAGCCAGGAAAACCAGCTATATCCGAAGCTAACGACCTTGGGCAATTTTATTGGTGACATCCTTTGATGAAGTGTGTAGCAGCACCGTCTTGCTTTGATGAAGAGTGCATGTGTGATTGAAGTCGCCGCCGAGGCATACTTCGGATGGCCAAACAAAACAAAGCCTCTTTTGTTAATGCGGCGGCAATAAACTGAACGGGTCATCAAAAGAAAGAAACCAGGATAACTAGATTACATCTGAATCTAACAACCTCGGATAATTTTATTTGTGCTTCTGGAAAGAAATTAATTTTTGGAGGGTTTATTTCAATTTTCAAAGACTTTTAAAGACCTCAGGGTAATATGCTCGATTTTCCCAAACTTTCAAGGCCTTGAAAATGCTACCTCATTTTTCCCAAACTCTCAAAGACCTTCAAAGACCGTACGAACCCTGATTAACATGTGTAATCTTGCTAAAATTAAAAGCACATTATGTAACCTCATAATATAAGCCTATTTACCATGTCTGAGAAAATTATTATCGGAAACAGATCACAAAGTGTTTACAGACAATTATTGTTGTAGGGTTTAACGCCATTTTTCAGAACAAGATAGGCTATACATAGTGGTCAGTATAATTGGTGGATAAAGAACCTGGGAAAAAAACGGAAAGAACCACTGACCCACGAGAAGCTACTGGCAAGCTTTCTCACATACCAACATTGGTCGAATCCGAGACTCGAACCCACACAGACAGAGGTGAGATGGCAGTGATCCGAAACAGAGAGCACCTTAAACCACTTGAGGGCCCCTGTTCAGACAATCAGCTGCAAAATAACCTAACGTGAAGTTTTTGCTCACAATTGTACATGTCTGAGATCCTAACAATTAAGGCCTGTTTACCAAGTCTGTTCACAATTGGATACAAAATACAGTCTCTAGTAACAACATCAGCCAATCAGAGACAAGATCACATCATTAATAGACACTGGTCTTGCTCATTATTGAACAAATCCAAAATCTTGAAAATTAAAGACCATATTCCTAGTTTTAATTAAAATTGTATATCAATCACTGGCAGGCAGTGAAGATGAGCTTGCCACCTTAGTGAAGAACCTGGATGAAACATCTTCCAGATTTGACATGGAGATAAGTGTCAAGAAGACAAAGCTGATGACAAAAAGTGGCAAACAAATCTCAACCAAGATTAAAGTCAGAGGACAGGAAATGGAAACAGTGGGCCTATTCAAATATCTTGATTCCATAATCACGGAAGAGGGATCAAGAGCAGAAATTTTGTCACGAGCAGCACAAACTATGGCAGCTATATCAAAGCTAAGACCCATCTGGAGAGACAAGAATATCTGTCTGAAAACTAAAATCAGACTATTGAGAGCACTAGTCATCTCAATCTTTCTGTATTCATGTGATGCCTGGACCCTGACAGCAGAATTACAACAAAGAATCCAGGCACTTGAAATGAGATGCTACAGAACCATCCTTGGCATCTCTTACATGGACCACATCACAAATGAAGAACTGTGAAATACCATAAGGCACAAAGTAGGCCATTATGAAGACCTCCTCACAACTGTCAAAAAGAGAAAGTTGAAATGGTATGGTCATGTCACTAGAGCCAACAGTCTATCCACAACAGTAATGCAGGGTAGTGTCCAAGGTGGTAGAAGGAGAGGTAGACAGACAAAAAAGTGGACTGACAACATCACAGAATGGACCAGGAAAAGTTTTGCAGAGGCACAGGCATTGGCACATGATCAAGACAAGTGGAGGGAACTGGTCAGATGTTCAGCAGCACAGTACCTCAACGACCATACTAGGTCAAGAGACTGATGATGATGATGATTTCAATCATTACTAGAGCTGTACAATATCTCAATATAAGAATGAAATTAGCATTTAATCAAAATATTATCACTAATATGGCTTCCAATGTGTCAACATGTACCACAAATTAGATGCAACATTACATCATCAATATGTGACTTTTAACTCGTTAAAAAGTTTGTCCAAAAATATTTTTATAAGCATAAATTCCATGCCTGATCAAAAATCAAATCTAAAATATGGCCTATAAAGTGGTAACAAGCTTAGGCAATCAGAAACAAAATAATTTCATTACTATACATAAACCTCACTGATTAATGAACTCATCAGAGATTGTGACAATAAAAATCCCATATTCCAAGTTTGATTGAAATGTTTTGACCAAATCCACGATACTACTTCTTTTATCAGACTAAATAAATATCATTTGTTACAATAAATGTTTCTCATCAAACACTAATTAATTAAATTGAAAATTTTCAATAATTGCCTTAAAAATGAAGTAAAAAAATATAAAATACTGAAGTTAAATGGTCAGAATCAGTAGTACAGACTGGACTTCAACAACAATTTAAAAAATTCCTTTTTAGTGCACAATATTGCTCTTCTGAAACGTTAGATTAAGAACATTTTAATTGGTTTATACTTGCTTCCAGTGTTCGATTCTGCACAATATTCCTAAATCTACCAATTAACAAAAATCTTTCCAAGTCTTTTCTGGAAAATCTAAATACTGCTTTATAACAGAACAAAATATGTAAACCCTGCTCTGACCGCACACTGTGTAATGACACATGTCAATCTGGCTGTACCTAATGTGACTGTGTGCCAGCTACATAGGGGTTTATACGAAACTTCAAATACAATGAGAAGTAAATGGGACATGTGTCCCTATCTCACTTGAAATAGAGTATGGTGCCTGTGTCATGAAGAAATCTGAGGAAGAGATCCATTTCTTCTTTTGTCTCAATCTGAATAGATCCTTTCTTGTTCAGGCTTTCCACTAAGCTGTAAGGAATCACCTGAAATTAACAAGGAATGTATAACACCTAAAATTAATAGGAAATGTATATCACCTTAAATTAATAAGGAATGAAAGAATGAAAATGGAACAGTGACAAAATAAATGCGAGAAATATATTAAAAATTGGAATCTTAATGTCATTTGACCAACAACAAAAGTCCAGTTGATCCCCAGCCAAGTCATACCAAAGACTTATAATAATGGTACTAACAGCTGCCTTACTTGGCGCTCAGCATTAAGAGGTTAAGTGTTAGGACTGGTCAGCCTGGTGTCAGGATAATGTAACTGGGTGGGACATCATGCTACATGTCTGAGGCATGATGTGCCAGTGCAATACATCACTATAAACTGAATCACTGCAGACATCGTAGCGATGTGACTAAAAAAGTGTTAAAGCTACATTAAAATACCTAAACAAACGAACAAAGCAATGTATATAATAAATTTTTAAAAATGGCAAAACAAACTCTGGTTCTAGCTTATATTACATAAACTATATTAAACTACAAGACAAAAATGCAAAAACTCTAACAAAAATTGTGTGTACTTTCAGGTCATAACCTTGATGTTTACTAAGCAATAATAGCAATCCATAACCAATGGTCCCTTTAAGGAACTGAGTAAAAATCCAAAAGAAATTGCCAGAATGCAAAATAAGACCATTTCTTTCTCAACGCTGAAACCATCTCAGATACTCCTCTGTAATAACAAGATTTCCACATTAGCTGATGTGGCTGACATATAAGATGTCAGATTGTCAACATTTTCATTTCAGACAAAAGTAGACATCCTTAATACATTTTTGGTGAAATTTCCATGTCATAATGATCAGATCATGGCAGCCACAATGGATGTCTGAGGGACAAAATTTTCTTTATCATAAGAAGTGTACTGGTGATAACCCCATGTGGATACATGCAATCATTTGGGAGGAGTGGAGATAACATTATTTTCAAGATAGTCACCTTCCACTACCACACTGAGAGTCATTTTCATCTGGAATGAACTAGGCACCATAAGAACAAATAAACAGCAATATTTTCAAGCTGACCATAGTGGCAGCTAGATTTGACATCAGATCAGCACCAATATCACTTAGGATTAAAAGCAGACATTCAAAAATGTCTGGTGAAAACATCATGTCAATATGACTTCATATTCAGGTGGATATGCAATTACAAGATTTTCAAGATGGTCACTGTTGGCAGCTGTATTAGATCTCAGATTAGCATCATTTTCATTCTGAACCAAGTAAATATTATATTTTATTTTAGGTAAAACTCTATGTCAATCTGTCTTCCCTTTTAAAAAAGAAGACAGAACAAGATTTTCAAGAAGGATTCTGTGACAGCATTATTCAATATCATATTGGCACCATTTTCATTTCAAACCCACTCAAGGTCATAAATTCTGAAGTAAAACCCTCATGTTAATATGAAGATCAATTCCAATAGTAATGATAACAATAACATGACTTCCAAGATGGTTTATGCAGTTGCCATAGTAGATGTCAAATTGACTTTCATTTAAGACCTAGAAAAGCAAAATAAGATGTCTTTTAGTGAAAGTTTAATATTGATATGACCATCCAATCCAAGAGAAGCAGTGACAGAAAGAGTTTCAAGATGGCTCCTCTGTGGTGATTGACACTATTTTCATTTAAGACCAACTGGACTCAAAAGAAGTCTTTTGGAAAAAGCCCAATATCAACATGACTTTTTGTTCATAAGTTGTAATAAGATTTTCAGGATAGCTGTCATTGTCACCCGTGTCACTTAGAAGCAACTACATATCGTAAGAAGTTTTTCATTGAAAACCTCATGTTGATCATCAGGAGTAGTGATAACATGATTTTCAAGATGGCTGTCATGGTGATGATATAGAACGTCCAACCAGCATCATTTTCAGTTAACTAGTCATTATAAAAATAACCCCATGTTAATATGACTATCCATGTAGATGGACCATTTTCATTTAACCAGATCAAGGGATGAATGTTAAAGTTTTGTTGCAACCCTCCAAGTAGTTAAGTAAGTAATTTAGGAGAAGTTGTGATAACAAACTTGTGCTGACAGATGAACAACAGATTAAAGGCCATTTCCATGGTTCTTCTGGTCTATAATCAATAAAGTCTCAATTTGATGGCCTAGTTTCACTAATGAGATTGTGTCACACACATTTACAAGATCAAAAAGGCATAAAGTCAAAAAGTCAAACCAAATTGCAAAAGTAAAGCAGGTGATGACCCTAATATTTACCCCGTTTCACGTCAATTCGTCCAAAACACTGGGGGATTGGCTGAACCAGTAAGCACCAGATATATGGATGGATGAAATATCTAACAGTCGGACAGTGTCTTTAGTGGCATGATACACAATGTTGTCTAGTTGCAGTGTTATTATTCTGCCATATAGTGAGTCTGGTACCTGATCATATCAACAACAGTTACTACCAGACCAGATATGCATACTCCTCCAGAGATATAATAGCAGAGTGGACCTGAGAGCACATACCCACATGAGGATTGGATAATTATTAATGAAAAGAATTTTTAAAAAAAAACAATTTACTAAATAATTTGTTTTCTTCCTCAAATATGCTACTTGGTCATAATACATTAAGAAAGTAGGTAAGAGACGGGATGAGTTGGGTGCCTTCAATCAAAATTGACCAGTATCTGTCTAACAGTTTTTTGGAAGATTACTATTGGTAATGACAGAACTATCAAACAATGGACTGGCAACAATTTAATGCATCTGGAAGGAATTATTAAACATACTTCTGTTAAAACATCTGTAAATTGGTTGAGTGATTTTTAAAAAGTTACAAAACATTGTGACTGGACAAAGGATGATGCAGGAAATGAAAGTATGCCAAACTTAGACTTCGATTTAGCCAAGTGAGCTGAAAAGTGTCCTAAAAGTGCTCGTTTCATGCACTGCACATAACAAAATATTAAATTTCATATCACTGCACATATATAAATTAGTGAATTACTCTTGTGAGGATTGTTTCAAAGGAAGAAATTATGTGGCCTGACCCCTACCTTTGTTTCATCCTACCACCCATTTACACACCACTTTGTACCGTCCCAATACACATTTACACACCCCTTTGTACCGTCCTACCACCCATTTACACACCACTTTGTACCATCCTACCATCCATTTACACACCACTTTGTAACATCCTACCACCCATTTACACATCCCTTTGTACTGTCCTACCACCCATTTGCACACCACTTTGTACTGTCCTACCACCCATTTATACACCACTTTATACCATCCTACCACCCATTTACACACCACTTTGTACTGTCCTACCACCCATTTACACACCATTTTATACCATCCTACCACCCATTTACACACCACTTTGTACTGTCCTACCACCCATTTACACACCATTTTATACCATCCTACCACCCATTTACACACCACTTTGTACTGTCCTACCACCCATTTACACACCATTTTATACCATCCTACCACCCATTTACACACCACTTTGTACCATCCTACCATCCATTTACAAACCATTTTCTTGCTATATGTACCTTTACACCAGCGGCTTTTAGCTTCATCAGGAGCTGCTCTAAATGAAGCCATCTTGCAGGAACCTCTTCTCCCCAAAAGGGCTGCTGAGAGGCCAATTCTACTATTTTCTTCTTCAACTCCTCCAACTTAGGGTCAAAGACAGTGTTATCAATCACAAAGTCTTCATTGGCAAGATGAAATCTAGTTGGCTTGTCCTGCAGCTGATAACGAATCTGAGTGAAAACTGAATCACAAACCTTTTGGCGACAGTCCTGAAACAATATAGAGATTAAAATTTACTGTGTCTTTCTTTCATATTCTATAAATTTCTAGATAAGCAATTTTGGAGCAAATAATAATGCTAATTATTATAATACTAATTAATAACAGATGCCTGAATTCTTTAACTGTAACATAACTTATCTTAACCAAGAGAAAGTCAAAACCAAGAGAAGTCACCCACTGCATAGACAGAATAGCACCTAATCCTGTCGTTCATTTTCACTACTAGAGAAAAGCGCAGAGTCTTCTAGGGATATAATAGCTGAGAGTTCTTGTGAAGGAGTGACTGTATTATGATTATGCATTATCTAAGAAACATTTCTCTAACACTCCAAACAAACATTGTTTCTTTATATACCTTACAAAATCATACAGTGTTAGGAGAACTGGACAGATGTAGAGGTAGTTGCATAGCCTTTCTTGGGAATTGGCACTGGCTCTGACCCCCTAACAAATGATCAGTGTGTGTGTCTGTGATTTGGATTTTTAACATACCTTTTAAAACAAATTCAGTTATATCACTACAATGTCTGCAGTGCAGCAGTTTATAGCGATGTCTAGCACTGGGACATCGTGCAGCGGACATGCAGCATCTTGTGCCACCCAGCCACATTATCTTGACATCAAGCTGACCAGTCCTAACACTAACCTTTTAATGCTGTGCGACTAGCAAGGCTGATTTTAGTACCATGTGTACAAGTCTTTGGTATGATTCAGCTAGGATTCAAACCCGTGACCTGCATCCAAGGTGGATGCTCTAACTACTTGGCCACTGGAGCATTCCAACTGGTGAGCAGCAGCTATAAGCATCATGTCAAATGTGAACATTGGATAGCATAGGTCATTGAGGAGACCAAAAAAAAAAAGTATTATTTTCTGACAAAGATCAAATGTTTCCCTTCAAGACAAATCAAAATGAACTTGAAAGTCAAAGAGGTCTTTGTTGTGACCCTTAACCCTTGACCCTTAACCTCTCTTTTACACTGGCAATACCTGACACAAATTACAAAATTGTAGCTCTTGATAGTAATCTAGGGTAATTTCTTAACTGTCCAAAGAGGAAAAGGTTTTCGTCTTCCAATTTTAGTGTTCCAGACACACAAAGAGATGCCAGTGTTGGAGCCCTGGCTTCAACTCTCTAATAAATTTATTTGATTGCAAAGACAATAATTTGCTTTCAACATGTCACTAAATATATAAATTAATCTTTTAATACATAAAGAAAAAGAACATATAAGTGACAGTTACTTATTTTAGGGAGAGAATGAGAGTGAGAACATGTGCTGTATGATTTAATCAGTAACTGGCTGAATCAGAGGACTTTAAATTATACTTAATTTATTTCAGTTATGTCTCATTATCTAAAATTACAACTTACAACTAATTTTTATCAGTTAATTTATTCATCATCTAACAGACTCTATTATCCATCTATGATAAAACTGAGGGGGAAAGGCAAATATATCATGACTATTTTAAATCAACCAATAAAAGCATTGACTGACCAGACTATCAATAAAACATTCTTTTTTATGTACTGGATGACAGCATGCATAACTGAATAATGAATATAAATTTACTTTAGATTTCTACTTATAGGGAGACTGTACTGTGACCACTTTGTTAGCTGTATAACTGTGACATTCTATCCAATAAATGGTCATTTTGCTCCCCGAAGGCTTGGGCAACAAAAGCATGTTTTAATACATATGTGGTAAGTATGTATTGCATCAATTTCTCCAAATTTCATAAATAATAACCTGTCATTATCGTGTGTCACTAAACGTTTCGCCCACATGCACATGATTATATTTGCTCATTGTGTCAAACACTTGTGAATGAATAACACCATTTGTTAATACCATCATCAACATTACTACAGCAATTCCCACCAAAAAAGTAAGAAACTGAAGTTATTAGCACAATCACAAAACCTTAAATGCATATATAAAGATTTATACCTGTGGAATCTTATCTGCATGTGTCCCCACCAGTATCACAGCTGGGATGCCTGCTTCAGGGGATGGCGAACAAGTGTGTATGGAGTTCAACCATACATCGACCAAGTCTGAAATGGACAGCAAAAACACACTGGAACACTGAAGAAATAGTCTCTAAGCATACACTCATCAAAGTCAATGACATATGATCTTTCTTAAAGGCCCAGTAACAAGAAAAGAACTAGTACCGGAAAAATGGAAGTTTCAATAGCTAAACTATGTAACTTCCTGGAGAATCATACCAGTCTTATGGTACAATAAAAATCTTGATATTATGGCTAAAAACAATCTGCAAAATAACAACATGACCAAGGCAAAAAAAAAAACTAAAAATTGCAAAGTTCTAATATAAAAGTGGATGACTGTGACATAAAACAGTGTCAGAGAAACAGAAGTAAATGCAAATTTGTAATGTATGAAAGTGACATATATTTGTCTGATAAGTAATACCCAGGTATATTCTATGATACATTTCATTAACATTTCTGCTTTTCCTAACACACCAGACACAAAACAATTAACAAAGGTGCAAAAGTTGTTCATTCTATCTTCAAGCCATCTCTTATTTCTTCACTAAACAGTTTCTATAATTATAACATTCAGCTTTTTCACATTAGAAGGATTAATTTATCCATTACACATTCAGTTCTAGAACATACCCTGAGTACATTCCGAGGTGAATATACCCATCACGTTTCTAGTAAATACAACAAGAGTCTCAGAGAAATTGAGCTAAATACAAAAACCTAATATCTATGACATTACTGAAAATACTGGTGACAACACCACTGGAAATAATGATAGCCAATACTTGTACAGAGCCTATCCTTTTTTCCTAAGCAGCAATTTCAAGTCAAATTCACCTCATTAAAATGAATGGAGATATTGAGTTGACCATGATCAATATCTCTTTGATCAGAAAGTCATCCACAAAACTAATAAGCACTGAAAATCTGATCACCACATTAACATGTCAGGATGTCCTTCATAACTGACCAGTGCAAGTGCAAAAAGCTCTGATGAATAATATGTCCTTAAGGGTAACAGCCAATCCAATGCAAGTTAACCTCACTAACATGAATGGATGTCATTCCTAATCAACCTCATCCAAAGCTCTCATGATGATTGATCGAAAGCTGATCAGACAGGTTGACAATTGGGTGTTGACATGTTGTGGACTTTTTGCATCATCAAACTCATCCAAGATCTTGATGGAAAAAGTCTGCATACCAAACCTGATCAGAAATATAGTGTGCATTCTTGTACTTAACTCTGATTATTAGAATCTTCAAACTCTTGTGAATGCATTGATCACAGCTTTTCCAGTCAAGTCAAGATATTAAAGTTGTTACCTGGATAAATGTTAGCAATGTTATCTTTACTATGGATTGAAATAATAGTGTACAGAACTTGAACTTAAATACGGTCATCATGCCTCCCCAGACATGCTGACAAAAATGAAATGTTTGATTATAACAAGAATTTTATTAAACCAAGTGATGCAACACTAATTTCAAAATGAATCAAAAGTAACATGCCAATAATAAATGCAATTCTGTTTTTAGTTGTGTTCTAAAATTGAAATTAGGTGTGACATGATCCCTTTTGATTTCTCTGCTCATTAAAGAAAAAAATAATTGAGTGGCGATTGACAAACTCACCATGAACTTTGCAAACCTTCATCCCCTCCCTGTCAAAGAAGCACTCATCATCCTTCACATCATCTGTCATTTGTTGACTGAGGTCAATAACCAAAAGGTACACAGCTCTTGGTGTCAAAAATGACTGATGAGTGGTGAAGAAAACAAACTGACCTGCAAAGTCCCATAATGACAGTCCCGCTTTAGCAACTTTGACTCTCTCAAGTTTACCGGCATTTTCCACTAATAATTCGAGAATTTCCATTGCAGAATCATTCTTCTCACTCTCACTTGGAACAAAATCTACATGCTTTGAAGCCATAAAATGTTTTCCATCTGAATGACAATTGCTTCCTGTACCATGTCTCGTATTCACCTCTGATTCCTTTTGTATAGACTTGAAATCAACTTTTGTTCCCTCCATTTGTTTCAAATTTTCAACCATTTTATTATCATCATCATAAGGACCATTGCTCGCATACGCCCCAACAGTTTCCTCTATTTCTTCCAGATTCTTATTTCCATCTTCTTCATCACTGATATTAGACATCTGTACTTTCTCATTTATGAGCTTCATAAGACGCTGTAATCTATTGGTTTTCTCTGCATCTGAAATGAGTCCCAAAACAACTGTGATGATGCATCAGCAGAATATTAACATTGACCAGAAAGTACTGTTAAGTCTGAAATTAAACAGGTGTGTGTGTGTGTGTGTGTGTGTGTGGTGTGTGTGTGTGTGTGTGTGTGTGTGTGAGAGGGTGTATGTGTGTGTGATTCCATGCTTGACCAGCCAATCTTCAGTTCCAACAATTACAAATGCCTTAAAAATGATAAACTAACACTCCTGCATTTCATCATGGCTTTATCTTCATCATCAGTCAATAACTGTTGATAAACTGAAATGACAAATAATTGACACAACACATTACACGAAAGGCTCATCGGTAGATGCAAAACATCACCACTGATATGATTCACACACTGAAAATGCTTTTATAATGTGCAGTGTCCACTATAGTGATTAGGTATTTTATATGTATGGGGACACAACTCAAGAAACTATCTATAGTTCATAGTAGCATTAAAATGTATTGGACCAATTCTTCACGAAATTGCTGACAATCAACAACTAAAATTAAATCCTTTAATCATCTTTAATAATCATCCTAACCTTTAGTGAATTCCATGAAATGGTTCACAAGTTATTTTGTTCACAAATTCATGTCCATTCAGTGCCTTATTAAGCTTAATAATCCTGTCAAACATTATGTCTGCAAAAAGACTTCTATAATGAACTACTCTTTCTGAGGCACAACTTGTTGTTAACTGGGATCTTAAATATCACCATAATGGACAAAGAAAACAAATTCTTGACAATATAACTTACATTTATTATTTAATTTGCATTGTTTATTAGATTTTTAATATGCTGTGGGAAGTATTGTACCTAGTAGCTGACAATGTCCCAAACCACTGACAAATTTCAAAACAAATCTATTTTTCTCTGTCACAATTATTATCTTAAGCTGAGTCAAGGACATTTGTATTTTTTAATAACTAGGTGTGATCATTGTCACATGCTTTATTTTGACCTTCGAGTTGTAACTAAGATCCCTCTAGAACGATGTACTTTTGACCCTTATTTGGTCTCTTTTTTTATGTCTTAGTTCGAAATATAAATCTTGTTTATTTTGAACATTAGTCATTCATACTTTAAGATCTTAACATAATCAATTGTATTTTTGTAATATCCATTAATTCATCTGGGATGGAATTTATTTTTTCAAATCATTTCCTTCAACTAATTCCTCTTTAAACATACATATTAAAATAACAATCTTGATAATTAAGACTTGAATTTATATTAAATTTCAAAATTAACAATCTTGTTAATTATGACTTGAATTTATATTTTAATTCCAAAAATAACAATCTTGATAATTAAGACATCAATTTATATTTCAATTTCAAAAATAACGATCTTGATAATTAAGACATCAATTTATATTTCAATTTCAAAAATAATAATATTGTTAATTAAGACATCAATTTATATTTCAATTTCAAAAATAACAACCTTGATAATTAAGACATCAATTCATATTTCATTCACATATAAGGATTCTTGGATTGTATTACTGTGTCAAATGTGCTGGCACATCACAACTACATGAGCCACCACAGGAACATCAACTCTTCCAGCATTTGGATTCATTTTGGAATACTAATAAAGTTTATTCAGAACTTTAATCATTAGGATCTGTGTCTGGAATTCTAGGATTATTTGGGATTTGATTCACAATAACATAAGTTCCTTTTTTTATACTTTCACTTGTATTTTAGGGAAATAAATTATTTGTTGAATTTTACAAGGCTTGTTGCTTCTCACTCTTTCTATTACTGATTTTAGGACAATAGAGTCATAATACACCGTTCCCTTGATAACTTGCGCCCTGATTACTCACAAACCTGCTTATAACGCTGGGTCAGGCGTGGATTCTAGTTTCTAAACCAGAAAATACCCCCAAAATTGATCCTTATTTGTCGAACTTGAAGAAAATCATGATGAAAATTGGTAACAGAAGCTTTGATATATTGCTTGTTTTATCATCAAAAACGGTAAATAGGACCTGAAAATTTTAATCAACATTATGAAATATCAAACATAAAAATAGGCCATTCCTAGTACACCACAATTAATGATCTGTAGGAAAATTTGATCAATGAAAATGTCCTTACGCCAAGTGGAGGGAGTAGTTTAAATAAATAAAAAAAATTAAATATTTTATTAATTGAGATTTGTGTTCAAGTTCTACCTTTTTGTTCCTTTAAAGTGTAATCTTCATAAATGCTATGAACACAACCTTCAATTTCTGCCACACATAGTTTGAACTAGTCCAAACAACACTCACACTGGAACAAAGGTCAGTCCATTTTTTCTGTCTCTACCGTCCTCCTCCAAGTAGAAAAAACAAGCCGACTGAATCTCTCTTTTTGGAGCAGTTTCCAAAATCTTCTAGCATATGAAAATTTGAATGGTGGTAACCTAATTATTCTTGGAGATTTCAACTTTCACTTTGACTGTCCTGGTAAACCATACATGTCAAAACTCCTAGATTCCATTCATGTTTTCAATCTTAAACAGTCAGTTAACCAACCTACCCATAAACTTGGTCACATTTTAGACTGGTTTCTTTATAGACCTGATGATAATATTCTGCAATCCACCTTTGTATCCCACAAACTTGCATCGGATCACCTCTGCATTGTATGCCATCTCAACGTATCAGTCCCTAACCCTCCACCTTTATTTGCTACTAAGAGAAATCTCCATATGATAAATAGAACCAATTTCATGCATGACATCCAAGAAAACCTAACAGCTTTCTTACATTCAACAGCGGAAAAACTTGATAACTGCCTGCATTCATTGCTTGAAAAACATGCCCCTGCCACCAAATGCAGAGTATTAATAAAAAAGTGTTCTCCATGGTATAGAAGTGTTAGGGATCAGCTTCGCACAGCTAAAAGACATCGCCGAAAAGCAGAGAGGCTTTGGCTTTCCACCAGACTCACTATTCATAAACAAATCTATGAAGCCGCTAAGAAGAACGTCACAAACATAGTCCATTTAGCCATATTATCCCACTACAGTACTAAGATCACGAAGAGTTCCAGCTGCAAAGAGCTCTCTCTTCGAGATAACTAACAAACCAATGTCAAGGAACAAATGTACACCACTTCCAACAACCTTCTCTCCACTAGACCTTCCAGACCAATTTGCAAATTTCTTTCATGACAAATTACAAACCATTAGAGATTTGCTTGACAACACAATCTCAACTGACTCGTCACCTTACAGTTATGATGCAGAATTTCAGCGACAACCGTTAGGAGCATTTGAACCTGTTTCTATTGATTTAGTACGGACAATCGTGATGAAAAGTGCACCAAAGTCTTATGAACTTGATCCAATCCCGACATCACTGCTGCTTGAAAGCTTAGATCCAATATTTCTTTCACTAACTGATGTTATTAATATCTCTCTCTCATAGGTGGAATTCCCATTATTTTTCAAAACTGCCATCGTAAAGCCTCTGCTGTAGAAACCAACACTTGACCATAACGATTTAAAGAACTACCGCCCAGTTTCTAATCTCCCATTCATATAAAAAATCTTAGAAAAAGGTTGTTCTAACTCAACTTGAATCTCATTTGAATTCAAACAGTCTTTTTAGCAAAGTACAGTCTGCATATCGCCCTTGCCACAGTATGGAAACTACTCTTCTGAAAGTATTTAATGACATTCTCTCTGCTTTGGATAGTGGAAAGATTACAGTCCTCACTCTCCAGGATTTATCTGCAGCATTTGACACAACAGACCATGATATATTACTTCACCTTCTCCAGCATGTATTTGGCATTTAGAATATAGCCGTACAGTAGTTTAAGTCCTACGTAGTCAACAGGACACAAATTATATATGCAAATGGAATACACTCCAGCCCAGTTGATCTATGTTGCGGTGTTCCACAGGGATCTGTTCTTGGACCTGTTCTCTTCATTCTGTACACTCAGCCACTCTCAAGTGTCATAGATCATCACTCAGTGTCGCACCAATTGTATGCTGATGACACCCAAATATACAAGTCTAGCCACCCAACTGAAGTTGATGCTACCATCCATGGAGTAGAGAGGTGCATTTCTGATGTGAAATCATGGAGGACATGTAACAAGCTGCAGATGAATGATGATAAAACTGAGGCTATTCTGATCACAACACAAAGACTTTCTCATTCACATCCTTTACCTCAGACAATAAATATCAGCAACACCAACATTAAATTCTCACAGTCGTATACGAAACCTAGGCATTACTCTAGACGGTACTCTCACATTGCACCAACATGTCATGAACATATGCAAGGCTGCATATCTTGAATTCAGATGCATCAGTTCCATTCATAAATATCTTTCCGTTGATGCCACTAAAACACTTGTGTGTTCATTAGTACTTTCAAGACTGGACTATTGTAACTCAATTCTCTCTGGTTTGTCACAATATTTAATCCAGAAACGTCAAAAAGTTCAAAACACAGCTGCACGGATCATCTTTAGAGTATCTCGATCAGAGCACACCTCACCACTGCTCTGTACCCTACACTGGCTATCGATTTGATACAGAATCAAACAAAAAATTTGTTCTCTGTGCTATGTTTCACTGACAGACTCCAGTCCAACATACCTATCCATCCTCACCCATGTGTATACACCAGCTAGACACTTACGCTCTTCTTCGGATAATCATATACTCATTGTTCCCATGGTGAAAACAAAGTGATATGGACAACGTTCGTTTGCATACCAGGGCCCGGCGATGTGAAACAAATTGTTCATTGAAATTAGACACAAAGACACAGTGGTCCCTTTTAAGAGTGCTCTTAAGACTCACCTGTTTCGATTGCAGGGACAAACTTAGCGACCTAATCATGTTTTGTATCTTATATGTTTTCAGCATGTTTTTATGTTTTCCAATTTCACTATTTTTGTCATTTGTTTTTCTGTAGTGTAGTCATATCATTATTGATGGTGTAAGGTGCTTAGAGCTTCGAAAGATTAGGCACTATACAAAGTCCTCATTATTATTATTATTATTATTATTATTATTATTATTATTATTATTATGTGTCCTCTTGTAATTAAACATAATATGTGTCAATCTACTGCAACAGCTATGTCCACATGCACTTCTACGAGACCTTAATTAAGTGCCATGTTTTTATAACTGACTTGCAGAAGTATTTGTTGTATTGTTGCAATGAATTAAAGCTGGCCTCTTTTGTGTTATAACATTTATTATACCGTTTCAACTAAATAAAGGATGTAGAATACAAAAAAAAGTTAAAACTTCTACAAACTTAAATTCTAGCTAGCCCCGTCATATGTCGGGTGAACTCACTTCATTTGATCAACCGAACACCGTTAAAAATAGTTTTGTGTATCTAACATAAACTACCTTAAATTAACCAAATCTTTCATAACTGTGAACAATAATAGCAGGTAGCCAAGCGAAATGAATACTTCGTAAAATAAATAGATTGATTTCACAGATATTGACCATTGTTGGCAAGCAAGTTTCAGAAAATTCTCGAACTTTCACTTTGAGATATCCTCAAGGATGATAAGAAGTTTCATTACCACTTCCAATGATGTCACAACATCAATATTGTACTAATTGAACAATAAAAAAAATTGAGTTTCGACATAGACAATTGTCTCACGCAATAAATGTCGCCTGTTTTGAGAAAAATGGAATCTTGTTTGGTGGTGTATCAACAGTTAGTCTTGCTCCCTGCTATGGGGGCTCCTGATTTGGCAGGTTGCTATTAAACACCACTATGGGAACCAGACTCATCAAGAAAATAAAAAGCCGTGACATAATACAAAGATTTGTCGCATATACAAGATTGTTGTTAAAACCAGTTGAAACGATCTTTCACATGTTGGACACTTTGAAAAAAAATGTCATTTAAACAGAATAATAAATAACTTTATTTAAAAAAACGTGTTATTAACAAATATAATCGACATGATTGTAAAATGAGGATTCAGTCATTAAACACTTCAGTTCCCTAATGCCACACACACCCACCCCAATGGTTTTCTCTAAGTCAAAGCAACTTTTTTAAAGTTTTTGAAGTCCCTCTGTAACTTGTGCCTCAATTATAGTGCGGTCTATGTCTGTGGACTGTTGTGCACGAGTTATTGAAGGAGTGGTGTACTGTGCCCAACATATGTTTCACTGGTGTAAAGAAAATTAAGCAACCTTGAGCTTTTGCAAATGACAACACTTAGGACTGATCTAAAATAACTGAACTGCCCACTGACTACAGTAAAACCTGTCTTGAAAGACCACTGCTATGTGAGACCACCTGTCTTGAGAGACCACATTATCATTGCAAAAATGTATTGATTATATAACATTGTGACCTGTTATGAGAGACCACCTGTCTTGAGAGACCACAATTTTCTCGCAAAAGATGTGGTCTTTCAAGACAGGTTCTACAGTATAACATCTCTTGCATACCTTTTTCTTGTACAGTCCATTCCTGGCTTGTTAACGAAACATCGAAACAATGCATATGGATGTCAATACCTTCTGTACTTGTTCTCTCTGAAATATTTACATCTTTTCCAAGAAGACGTTGCACTAAGGTTGTTTTGCCAACACCGTATTGGCCAACCACCATAACCCTTATACTGTACATCTTTTCAATGCCATCTTTCAATGCCTGTCTGTACAACTTGAGAGAGCCTTCATCCATTCTTAAAATCTCCGCTGGAATGACTGGGCCTAAAATAAGGCAAATGAAATTCTGTATTGTGTCTAATCAAGGTTAATAAATAAAATTATAACACTGGATATTTAAAATATAGAAAGGGCTATAAACTATAAAAATACTGTTCTTAAGACATAGATCAAATTTCTGTCTGCCACATACTAAACAAGTAAACATCACCTGGTACACTAACTTACTTAATATCCCGATTTTTCAGGACAAAAATTTGGCGACTGTTTGAAAAACTCTTACACTTACCTAGACCGGCTTTAAAATTTAAAGCATTCTTCAGTAAATTTAGCTTTTAAATGTAGAGCCTGGCTGAAATATATTTTTAAATATTTAAAATTTAAAAACAAAGTATGGCTCCATCCTCATATAAACTTGAATCTTAGGGACCATTAATAAGTTTGGATTTCCTATATTTCTTCTGAGGTCTTTATGTCATCATGTGCAACACAAAATAAAAAAAAGCAAAAAATGAATCATTACAATATTTTGAAAATTTTGTTGTTGCAGTAGGGAATAACGCCATTTTTCAGCACACGATAGGCTATACATGGTGGCCAGTATTAATGGTGGAAGAAGAACTTGGGAGAACCCCCAGAAAGAACTACCAACCCACGAGAAGCTACTGGCAAGCTCTCTCACATAACTACGTTAGTTGAATCTTAGACTCAAACCTACGAAGACAGAGGTGAGATGGCAGTGATCCGTAACGGACAGAGCTTTAGACAACGAGGCCACTTGGGGCCCCAATTTAGAAAATGCAGATTTGATGAAGGCTGAAAGCTGAAAGAAAATGGATACCAACTGACAGAAGAGGAAAATTGGATAACTTGAAAATTAACATTTTACATAAATTATTCCATCACTAGTTCCTGCTGGAATCCTAAAATGTTGTGCTTCTAATCATGTAATACTTGCATGCCTAGTGATTTCAATTGATGCTGATTTTCACAGGACAATATTTCAAAGACTTGAATTTACAATGTTTAACTCTCTGATAGAAGTTTTTGTTTTAAATGTCTTATTTCTGGTGTACACTGGGTGATAACCCAAAAAAGGAAATTAAAACCCAGAGTCTATTCATGCAAACAATTCAGGTGTAACAAACAACAAAATGTATTTTCTTCAGTTGATCTCACCCCCATCCAAGGCCAATCAAAGCTGTTTTATTCTGAACACACACTTCTGTTGGGGTTCTTCTGTACACAGAGCAATGCAAAACCAAATTTATCTCATAAGTTTTGATAAACTTTTGTGTACATTTAATTATTATTTATTTCTTTTATTAGGTTTCAATATACAAGATTCCTGCCTCAAGTTCACATATTTTGCCTGAACAAGGGTATTTAACATTTAGTCCTGAAGGAGTAAGAATACAGGACTTGTACATCAATATCTGTCATATATCTTTTACAGTAACATATTTTGTAGGTTACCTACTTTCAAAAAATTAAAGTTAAATAATTTTACTACATCAAAACAGGAAATTTCAATACTTTCATCAAGTTTAATCAATATTTCAGTTAATTTACATTTGTCTCAAACATTTAAAAATGCTGACCTCTCAGCACTCATATCTCACCACTTTGACTTTTTCAGGCAGGAGAGAGAAATCATGTGGCTCAAACATTTGAGTGGCGCACCCCGAGACTCTCACACAATATAATCTGCTAACAATTTAGTCCATGTACAAACCTTTGTTGATCTCATGTAAATCGGCAGGAAAGTAAAGGGGCATCAGATCAGAATATACTTTCCAATTTATTGGGTCCAAGTAGATACAGAATATAATGGCATCCACCTGACTGGCATTGCTTTCGTCAGACAGCCATTCTCTCACTGTGTTTAATGCTATCTTTGCTGCTCTTAATCTTGGAAATCCTGGAATAAAAATGGAGTAACACAGCTGATGCCTGATCATTAAAAAAGAATACTGTTATTACTCCTTTAAAAGTGACCTATGGACAATCCAAACCATTATTTGCATACTGCAATATGTTGAACTGAGGTAAATAAAATAAACAATTAAAGCTAATATAATATGATTTGCAGGACGGTTTAAAAAGAAGCGATTTTACACTGGTGAAATAATTCTGATACAACTATTGTATTTAAAAAGAATGAAAAACTTTTATTTTCAAGGTATTCAACTTAATTTATATCGTAAAATTCTGCATTGTTTTATATTTATGATTTAGAGACCTAGCTCAAAGTTCACCCTTGAAAATCTTATAGTTAATTCAATTTTCAATAAGACAACTTTCAGCCAATCAGACAGGTGGGATTTAAACAACTTTTCAGCTAATCAGACAGGTGGGATTTAAACAACTTGTCAGCCAATCAGATGCCTGGTATTTTAGACTTACTGTAAAATCATAAGTTCTGTCAGTGAAAGCATGGCCGCTACAAGATTGTTAAAATTAGACCTTGTGAAAATCTGAGGAAGTGAATATTTGATAAAAGATTTACTAATAGGTCATTGAAACAAAAGTCAGGAATCATTAATACTGGACAAATATATTTTCTGAAAACTGTCACTCCTCATGCACATTAAACAATCCATAACCGAGGAAAATACTCCAAATACCCAAAACAAAAATGATTGCAACAATACAATTTTGATGTCCCCATCGATAGAACTGGGAATATTATTGTGAAATCAGTAACATATCCTTCATGATTTTTGTTGCACTATCTTCTTATGTCCCTTTATAGCAGTATTTAAAAACAGGTTAAGTCTTTTGTCTACATTGTAAACCAAAATCAAAATTACTGATATAATATGGTTCTTGTTTCATAGAAACGTTGCTTTTTCTTGTAATTTGAAGTTAATAATAATAATAATAATGAGGACTTTGTATAGTGCCTAATCTTTAGAAGCTCTAAGCGCTATACAACATCTATAATGATATGACTACCCTACAGAAAAACAATTAACAAAAACCATGAAATTGGAAAACATAAAATTATGCTGAAAACATATAAGATACATAACATTATTAGGTCGCTAAGTTTGTTCCTGCAGTCAAAAAAGGTGTTTTAAGAGCACTCTTAAAAGGGACCACTGCGTCTTTGTGTCTAATTTCAATGGGCAATTCGTTCCACATTGCCGAGCCCTGGTATGCAAAAGAACGTTGTCCATATGACTTCATTTTCATAGTGGGAACAATGAGTATACGATTGTCAGATGAAGTGCGTAAGAATCTTGCTGGTGTATACACATGGGTGAGGCCGGATAGATATGTTGGACTGGAGTCTGTCAGTGAAACATGGCACAGAAAACAAATTTTGTGTTTGATTCTGTATTCTGTGTTTGATGCGTTACATGTAATAGCTGTTGTTGCTATGGTAACAAAAAAATACTTCTTAATATGAGACAAAGTATCTGCGGCCAACAAATGTCTCTATTTATTTCTAACATAATATTAATTTAGGTTGTCTCATAATATTCAGTGTTACTTACTGGTGTTACTGAAATAAGTGTTTTACAATCATGTGGTACCTTTACCCAGTTTCTCAATGAACTGAAGTTCTGTTTGGAATATGGTAAAGATGTGAACAGCAGGAGGCAAAATGACAAACATGTTTATAAATTTTCCATCTGGACATTTCAAAACAAAAATTATAGGGAAATTAATGTTAATTAAGACTACCAGGTTTTTAGCTACAATATAAAGTTTATTTACAAATATATACACCTTAATTAGGAGTAAACTGCTATTTAAATGACTCACCTTGTTGGCCTGTAGCTATACATGGAAAAGCCTGAAAGTAATAAAATTAAATCATAATTTAAATTAAATGGGGTCTTCATGGCATTGAATATTATTATTTCTATTATTATTATTGTAAGATTAGTTATGTGCACTATTCAACAAAACCATACAAATATGTTCACTGGTTTTTCTCTCCCAAATGTATGTTCCAAAACAAGATAAAAATTTTCACTTCCATTCATATAATAAATCAAATTATCATTAACTTAAAATAATCAACTTCCTTTTTTTGATTTTAAGCAACATAACAAAACTCTTTAATTTGATTGACAGCTGACATAATACTGTAAAATATGTGACTGACTCTTTGCCTGGACAGCTTGTATAAATAGAATTGGAGACTGCTGTCCATGCTCAAAAAAAGAATATCTGGATTAACCAGTTGCTCAGCTTGTCAATGACAGTTTATGTGGGAGATTGTGATGAAAACAGAATCAAAAGAAGTTATACAGTTAGTTATGTGACCCTTGAACTGAAACTCCACCTGCTTTTGCTGACACGTTTTTGATTCTGACTGTTTGTAATGAAACAAGATGTAACTCATATTTCTTCTTAAAGATAAACTGTTTTTATTAAAGACAGCTTTAATTCACAAGCAAGGAGATGAAGATGCCACAATGACACAACAAGCAACTTCCATTTCTGCTGTGATAACAAGACTACTTTTCTCACCATCCGGCAAACATATTTCTTCAACCCTCTTCTGTAACCATACAAACTGTCTCACACTGTAAGCATACAAACTGCCTCCAACGGTAAGCATACAAACTGTCTCACACTGTAAGTCTCACACTGTAAGCATACAAACTGCCTCCAACTGTAAGCATACAAACTGCCTCCAACTGTAAGCATACAAACTGCCTCACACTGTAAGTCTCACACTGTAAGCATACAAACTGCCTCACACTGTAAGCATACAAACTGTCTCACACTGTAAGCATACAAACTGTCTCACACTGTAAGCATACAAACTGTTTCACACTGTAAGCATACAAACTGCCTCCAACTGTAAGCATACAAACTGTCTCACACTGTAAGCATACAAACTGTCTCACACTGTAAGCATACAAACTGTCTCACACTGCAAGTCTCACACTGTAAGCATACAAACTGTCTCACACTGTAAGCATACAAACTGCCTCCAACTGTAAGCATACAAACTGTCTCACACTGTAAGTCTCACACTGTAAATATACAAACTGCCTCACACACTGTAAGCATACAAACTAAAGGCAGGTGATGGTAACATATGGGACATTATTTGGGTAAATTTGCCAAAAGAAAAATCAGAATGGCCATTGTGACTAGGTGATATCCATGACAGGTTTGCCTGTACATGAGAAACCTCGGCAAACGTAGCATTTTCAAACAATACCTACTATGGTCCTAATCCCATGAACCTTCACCTTTTGTAGACATTCAAGATAGGCCTCTTTTAAACGCACGTCTGGGCTGTCTACCATGTATTCAATGGATCTTCCATGAATGACATCTGGAAGAAAGAAAACGAATAAATTTAGAAACTCCAATTTTGCTTGAATACTTTAATCGAATGAACATTAATTAACCTGATCTGCCAGAACTTTTGGGTTAAGTTGGTAAATTATGGAGTTTTGTCCTGTTTTCATACATCTTTCTCAATATAAAACAATCAATACAAGAACTCAGCCCAGGAATCCTGGAAGCCTCTTTGTAAATTTGATAATCTGAGACTCAACACTCCTTCTGAAAGCATATACGATTCTGATACTCAATTTACATACTTCAGATAGTTAGCAGTATAGTATGGTTTCTTATGAGACAAAATTTAGATACTTGTGGTAAAAATGGATGACTTTGGTCATCAATCTCATCCTGACAGATGACTTTGGTCATCAATCCCATCCTGATGGATGACTTTGGTCATCAATTCCATCCTGACGGATGACTTTGGTCATCAATCCCATCCTGAAAAGCAACTCTATCCAGACCAACCTTTGAAAAATCTTATATGCTGACACACAATATTAATTTAAATATCTTAGATTGGTCTCTCTCTTTGAAAGAGTTTAAATCATAATTATATTGTGTGGTACAAAATATATCTTTGAAAGACTGTCTCAAGTTTACTTTACTGACAAAAGAAAAGAGGGCAAATTTGAACTCTTAATCTATGCTGTGAAAGACCCCTGTTTTAGCAAATGACCTCTGGCTATATGTAACTTTGTTAGCTGGAAATATGGCTCAATGGAACTAATTAAAGTGACAGTGATTTCCGGTTATCAGCTGCATTATGGGTAACAGGAATTTGTCAACAGCAGTTTGTCAAACAAACATACACAAAGCATCTGTATTCATGTCATAAAATAACTTCATGGACAGCATATGTGTGTGTGTGTGTGTGTGTGTGTGTGTGTGTGTGTGTGTGTGTGTGTACATTGTGGGAGGGGTTTAAATTGAATATGGTGGTGTACATTTTAAACAGATTTGAAAATGACCCTTAAATCAGAAAACTCATGAACCAACAATACTTACATTTTGCTGGAAGGTAATAGCCTGTAAAGGAGAAAACATAATTATTTGCCTATTTCATCCAAATACAAATACAAACAAACAGGGAAATGTTAAACTATTAAAGTTCTGTTATTTTCTCACTTATATGGCCTGGTCTCAATAACTACCATGTTGACTTTACAATTATCCTATTCTTTAGCCCATAATGCACTTACAAAAGTTTATCATTGTAGGCAATCAGTGCTATGGGCAAAGGCACAGACACCAAAATCAGGGCTATGGGCAAAGGCACAGACACCAAAATCAGGGCTATGGGCAAAGGCACAGACACCAAAATCAGGGCTATGGGCAAAGGCACAGACACCAAAATCAGGGCTATGGGCAAAGGCACAGACACCAAAATCAGGGCTATGGGCAAAGGCACAGACACCAAAGTGATTCATTTATTGAGCTTAGCCTAGGAGGGCTCAACAAAATCGGAACACTTCAAAGTTTTATTAAAAAAGTTATTTTAAACATTTACTGATTTGAGTGCTTTTTGGTTGAAACATGCTACCTGTAGCCATCTTTCATGCCACCTGATGTAAGAAAGTTGACCAAGAAAACAGCTGCAAAATTGTTGTGCTCCTCCGACTTTGATGCAAGGCAATATATCCATTTTGAATTTCTGTAACCCGTCTTTTTTTTCTGCTCTGTAAAATCCTCATTTAGAAAATCTAACTTGAATTTTCTCAGCGAAAACATATAGTTCAAGAGAACTGAAATTCAATGACTTTTCAATGACTTTCCAATGATTTTCCAATGACTTCAATGATTTTCCAATGACTTTTCAATGATTTTCCAAGGTCTTTCAATGACCAGTTTTTAGTTTTCAATGACTACTCACGGTGTCAAGTGCCCTGCGTTCATTATTAATACAAGAAACAAACACAAAAACAATACAGAAATTTTATGAAATATGAAAAGGAAATGATATTTTTTAATAAAGTTTGGAACCAGAAGGTCAGCACCATGCTTTAGCTTCTGCTCTTTCTCCCCAGCTGCAAATCTTGTGTTTTTAACTGCTCTTCATTTTCTTTTTCATTTTCTTCAGAGTCCATTTTTTGTAAGTCTTTGGTATGACTTGGCTGGGGATAGAACCCACAACCTCCCGCTTCTGTGGCAGATGCTCTAACCACAAGGCCACCAGAGTGGTCCATAGGTATATATAAAGAATATGGTCATAGGCATATAGTAATAACATGGTCATAGGCATATAGTAATAACATGGTCATAGGCATATAGTAATAACATGGTCATAGGCATATAGTATTAACATGGTCATAGTCTGAACATGAGTCCATCAGAAAAAACGAAGCCATACTGGCCAAAACAAATTTCCAGAAGTCTTTTTATTCTGTTTTAACTGACAAGTGCTGCTATGGTGGACATACTGGATTTCCTTTTGCAACATTTTCATTTCATACTAAGTAGACATTATTAGTAGTGCTTGGGTAAAAAAAAACATGCCAATAGGACCATCCATTCAATGGGGATTAGTGACAACAAGAATTTCAAGACCAATATTATGGTAGTTATATTAGATGCAAGGTTGGCAACATGTTCGTTTAGGCCCAACTAGGTATCATCAGACTATTCAATTCAGAGGAATAACAATAACAATAGTCATTATTACTATCATGGTGGCCATCCTGAGGCTCAAATTAAATTTTTAATTTACGACCGACCAGACACCAAAAAAAGTCTTCTGGTGAAGACCCCATTTTTAAAAAAATATTTTCCATATTGGGAAAGAGTGCACAAACAAGATTTTTAAGATGGCTGCCATTGTAGCCAAATCAGATATCAGATCACCACCATTTTCATTTAAAACCAAATAAACATACAAAAGTCCTCGGGTGAAGATTCCCATGCTGTATATATGCAACAATAACAAGGTTTTCAACAACTGGCCATCCCATATGCTCTCCTGGTCTATGAGCTATGTAGGAGAAAAACACCATTTTCAATAAAGAAACGTACTACCTGAGGTGACAGGACACAATTCATTTGCAAGAGCAACCTCATCATTGATCCATGTCTGACCTCCGAAACTCAAAATGGATGCAGATACTGAAAAAGAGTAATTTTTGGTTCTATCAGCTGTCAAAAATGAAACTACATGTACCTCTAAATACTGCTGTAGTTAAATTTGCCAACATAACATGAATCTGTTAAAAGTATAGTATTACATACGATCTATAAATAGATTCTTATCTATTGTCGACAATTATTTTAAAAAATCTTAAAATAAGGCTTAAATGGTGCCTTTGGCTTAATTTCTCATTGGCTGATGGGGATTTGACATTTCTAGAAGGATGGTTGGGCTAAGTCACATGAATAGGCAAGTTTGATACAAAAAGATTAGTGTATTTTGTCATGTGGGATCTATTGCGAAATACAATTGCAACAGAAAGTGCATATATAGGAGAACTGAGCAATCAGATTCATTCCAAAATTGGAGTTGTTCAGATTTCTTATGTTCCTGTTGTATGTCGGCAGGGGTGTTTTATGTTGTACTTAAATATTATTTGATAAGAAAACTTTTGTATGGGCTGTTCAATTGAAACAAAAAATACTCATTATTTGGACAATAATATAATTCAGGAACTGTTATAAATTATTCGATGGAATTTTAGACAAAACCCTCTTGACCATGTCAAGGCTAGGGCCTAACCGGAAATCACCTCAGACATTCGCTTCGGCCGAATATCCAGTTTTTCAGTACTATTCGGAAGCATTCGCCTCGACAAATAATATGCGCACAAATGGTTACAAGTAAAATAATTCAATAAATATCGAACTTTTAAAAAAAAGTTTTTTAATACATAATAATTTTAGTTAATAATAAAAATTTTCATCATATATGCGATATATATGGTATGCGGTACACGAAAAGTTTAAGCTTCGCATACGATAATGAAACAAACGGTACTCTCTGGAGTCGCACCTACTACTCGGTTCGTGTCCGAATCTGGCAAATAGTACATCCAAATACTCAGATTCAGTACTCTGCAAAAATTATCTACTCGGTTAGGCCCTAGTCAAGGCTCTTGGAGTACCACTACATTTCAAGTTTTTTAATTTTTAAGGAACTTTTCCTTCCTTTAGGACTTTTATAGACCTTTGTAAGAATTAATTTGGATTCTCCTCAGAATACTGTAAGTTCCACTCACATTTTATTTATAACTTTCATAATTAAATTATTTGTTATGTTGCACAATACTTGTTGGTTTTGTTATTCTGTTACTTATAATGTACTAATACATGACAGCACATACTATATACATTATAATGCAGTATCTACAAAACCAAATAAATCATACAATGTCTTAATGAATGGATAAATCTGTTCCTACCCATCTACAATATTGCACAGTATCAACCACGAACTGTGAAAACATCACTGTATAGCTAGCATATAAATCATGGACAAAACTACCTGGATGAGACTTGTACATTTTAAGTAGTTTTTAAAAAAAAAGATATATCATGCACCAATGTCTGTAACATCGGTCTGTATATTATTGTGATGTTCAACTGAGAAATACAGCTGTACCAATGTCACTTTTTGCTGATTATGCTGACACTTACGCTCCTCTTCTGACAATTGTATACTCATTATTCCCACTATGAAAACAAAGTCATATGGACAACATTCTTTTGCATACCAGGGCCCAGCAACGTGGAACGAATTGCCCATTGAAATTAGACACAAAGACAGTGATCCCTTTCAAGAGTGCTCTTAAAACTCACCTTTTTCGACTGCAAGAACAAACTAAAAGACCTATTAATGTTTCCTACCTTAAATGTTGTCAGCATTTTTTTAATGTTTTCTAATTTTATGGTGTTTGTTTTGTTTTTTGTTATTTGTAGTTATATCATTACATACAGTGGAATCCCACTATATTGCGATAATTGGGGTCCAAAATATTGGATCCCATTAATAGTGGGGTCACGTTAATGCAGGGTTTTACAGTATTTTCATTTTTTATATAAAACACCATATTGGCATATATACATGTATTCATGTCTAATGTAAAAAATCGGGGTATTATCGGACAAATATTAAATGGAATGTAGTAATAAGACTTATTCAGAATAATGGACGGATAATAAATTTATAGGTTATTACTTTGCATCAAATAGTTTTACTAATTTGTATTGGGTGTTTTTCTGTACATTAAATGGTGAGAATCTTGTATCAACCACCGCATTGTCTGCTGCTTGGTTGTCTATGCAGTAAAGGAGGAACACATGTTGG
The DNA here is from genome assembly GCA_029339505.1 of Unio delphinus. NCBI lineage: Eukaryota > Metazoa > Mollusca > Bivalvia > Unionida > Unionidae > Unio > Unio delphinus. The sequence goes on from JAQISU010000003.1 coordinate 12,986,188, forward strand.
CTCTTAACTGAAGGCAATCACAAAGACTATCTACTGTCTTTACTCCTGGATCAATAACAAGTAGGGCTGTCAAAAAACACAGAAAACTTCACCCGAGTACCCGTTGCACCGTTTAACGGGTAACCGGGTACCCATTAGAACATGAAAGACATGTACAATCCTAGACCAACAAATTGTTCTCTGCCTTTTTTGAATGTTTTGTTCTGCCGGCAGAGACAAACCGTGTAATACACTACTCTGTCTGAAGCGTCCGCACCATGGTAGCTGCGAATGATCGGACTGTACATTATTAATTAATAAATTTATTCAGACTAACCTTTGTACCCAGACACACACATGCCAACCATTATGCTTTTGGCATAATCATTACGCTTTTTTACCACTAAATTACACATAATTGTAAATAGGTTACGATTTTTCGGTATAGCCACCTTCCAAAAATCTCATTTTTATTAACATTCCATTAATCCCACAGACCGTATTTTAAAAAAGACTGCTTTTCATAAGTACAATATAAGAGTATGCTTGTCTGTGGACTTGCATGCACTTCTTAATGGCATCATGTTCTATTTATAGCAAACCTAATTCTACTTTCGACCTCAACTGGTTTTCTAATTGTAATCTTAATGCGCAGATTCTTTGTTCTAATTCAATATTTAGTGTGGAACCAGTCTAAAGATATTTGACGCTAAAAAGTATATTTTATTTTAGTCGTTGAATATATGTGAGCAAAAATATCTCCTTTCAAATATGTCACAGATGGATAAGAAAAAGGCAACAAAACAACAGAATCCTCTAAATATAAAGACATGAGTGCAACCTCACGTAGCATCTCTATTTCAGGCCATGTGGAAAGAATTTTAATATTTGACGCTAAAAGTCTTAAATGGATTCTAGACAATGCGTGTGTAGAACAAAAAAAGCTACATATGAAAACATGAAACAATAAATGATGTAAAAAGACGTGAGGGGCAAATAAATCATTGTTTACATATGAAAACATGAAACAATAAATGATGTTAAAAGACGTGAGGGGCAAATAAATCATTGTTTACTTAAATTTTAGCATGTTATATGTGAATTCCACTTTTTCTGCCTGGATTTTTGACAACTTTGATTACGCGTTTTCCTTGTCAGGGGTTGGCATGTATGCAGACAGTAATCATAATCCCTCTTCTAATGATCCACTGCGTTAAATTCTTTAGAACACTCATATTTTTTAAAAGTATAAATCCCTGTCAGAACAGAACACCCATGTATTCATCGGCTGTTGAACTCAGACTTTAATTATCCACACAAACAGGGCTACAGCGACTGCATGGTCACATGATTACGCAATCGCTGAAGTGATATGTTCACACGAGTAGTTTATATCTTAGTGTTGTTTTGAACTGTGAAGCTGTTGCACAACCCAGCGTGCAGCAACCATCTAGTAGTCGGCCGCTGATGCTTAACGGGTGGTCCTACTCCTAAATATAGACTGTAGCTGCAACTCAGACCATGTACTGCTGATGATAGACGATATTTTGAAAGTGTTGTTGACAAATTATTTTTGTGAACGGATACTAGTCATTAATTTTCAATGCCCAGGTTTTTCACTTGGGTACCTGATTACCTGGGTATCCGTTGACAGCCCTAATAACAAGTAACATTCACGATAATGTTTATATAGGCATAACAATTCAAGAACCTGGTGAAATTGATACATTTCAGAAGCGTTTTACACACTATTTCTTGTCCTTTATTGTATTATCGTTTTATATTAGAATTCATACACGATCTCTTCCCCAAAATTATAATAAATGTTTTTTGCGCAAAATGCACAGAATGACTTTTGTAAACTTGCTTTCCCATAACGATAAAATATTTTTCTTTTAATAAATTTTAAAAAAGGAATTTCATAAGCACAAATATAACCTGAGAACTAAGTATAGTAGGCCTGCAATGGATACAAGTAACTTTCAAAATTGTTTTTAAGCTGAATGCATGTACAATTTCATACTGTCTCAATTCTCAGCTTGTAAAGCAGACATTATTTACTGGTCAACTGATTGCATCTGATAACAATGCCAAACCCAGAAAACATGTTGGCGACTTTCGTTTTTGGTGTTTATTAAACTGTGAGAAGCTTTAACCAATCACAGCATTGTTTGCTGCTTGGTTGTGTGTGCAGATAAAGAAGAAACACACAGCAGCTATTGTTTGAGCAAAGATTGTATACAGAATGAATTGAAGACAACCACAAAGACCGCATAATGTTTATTTTGGCATAACACTTCAAGAACCTGGTGAAATTGTTAAATTGAAGAAGCTATGCTACGATCATATTATATTAAAATTCATGTGCGAACTAACCCCAAAAATGATAATAAACGTTTTACACACCATTTCTCGCACTTAAATTTTTAAAAATTCCTTGTACAAGAAAAATATGCATACAAATATTAAAAATTGCATGACCAACCCCACGATATAATTATATTCTTTTTTCATAGGAGATCTCTTCTCCATAAGTGATCTCTTCAGCAAAATGATAATAAATTCTTCATACACTGTTTTTGTGTACTTTGAAGAAAAATGTGTGAATGAATGTACAAAATTTTGGGAGCCACATCACAACTGCGTTATATCCAAATTCGCGTTATCGCGGGGTTCCACTGTATGTTGTAAAGCTCTTAGAACTTCTAAAGATTAGGTCATATACAAAGTCCTCATTATTATTATTATTATTATTACTATTATTATTATTATTATTATTATTATTATTATTATTATTATTATTATTTTTAAAAAAATGGTATTAACTGCTGTTTTGCTAGGCACTCAGCATTAAGATGTTAGTGTTAGGACTGGTCAGCCTGGTGTCATTATAATGTGACTGGTTGGGACATCACGCTACATGTCTGTGGTATGATGGCCCAGTATTAGACATCTCTATAAACTACCACATTGCAGACATTGTAGTGATATGACCGAAAAATTGTTAAAGCTGTGTTAAAAATCCAAATCACACAGACACACACAAAAAAGTATGCTTGCAGGGAATAATAAGAAGAAAGTGTGGAAACTGAGACCATACATACCACCATCTTCTGATGACACAATTTCATTAGTATTTTCATACTGCACAACAGAGTTGACAATGGCATCTACCTCAAGCCGACAGATGTCTCCATACCAGAGAAAAACTTTCTTATTTAGCTCGCTGCCCACTGGGTAGATGGGTTTTTTCTCTGTCAGTTAAAAAAAGTAATGTGCATACATCAACATCAAAATTATGGAGTTATGTAAAATGCAAATTCCTAATATGTAATATATTTGTCAGCAAAATAAATTTTTACAATATTTTTATTAAAAACAGGCCCTATAGTCTACATGTTGCGAAAAGAAAAAACAAATAATCTATTTCCTGCAGGTGCAATGATCCAATAAAAAATATAACCAAATTATAAATTAAACCACTGACATTGTGCATTGTTATACTCTCCTTAAGATGGCCTCAAGGGAGAAATATCCTTGACTAATGAGTCACCCTCTATAAATAAAGCATTATTATTATTATTATTATTAATATAAATCCAATTAAAAAAAATATAACCAAATTATAAGTTAAACTACTGACACTGCTATGATCTATGCCGTAAGAAATGTAACTATTTTTTTTCAAACTGTAAAACAAAGTCAACAATGGCATCTACCTTGAGCCAACATATATCTCCATACCAGAGAAAAACTTTGTTACATGTATTTAGCACTCTGCCCAATGGGTATATGGATCTACCATTACAAATTTGCTTCATACAAAATTCACGTCATCAACTTACACCAATAACCATTGCTCTCCGCTAAAGAAATAATCTTATTTCACTACAGCATTAGCCTTTGCCTACAAAAATATCACCTAATCCCACTATACCATCAACTTTGCCCCAAAACAATATCACCTAACCCCACTATACCATCAACTTTGCCCCAAAACAATATCACCTAACCCCACTATACCATCAACTTTGCCCCAAAACAATATCACCTAACCTCACTATACCATCAACTTTGCCCCAAAACAATATCACCTAACCCCACTATACCATCAACTTTGCCCCAAAACAATATCACCTAATCCCACTATACCATCAACTTTGCCCCAAAACAATATCACCTAACCCCACTATACCATTAACTTTGCCCCAAAATAATATCACCTAACCCCACTATACCATCAACTTTGCCCCAAAACAATATCACCTAATCCCAGTATACCATCAACTTTGCCCCAAAACAATATCACCTAACCCCACCTAAATCATTTAAAATCAATATGACCATTGACAAACTGAAAAATGACTTTATCTCACTACACCATTAGTCTTTGCTCCAAAAAAAAAATCTTTGATCTCAATATACCTTTAACCTTTACTCCACAAATAAACTGATTAATTTCACAATACCATTAACCTTTGCTCCAGAAAATATAACCTAATCTCAATATACCCGTTACTATTGCTCAAAATCACATCTCACTATCACCATTAACCTTTGCTCCATAAAAATGTCCCTTAATCTCACTACAACATTAAGTGTGATCCACACAAAGAAGTTTTGCCTGTGACAATATCACCCTTCTCAAGAAAATGCCTGATTTATCTTTGCCATGCAAGTCTCATGGACTGAAATTAACACAGCTTTGAAGCAAAAGACGGCAGTGCACTCAAAATTTTACGACGAGAAATCACCAACTCAACTGAGACCTTTCGAAATTACAGATTCATGTAATATACCATATTTATCCAATTATAATCTCAACAATCATACTTAAAAATGTTGGCAAATATTTATCAAGGATACCAATTTCTGATAATGAACACATTTCATGAGAACATACTCAACAAAAAAAGAAAGGTAACACTAAAACATGCATCAACTTGGTACATGCATCTTATCAAAAGGTTCTTGAAACTAGACAATCAAGTCAAACATAAATGACAATTTTGCAATATGCATATATTCATAAGAAGTATATATCTATCATATAATTGAGACATATAAGCACTTGCTATTTCAATCTCTGTGATAATTCAACAATGTTTAGAGCTTTATAAAATCTTATAGACTGTGGTAGTGAGACAGGACATATATTTCAGTTTCATCTAGTGATAATATGTGTTTTGAACCAGACTACACACATACTGCTAAATGTGTTCTACTCATGACATATACCTGGTTTCAGAAACAACCTGAACAAATTATGAAGGTAACATGCATCTCAAAATGAAAAATGCAAATGAGGCAACATAATATTTTAAAGTGATGCCATTCATTCTGTAATTGTGATCTGATAATACTTAATTCAGCCAATCAAATGGGATACAAGAAAATATCCAACTTATTTTAAATGCTTTTCTGCACTGAGGTACTTTTAAGTGAGACATTGTTAACTATATTACATTGCAGTATTTTAAAGTGAGACATTGTTAACTATATTACACTGCATTATTTTAAAGTGAGACATTGTTAACTATATTATATTGCATTATTTTAAAGCGAGACAATGCTAATTATATTATATTGCAGTATTTTAAAGTGAGACTGTTAACTATATTACATTGCAGCATTTTAAAGTGAGACATTGTTAACTATATTATATTGCAGTATTTTAAAGTGAGACATTGTTAACTATATTACATTGCAATATTTTAAAGCGAGACAATGCTAATTTTATTATATTGCAGTATTTTAAAGTGAGACAATGCTAATTATATTATATTGCAGTATTTTAAAGTGAGACTGTTAACTATATTATATTGCAGTATTTTAAAGTGAGACAATGCTAATTATATTATATTGCAGTATTTTAAAGTGAGACAATGCTAATTATATTATATTGCAGTATTTTAAAGTGAGACTGTTAACTATATTACCGTACACTGCATTATTTTAAAGTGAGACACTGTTAACTATATTACATTGCAATATTTTAAAGCGAGACAATGCTAATTATATTATATTGCAGTATTTTAAAGTGAGACTGTTAACTATATTACATTGCAGTATTTTAAAGTGAGACATTGCTAATTATATTACATTGCAGTATTTTAAAGTGAGACATTGTTAACTATATTACCTTGCAGTATTTTAAAGTGAGACAATGCTAAACTATATTACATTGCAGTATTTTAAAGTGAGACATTGCTAATTATATTACATAGCAGCATTTTAAAGTGAGACATTGCTAATTATATTACATTGCAGCATTTTAAAGTGAGACATTGCTAATTATATTACATTGCAGTATTTTAAAGTGAGACATTGGTAACTATATTACCTTGCAGTATTTTAAAGTGAGACAATGCTAATTATATTACCTTGCAGTATTTTAAAGTGAGACAATGCTAATTATATTACATTGCAGTATTTTAAAGTGAGACATTGGTAATTATATTACATTGCAGTATTTTAAAGTGAGACATTGTTAACTATATTACCTTGCCGTATTTTAAAGTTAGACAATGCTAATTATATTACATTGCAGTATTTTAAAGTGAGACATTGGTAACTATATTACCTTGCAGTATTTTAAAGTGAGACATTGCTAACTATATTACATTGCAGTATTTTAAAATGTAGCATCACTCATTGTATTTTATTTAAGTGCATTAAAAACAAACCCAATGTTCTACAGTGAGTGTTTTAAAAAGTAAGGTATCATAATTATAATGAAGTAATTTAAAGTATGGCATCATTCAGTATTATACTGTGGTTCCTAAAAGTAAGGCATCACTCTGTATTATACTGTGGTTCTTAAAAGTAAGGCATCACTCGGTATTATACAGTGGTTTTTAAAAGTAAGGCATCACTCGGTATTATACTGTGGTTCTTAAAAGAAAGTCATCACTCAGTATTATACTGTGGTTCTTAAAAGTAAGGCATCACTCAGTATTATACTTTGGTTCTTAAAAGTAAGGCATCACTCAGTATTATACTGTGGTTCTTAAAAGTAAGGCATCGCTCGGTATTATACTGTGGTTCTTAAAAGTAAGGAATCACTCAGTATTATACTGTGGTTCTTAAAAGTAAGGCATCACTCAGTATTATACTGTGGTTCTTAAAAGTAAGGCATCACTCAGTATTATACTGTGGTTCTTAAAAGTAAGGCATCACTCGGTATTATACTGTGGTTCTTAAAAGTAAGGCATCACTCAGTATCATACTGTGGTTCTTAAAAGTAAGACATCTTGGTATTATACTGTGGTTCTTAAAAGTAAGGCATCACTCGGTATTATACTGTGGTTCTTAAAAGTAAGGCATCACTCAGTATTATACTCTGGTTCTTAAAAGTAAGGCATCACTCAGTATTATACAGTGGTTCTTAAAAGGCATCACTCGCTATCATACTGTGGTTCTTAAAAGTAAGGCATCACTCGGTATTATACTCTGGTTCTTAAAAGTAAGGCGTCACTCGGTATTATACTCTGGTTCTTAAAAGTAAAGCATCACTCGGTATTATACTCTGGTTCTTAAAAGGCATCACTCGCTATCATACTGTGGTTCTTAAAAGTAAGGCATCACTCAGTATTATACTCTGGTTCTTAAAAGTAAGGCATCACTTGGTATTATACCGTGGTTCTTAAAAGTAAGGCATTACACGGTATTATACTGTGGTTTGTAAAAGTAAGGCATCACACAGAATTATACTGTGGTTCTTAAAAGTAAGGCATCACTCGGTATTATACGGTGGTTCTTATAAGTAAGGCATCACTCGGTATTATACGGTGGTTCTTAAAAGTAAGGCATCACTCAGTATTATACTCTGGTTCATAAAAGTAAGGCATCACTCAGTATTATATGGTGGTTCTTAAAAGTAAGGCATCACTCAGTATTATTGGGAAGTGCTTTAAAGTAATGTATCAGTATTATACTGAAGTGCTTTGAAGTAAGGTACCAATAATATGCTAAAGTGCTTTAAAGTAATGTACCAATATTATACTGAAGTGCTTTAAAGTAATGTATCAGTATTATACTGAAGTGCTTTAAAGTAATGTATCAATAATATAATGAAGTGCTTTAAAGTAACGTATCAATATTATAATGAAGTGCTTTAAAGTAATGTATCAATAATATAATGAAGTGCTTTAAAGTGATGTATCAATAATATAACGAAGTGCTTTAAAGTAATGTATCAATATTATACTGAAGTGCTTTAAAGTAATGTATCGATAATACTGAAGTGCTTTAAAGTAATGTACCAATATTATACTGAAGTGCTTTAAAGTAATGTATCAATAATATAATGAAGTGCTTTAAAGTAATGTATCAATAATATAATGAAGTGCTTTAAAGTAATGTATCAATATTATTAGAGCTGTACCGATTAATCGCCCGTACACGTAATCGGGCCGATTATTAGCACAATCGGTATAATCGGGTATCGGCAAAAATAATCGGTGCCGATGCAAATAATTTTTTAATTTTTCCGTTTTGACTGACCGTAACTTAATCCTTTGTAACACTAGAGCTCGGGATAAATGCAGTATGCAAACAAGTTGCTCATTAACTAACACTACTGTATAGTCAAAAAACCATATATCGAGATAAACACATCGAACCATCAATTAATCTTTTGTAACAAAGAGATTGCTCTAATAAAGTATTTAAAAAGAATTTATCTTGCTGCCAGTTGTGCGAAATTTTCAACTCCAGCGTCCAGTAACATTTGTAAACTGCAGTAAACCTGACTAAAGTACATGTCGCTAACCGCCATTGTAGTGCCAAAGTCATGAGAATAGCCACTAAGATTAACATCAAAGGGAGTAATGATGGATATATACACAGTCAATTTTGAGGTTTGTGTTTTTTCTTTATCTTTAAGAAAACTCACAAAACACCAATATTCCTCATGTCCCAGTGAAAAATTGTTTGAAAGGGCTTCAGTGTAGGTTTGAGTACGTCGTCTGTCTTTCAGTTAATCCGTAATGCCTGGAGGGTGAACGAACTCATTGTCTTTAATACTAGTAAGTGAGAATCATTTCCGGATTTTTTAAAATTATTTTTTTTTTCTTTTGTTAGTGTTTCACCAAGCCACCATCTGGCAGAAGGGGCGGTCTCTCATAAGTCATAACAGGTTTTACTATACCTTTGAAGCACCGACATATACTAAACAAATAAAACAATTCTATATCAATGTTTTACAATTATCTGATGTTGCCGCAGCAATAACGAGTATTTGTTGTCGTCAAAGTAAGCCGACGACCTTTGCTCATAGAAAGTCAGCAATAAACTCAAAAGCATTGCCTCAATTTACATAGTGATTAGAACATATTTATTGTGCCGCGAAACTTTCCTGTTTGCAAAAAAAAAAAATCGCCCACCCCCACGGACTGTGGACAACAGAGTAGTAATATATTTGGACACATTGTTTCAACAGCCCCAATAGATTGGATTATTAATATCGGCTCTGCATAATGTCGAACTTGAAACTATCAAGTTTAGTCTGGAATTACTTCAAAGTAAATGCAGTCAACGAGTCGACAGCACATTGCACACTTTGCAAAGCATGCATTTCCAGAGGTGGAAAGGATTCTAAAAAATAAACAACATCAAGTCTTATCCAGCACATCGCCGAATATGGCCTGTTTCTGGCAGATAAAAATGAAAAGAATGCTCCGCAGATAACCTCAGCAGCTTCAGTATAAGCCTTATACCTGAGTATATAATATGATAATCAAATAATCGGTCTCATAATCGGTATTGGCAATTTTGATAATCGGCTATACGCGGTATCGGCATAATCGGCAAAAAGTGACATCGGTACAGCTCTAAATATTATACTGAGGTGCTTTAGCTTACAGCAACACTATGAAACTGAGGTACACTATACTTTATTCATTTGATATAAAGTAAAGCAACACTATCAAAAAGAGGTGCTCTATAGAACTAATTCAGTTCCCATAGTAAACCTATGTGAACACCATGAAATTAAAATTCAATAACTTAAACTTTTTGAGTACTCATGATTAAATCTATATTTAACAGTATATATGAAACCTGGACGTCAGCTTCTGTGTAGAGGAAGGGATATGGATATGAGCTGCGGCATTTTCTGGACCTCCATGTGTTTGAAACATGTGCTTTAAATTCTGCACCAATGAGTCGGGTGCTAACTTTACTGACGAGTGTTCTCAAGACTGTTAAAGGACAAAAATTCCATCGATAAAACAAGATCTTTTTTTCACTTACAACTAGGATAAGCTCTCAAAAGATTTTTTTTCTAAGACATACATTATTAACCAATCCTGGTTTGCCAAACCCATATATACTCTATTGTATGTTCATCCATATCCAGGTTGGTTCCCATTTTTCAATATTAGTACCACATGTCCTAAATGCAACACTGAGGCATCACTCAGTAATATAATGGAATGCTTTAAACTGAGGCATCACTAAGTATTGTATTGAACACTCACTGTATTTTACTCAAGTACTTCAAAGCGAGGGGTCATTCTCTGTATTTTACTTAAGTGCTTCAAAGCAAGGGGTCATTCTCTGTATTTTACTTAAGTGTTTTAAAGCGAGGGGTCATTCTCTGTATTTTACTTAAATGTTTTAAAGCGAGGGGTCATTCTCTGTATTTTACTTAACTGCTTCAAAGCAAGGGGTCATTCTCTGTATTTTACTTAAGTGCTTTAAAGCAAGGGGTCATTCTCTGTATTTTACTTAAGTGCTTTAAAGTGAGGGGTCATTCTGTATTTTACTTAAGTGTTTTAAAGTGAGGGGTCATTCTCTGTATTTTACTTAAGTGCTATGAAGTGAGGGGTCATTCTCTGTATTTTACTTAAAAGCTTTAAAGTGAGGGGTCATTCTCTGTATTTTAATTAAGTGTTTTAAAGCGAGGGGTCATTCTCTGTATTTTACTTAAGTGCTTCAAAGCAAGGGGTCATTCTCTGTATTTTACTTAAGTGCTTCAAAGCAAGGGGTCATTCTCTGTATTTTACTTAAGTGCTTTAAAGTGAGGGGTCATTCTCTGTATTTTACTTAAGTGCTATGAAGTGAGGGGTCATTCTCTGTATTTTACTTAAGTGCTTTAAAGCAAGGGGTCATTCTCTGTATTTTACTTAAGTGCTTTAAAGTGAGGGGTCATTCTGTATTTTACTTAAGTGTTTTAAAGTGAGGGGTCATTCTCTGTATTTTACTTAAGTGCTATGAAGTGAGGGGTCATTCTCTGTATTTTACTTAAAAGCTTTAAAGTGAGGGGTCATTCTCTGTATTTTAATTAAGTGTTTTAAAGCGAGGGGTCATTCTCTGTATTTTACTTAAGTGCTTCAAAGCAAGGGGTCATTCTCTGTATTTTACTTAAGTGCTTCAAAGCAAGGGGTCATTCTCTGTATTTTACTTAAGTGCTTTAAAGTGAGGGGTCATTCTCTGTATTTTACTTAAGTGCTATGAAGTGAGGGGTCATTCTCTGTATTTTACTTAAGTGCTTTAAAGCAAGGGGTCATTCTCTGTATTTTACTTAAATGTTTTAAAGCGAGGGGTCATTCTCTGTATTTTACTTAAGTGCTTCAAAGCAAGGGGTCATTCTCTGTATTTTACTTAAGTGCTTTAAAGCAAGGGGTCATTCTCTGTATTTTACTTAAGTGCTTTAAAGTGAGGGGTCATTCTCTGTATTTTACTAAGTGCTTCAAAGCAAGGGGTCATTCTCTGTATTTTACTTAAGTGCTTTAAAGCAAGGGGTCATTCTCTGTATTTTACTTAAGTGCTTTAAAGCAAGGGGTCATTCTCTGTATTTTACTTAAGTGCTTTAAAGTCAGGGGTCATTCTGTATTTTACTTAAGTGTTGTAAAGTGAGGGGTCATTCTCTGTATTTTACTTAAGTGCTATGAAGTGAGGGGTCATTCTCTGTATTTTACTTAAAAGCTTTAAAGTGAGGGGTCATTCTCTGTATTTTACTTAAGTGTTTTAAAGCGAGGAGTCATTCTCTGTATTTTACTTAAGTGCTTCAAAGCAAGGGGTCATTCTCTGAATTTTACTTAAGTGATTTAAAGCAAGGGGTCATTCTCTGTATTTTACTTAAGTGCTATGAAGTGAGAGGTCATTCTCTGTATTTTACTCAAGTGCTTTAAAGCATGGGGTCATTCTCTGTATTTTACTTAAATGCTTTAAAGTGAGGGGTCGTTCTCTGTATTTTACTTAAGTGCTATGAAGTGAGGGGTCGTTCTCTGTATTTTACTTAAGTGCTATGAAGTGAGGGGTCATTCTCTGTATTTTACTTAAGTGCTTTGAAGTCTTGCATCACTCACTATATTTTCACATCCATCAATTACTACTTTCTCAATTCAAAATAAAGTGGGTTTTTTTTGTTTTCCTTTTAAATTTTGACAAATTTAAATCACATGTATACTTAACAACTGAATGAAAATGATCCTGCCTTATGCAACTGTTGATTCACAAGAAAAGTATAACAGATAGATTTAAATAATCACACGCGATATGGGATTGTTTTGCTTCAAGCATACCATTAAGAATTGCTAATCAATCAACTTTCCTTGATAACCCCAACAATTTTCAGGGGACTTATTGTTTTTTTTGGTTTAATTTATCTCTCAATTTCGCCTTGATTTTAATGCTGACAAGTAAGCCATTAGCAGTTCAAGCAGTCTATGTGGTTTTTCTAACGTACCATTCGGCTGTAATTTCCCACTGGTGTACATTGTGGCAATGGAATCCAGCTTGTCATAGTGAACAGGTGAAAACCCTATTGGATAAAACTTCTTCTTTTCTTCTAAACTCATGTTAAGGAATTTCTCTGAAACATTAAGGAACAAATATAATTTCAGATATAAATGTTTACCTCAAATTTTCAGTGATGATATACAATAATTAATGGATGTGTTAATGTCATATCCAAAACTATTCTCAATGTTTTTTTTATATTTGTACCATTCCTGAGTTTGATAATTTCCAACCACGTAAACCACCATTAAAAGGAAATTTATTATCTTGCTAAAAAGACAGACTCAGATATATCATCAATTTTTTAATTTAATTTTTACCACATAAAGCTATACATTACATAAAGTCGTACATTACAAAGTAAGGTTGCCTTAAATTAAGTCCAAATGTAAACATAATTAAGAATGGGATCCTCTCCTGTGCTAAATTTAGGAACCACATTTAAGTTTGCTAGCCCATCTGCTAAGCGGCTATGCCTGGAAAGGGAAGATAGTCTCCTTCAAAAGATAATTTGTATTTTTCCTGGTTTCAATGAAATTATTTACATGGTTTTCATTACGGGACAATATTGTTGCAAGATTTAGATTACATGAATATCTATCTACAATTGATAGGTATAATTTACATGTACGTATGTATCTATAAGGCCACATCAACTCAGTAACAACCGCCTTAGTGATATACAAAATCTGCCCCTAATAACACCTTTGGGTCCAAGGAAATCTCTAAACGTGAATATCAGATTGGATCAGACCTCAAGAGTTTTTCCAGCTATAGTACAAGTCACAAAGGTCATGTAGGCATTAAGACTGAACATTTCAGTAATGGGTGTAATCTTCTAGAAATTACTCTACAATGTAGTAAGGATTCACTTCATTATGTTTCTTATACATTCACATTCCTTTGGTAGGTCATTATTTAGACGCCCCAAAAAGTGCATAGGGCAAAATCAATGATAAAGTAGATAGACATTTTTGGACAAAATGAATCTAAAGTTGTGTGATCCAGTACAATCCTGGTTGATTGTCATGTGCTGTGATGTCACAATGAAAGCTATGCATATTCATACTACCATGTATTGTGACAATTTCACTCGATGTCCACTTTCCTTGAATTATGTGAATACAAGGCCACCATAGTAAAAGACCATAGATATTGATAATTTTCATCTGGAAGTTTCTTGACGGCAGTTAACATGCAAAGCATTCAATACTCAGGATTGAAAAGACTTTGGTCAAAGAAAATTAATTAATTTTAAAGGAACCATTTATATTGAATTTAAAATGAGTAAATGCGAATACATGACCCATGTGACTTTTATTATAATCAAATGTAACATCAAGTTGTTAATGTGCATTGATGTTGCTCATTACTGATCTGATCAGAGATCTCTGTAAGCTTACACACCATATCTGGTCAGAATCTGATTAACGATATGATTTCTAGAGTGCTAACAAGTCCTGCCAATCAGATGCAAAATCATCTCATTAATCTGGATGTTGGTTGCTCATAATCTAGGTCATGATGTTTCAAACTTGCACACCAAATTTGATCACATTTTTATGCTTCAACTTTACACACCAAATCTGTTCATATTTTTATACTTCAATCTTATACACTAAATCTGATCTTTTTATGCTTCAATCGTACACGCCAAATATGATCATATTTGTATGCTTCAATTGTACACACCAAATCTCATAGTTGAATGCTTCAATCTTACACACCAAATCTGATAGTTGTATGCTTCAATTTTACACAACAAATCCGATAGTTGTATTCTTCAATTTTACACACCAAATCTGATAGTTGCATGCTTCAATTTTAAACACCAGATCTGATAGGTGTATGCTTCAATATTACACACCAAATCTGATAGTTGTATTCTTCAATTTTACACACCAAATCTGATAGTTGTATTCTTCAATTTTACCCACCAAATCTGATAGTTGTATTCTTCAATTTTACCCACCAAATCTGATAGTTGTATGCTTCAATTTTACACACCAAATCTGATAGTTGTATGCTTCAATTTTAAACACCAAATCCGATAGTTGTATTCTTCAATCATACCCACCAAATTTGATAGTAGTATGCTTCAATCTTACACACCAAATCTGATAGTTGTATGCTTCAATTTTACCCCCCAAATCCGATAGTTGTATTCTTCAATAATACACACCAAATCTCTTCAAATTTTTATGCTTCAATTTTACCCATCAATTCTGATAGTTGTATGCTTCAATTTTACCCACTAAATCTGATAGTTGTATGCTTCAATTTTACACACCAAATCTGATAGTTGTATTCTTCAATCATACCCACCAAATCTGATAGTTGTATTCTTCAATTTTACACACCAAATCTGATAGTTGTATGCTTCAATTTTACACACCAAATCTGATAGTTGAATGCTTCAATTTTACACACCAAATCTGATAGTTGTATTCTTCAACAGTACACGCCAAATATGATCATATTTTTATGCTTCAATCGTACACACCAAATCTGATCATATTTGTATGCTTGAATCGTACACGCCAAATCTGATATTTTTATGCTTCAATAATACATGCCAAATCTGATCATATTTTTATGCTTCAATCTTACACACCAAATCTCCTGTTTGTATTCTTCAACAGTACACACCAAATCTGATCATAATTTTATGCTTCACTCTTACACACCAAATCTGATGATATCTGTATGCATCAATCTTATACATTAAATCTCATATTTGCATGCTTCAATTGTACACGCCAAATATAATCATATCTTTATACCTCAATAGCATTCACCAGCAAATATTGATAAACGAGGCATAAAATGCATAAAGTCACTTGGCCTTATGTCTAGACAAGATAAAGACAGAATTCCAAGATCCAACAACATCACTAGAAGAACCACCTTTGGTTTTCATAGCTATGTATTATGCTGCTTTAAGAAACCAAACCTCTGTTATCCTGCATTTCTGCCAGACTAGAGTATGTGTTGATAACGTCAAGGTCACCTTCTTTTGCCATAGAGGTTTTACGACCTATGTCCCCAAATATGACATACTCCAAAACACCTTCTCTGCCATCTTCGCTTTCCTTTGACTTTTTGAAAAGCTCGTTGGGAACTACAATTAATTTTAGCCCAACTTGTTGCCCATTCTTGGAGAAACCACCTGTGGTTTTTACTTCATCTTTTGAAACACCTGTCTGTTGCTGAACTGCATCCTGTCTTGGTGTAGTTTTACTGCCATCTGTAAAGTCAACTTTTGCAGAATCTGGTTTATTTCTTTTTTTACCAGCAATAATTTTCTTTACCTTCTTCATGCCTTACCAAGATTTTAATGCATTTTTCAATCATGTAACTTGAAGCTAACTGAAAAGAGAAGGAAAGGGAATTTAATAACATACAGTGTAAACAGAAAAGTAAGGAAAAAACTCCAACTTTGCTGAAAAATAATCCACATTTTAATGAGCATGTAGTTTCACCCGTATATCACTATAACAAAGCACATATCTTAAGATTCCTGAAATATGTGTCCACCTTAAAAATAGCTGAACTGCACATTATAATAATCTCACCTGCAGCATAGCATCAACCCAAAATGATTGACACGAGGCCTCAAATATCACCTGCAGCATAGTATCAAAATGATTGGCCTGAAGCCAGATATCCCACCTGCAGCATAGCATCAACCCAAAAAGATTGACATGAAGCCTGATATCCCACCTGCAGCATAGCATCAACCCAAAATGATTGACATAAAGCCTGATATCCCACCTGCAGCATAGCATCAACCCAAAAAGATTGACATGAAGCCTGATATCCCACCTGCAGCATAGCATCAACCCAAAAAGATTGACATGAAGCCTGATATCCCACCTGCAGCATAGCATCAACCCAAAATGATTGACATAAAGCCTGATATCCCACCTGCAGCATAGCATCAACCCAAAATGATTGACATAAAGCCTGATATCCCACCTGCAGCATAGCATCAACCCAAAATGATTGACATAAAGCCTGATATCCCACCTGCAGCATAGCATCAACCCTGAATAATTGACCTGAAGCCTGAAATCTTTTAAGAGCTGATGACAAATAAAAAAAAAAAATCACAAATTTGTCAGTGTTTTTGGCTGAAATTCTCCAAGAAAGAAGGAATATTAACTGAAAACCTTGCAATTTGTCAAAAATGTAATGTTGAGGTGATATTCCCAGTCGTGAACTTGACTGCACATGTTTGCCATACTTTCATCCTAGTGATACATGCATCCCTCATTGAGAAAGAGCCAATCACATGTAGCTCGGACTCAACAACATGAAAAGAACAATGTTAACCCAATCATTTTTTAGTTAAATAGAATTTAAAAACAAAAAAAATAACAAAATATGAAACTTTGAATTCATGTCCACTCTTTCATGTATTTTTTCATTTTCTACAGAATTTTTACAATACAAGAATATTTGCTATTAAAAAAAATCTTATAACACCAAAATTGTCAGTCAGACCTGCAAAAACAATATTCTGATCACCTGATCTCAATACCCATTCTGATTCTCCCTCCTCCCCCCTCAAATTTCCTCTATAAAAGTAACATATTAAACAGTCACCTGCTTTCATGCTGTCAAGGGTCAGGTAATACCTAATAAAATAAAGCTTTCTGCTGTCAAGGGCCAGGTAATGCCTAACCTAACAGAGCTTTCTTGCTGTCAAGGACCAGGTAATGCCTAACCTAACAGAGCTTTCTTGCTGTCAAGGACCAGGTAATGCCTAACCTAACAGAGCTTTCTTGCTGTCAAGGGCCAGGTAATGCCTAACCTAACAGCTTTCTTGCTGTCAATGGCAGGTAATGCCTAACCTAACAGAGCTTTCTTGCTGTCAAGGGCCAGGTAATGCCTAACCTAACAGAGCTTTCTTGCTGTCAAGGGCCAGGTAATGCCTAACCTAACAGAGCTTTCTTGCTGTCAAGGGCAGGTAATGCCAAACCAAATAGAGCTTTCTGCTGTCAAGGGCAGGTAATGCCTAACCTAACAGAGCTTTCTTGCTGTCAAGGGCCAGGTAATGCCTAACCTAACAGAGCTTTCTTGCTGTCAAGGGCAGGTAATGCCAAACCAAATAGAGCTTTCTGCTGTTAAGGGCAGGTAATGTCAAACCAAATAGAGCTTTCTGCTGTCAAGGGCCAGATAATGCCTAACCAAACAGAGCTTTCTTTCTGCTTATTGTGTCACCTTCCACATACTGACAGTGCAAGTGATGTGGAGGGGGGGGGGGGGGTCTCCAAGAAAGGTACTGTGAAAGGTAATGATGTGAACTGATATGCAATTAACGTGCCTTATATTGCTTAAATGGATATTATATCCACTGTATTCTAGTCAATCTATCATTGAAAATTTAAACTGGCTTATCTCTCCATTACTTTAAGAATTTTAATAAACCCACAACACTGCTTTGAAATTTGTTCCTGGAACAAATACTCAAGGTAGATTGCCCTTCTTACGGCACCCTTTTTCTTGGATGGGTGGGATGGGTTAATATGCTGATGACAATGTTAAATTTATTCACCTGAAACAATTAATAGAAAAACAATTTTGTCTCAAATTTTGCTTTCGTTAAACAAATTTTGCCCATTCAAGACATTCTGTCAGTGTTTACTGCATAATATTTTGTGGATCAAGAAATGTTTTTCCTCATATTGTTTTTAATGAGAAAGAAAACTTTCAAGCACTGCTTATTCCATCTGGAAGGCATTAAAACAAACAATAAAGTATAAAAAAAATTGAAAAGTTTGCACAATTCCATATCTGCAAAACAAGTGTCATGAACTACTTTCAGAAGAGTGGTTTCAGTACTGTGGCAAGAATGATATGCAGACTGTAAATTGCTAAAATGACTGTTTGAATTCAGATAAGATACAGGTTAGAACAACTTTTTCTACAATTTTTTTATATGAACAGGAAAATAGAAACAGGGCGGTAAATCTCTAAATCATTATGGTCAAGTATTGGTTTCTTAGCAGAGGTTTTACAATGGCAGTTTTGAGAAATGATGGAATTCCCGGATGAGACAGAGAGGTATTAATAACATCAGTTAGTGAAGACAATATTGGATCTAAGCACACAAGCAGCATTGATGTTGAAATTGGATCAAGTTCACATGACTTTGGTGATCTGCACACTTGGTCTCATTGCCTGGTATTTTTAACCATGTGTCTGTCAGGAAGACGTCTATATTCTGATCGTTGATAAAATTGACTATTTCTGTGTGCTTTTCCGGGGGTCCTACTGGCTGGGCATTGAATAATGCAATACACAGTAGAATCTCTAAGATAGTTGACACAACAGTTGACAATTTAATAGGGATTTGCACCATGTTATCTAAATTAATGGCTTAATTATTTTTATTGTTTAGCTGGAAAGGGAAAAAGGTTGTTAACTTGAATTCTCCTTT
This sequence comes from Unio delphinus, assembly GCA_029339505.1. Taxonomy (NCBI): domain Eukaryota; kingdom Metazoa; phylum Mollusca; class Bivalvia; order Unionida; family Unionidae; genus Unio; species Unio delphinus. The sequence continues at coordinate 13,005,359 of JAQISU010000003.1, forward strand.
CTGTTCTATGCCGGCCAGCTTTGAAAAGTTTCTTTTCTTTTGCTTCAGTTTACATTTAAGCAATGATGAATGTAGTCCCAGTTCATTTAGTCTTGAGCACAATGTAGTGTGGAGAGCCAAGAAGTGGTCATTTAAAGCATCAAATAACATAAGAGTTTTTAAAAAGGTCAAGGAAACATTGAAATGATTTGATATGTTATTCTCACATGTTTCTCTGCATTATGACCATTATCATGCATAATTCGTGATAGTTACATTCAAACTATAAAGCTGTTTCACATGCTGGGTTGCACAAATCTCAAACATCACAGAACTTAAGATAATAAGAAAAATTTAATAATTAATAACCACAACATAATAATCAACTTAAGAAATGAATATTAAATCAATATTAATGTTTTCACTATTAACAGCAGAAGCATTAAACTTGTATAAATTGCATTAAATTCTCTTCATTTTCAATTTTGTTACAGTATGAATTTTTGCCAAAATGTGCAGTTTCCAGTTTTTTTTAAATATAGCTAGATGGGTGACCAAACAAAAGAGTGCAAGACAAAAGAGCTCAATACCAAAAGAGCACTGATTAAATTAAGTAGAGATCAAATTTTCAAATGGTAGAAAATTTAACTAAAAATTAAAGTAAGAGCACCGACAAACGAGTGCCGATTAAATTATACTAACAAGTAGAGTAGAGATCAAGTAGAGAAGTTTTCAAATATTACTGAGCAAAAGAAATATGTTTGCAACTATACTATCAAGTATAAGAGATCAAATATTTATATAGAGAAGTTTTCAAACGATGGAAGCTTTGATACTGTTGGTACAAAGAGAATAGCGATCAAAGAATCTGTTGGGCGTGTATATAGTTACAAATTCCTATTTAAGTTCACCATGTTCTGCAGTTTTACAACATTTACAAAATTACAGTATAATGGTTGTACAAAAATGGAAACAATCGAGTCACAGAAGGGAAAGAGAGTGCTATTAATTCCTTTTAAGTCATTTTAAGTAATGATTATAATTAAGTTAAACATTTACCTAATTTATGCAGAAGTGATTTCTAATATAAATTGTAATACACTTCATTTTAAGCATTTAAGACTTTCAATTACTAAAATTATTTGCGCAATTTTGTCTTGCGCTCTTTCGGTATTGAGCTCTTTTGTGGGCGCTTTTTTGTTCTGCGCTCTTTTGTCAGGATGTCAGTTACATGTTGCATCCCTTGCAGAAAAGAAAGTACATATTAATTTATTTTATAACTAATATTAAATGTCACAAATAAGAATTAAGCATACACCGCCAATATTCACTATGGTATATACGATATAACTTGTGTGCGTTCCGGTGTTCGTTGAATCCGGTGTTTCTATGCACCCATGTGAGAATTGCGTCAAAATGGGTCACGTACTAGACGATATTTACGACTGAAGAGTATGGGGGAATTTACCATTGTCATTTCTTAATCATACTGTGCTAAAATAACTAATGTTTCAAAAATAATGAGATATGTCACTATGAAAGAAGCACTTTTCTGAAAGTTGTGAAAGCTCTTAAGTGCGTCAAAACTTATTCGAATCGAGTATTTTATGAATTAACCCTTCCTTTTCTGCGAAACAAGTGATTCTTGATAACTCCAATTCGTTGTTACTCCAGAACCAATACATCATACAAACAATATAGTTTTCTTTTCTTTTTTTCTCGACTCCCTTAGAGAATCCTTATGAAAACACGCAGTAAAGTTTCTTGCTTACAGTTCAATATCTGTACCAGTAGTAACTTCGTAGACGATTCGATGTCATCTGCTTTTCAACAAATTAAAGTCATGTTGCATTAGATGAACTTTACTTACTCTAATGTCTTTCTCTTACAGACAAATAGACGTGTTTTAAAGTTCCTTCGAACTACATGTCAGTTAGCCGTAATGCAATGGAAGACAGTTATGCCGAAATTGCAGAAAAGTTTAACTTTGTTTCTTTAACGAAACGAATAAAAGTATACTAATATTGAATAAAGTGTTTATATTAGTTTTATTTCGATTAATATATTGTATCATACTTTTGAGAAATCTCGGCATTCCTGGCGTCCATCGCATGTGGGTCAAACAAAATCTAGACTAATGGAGGATTTTAATTATTAGAAAGAAAGACACCAGTATAAAGTCAATTGAAAGCAATACGACTTTAATTTTTTTTAGAAACGCGTCGATGTGGGCACAGGAGGCTGATATATTGCTTAAAATTTGACTTCTACACAGCATTAATATCACAGTGTAACACATCTGAAATAAACAAGCCAGTGTTAAGCGTCTTACCATGTATGCCCACAGCAGTCTGACGTTTTATCAATAAAGTACGACGAAATCTCTGACAACACGAATAACCCTTATCGGTAATATAAATAAACACTATTACCGATAAGGGTAATTCGTGTTGTCAGAGATTTCCCCGTACTTTATTGATTAAACGTCAGACTTCTGTGGTAGGCCTAATTGCGTCATGCTGTGACCGGATAACTTCCGCGTTTTGGGGGTGGGTGGGGGTGTTTGTTTGTTTTTGCTGTCGTTTTTTTGTTTTTGTTTTGTTTTGTTTTGTTATGGTTTCTCGAAGGCTCATACGAGACAGGGAAATCCCTGTCAAGGGGTTCTATTATTATGGTTACGCCAAAACACAGGTGCTTGATGAGAAGAAAAAAATCTCCACAACTGGGATCTCTTTGTCTTGGTGTAAATACCGACAGAGATTATTTGTTATGAAGAAGAAAAAAATACAGAAAAAGTTATGCTCTGGAAGTATTGCACAATTAGCGTCTCGAGCCACGTGCTTCCCCCCACCCACCCCCATGTACATGATGTACTTGCTCATTTAGACGAATTTGTTAATGAGGTTAATGGTATGACCTGTCGACCGTAAGTACACAAGTTATATGCATAAGAAAAAAGAAACATAAAATTAATTTATATCATTACTGCAATATCACATATAATCAAAGGATATAATACGAAATTGACCATAAATAATGAATATCTCTTCTACAGTCAAGTTTTAACTTTCATCAGTTCTAATTTAGAAAACGTTCTGTGGTAGGCAACAGTACGATGCCGTACACCTACATTGTGAAAATGCCTACATGGTACAGTTCTAACGAAGTGTGTAGTGACATTGGTAAATTTCTAATTCATGGCGTTCTTGGAAATTTACATTTTCTGTCCTGGAAATATGATGAGTCGTGCGTGATTCCATCATGCTCTGAGGAACAATTACACGCACCTCATGAATTAATCATGGTGAAATTAATATGGCTTCGGATTTAACACCGTTTTTCAGCACACAATAAGTATATATGCTGGGCAATATAATTTTGGTGGAAGATCCTGGTAATAACCAAGCTTTCTCACGTATCCACACTGGCCAAGTCCAAGACTTGAACCCACGCGGTCAGAGACGAAATGGCATTCATCGGTAAAAGAGACACTCGACCACCATGAGCGCCTGAAAATAACGTAGAAACACTTAATACAATTTCGTTAATCTATTACTTACTTAAATAAAATGTAGTTAAGCTAAGAAACAAAATAAAATGTATTGCCATAAAAAATAACAGTAGGTACATAAACAACTATTTCACTCAGTTTAAATAGGTACACATTTTTTCACAATTTGAAATATCATACTCGCGAATGTTAATGATCATTAATGATCATTATTTTATTTTACAAACACTTTTTAACGCTGTACAATTAAACTTACATGTTTGTAAATTAACATTTTTGCTAGCCAAGGTTCCAATATGTTAACCGTACCTACATCGGAACCTTGGCACGCGAAGATGGTAAATGAACGGTAAGAATTACAAGCATTACATACGGACGGTCTATGGCCTTTGTTGTAAAAAAGAATTAATGATACTGTCTTCTTTAACTTGTATTTAAGACTTTTGATTTATGTTCACTGCAAGGATCACAAATCCTATGACGTTAGCTCTAAGAGACGCAACTAATCGTCCCTGCAATTAATGGTCCAATTAAGAATATAAAAAAAAATTATTTCCAGTTTTGTCATGTATCTTTGTGCCTCCAGTCTCTTGTCCCGTTGCCATTTCCATGCCAGTACTAGTATTGGTGACGTTGTATTTGTCTTCACTCCCTGTCTCTAGTCCAGTTTTTGCTCCCATGTCCGCCTTCGTGTCGTCGTCGTCTGCTTGTTTGACCTCACTTTCATTTTAATTGTCATCATCTATTTCACTATCTTGTCTTTTCTTGTTAAGGCCCGTGGTAGCATTTTCTTTATGTGTCATTTGCGGGGTTGAACTCTCAGACACTGTGTTGTCGCTCCCCTGCGAGAAGCTTGGCGCTATTTTCCCTTTCTTCAGTCTTAGTTTGGGTACCGCTGTCGACGTTAGAGTTTTTAAACATATATGCTCCACCCTGCCGTACTCCATTGTTAGAGGCTCTCCTTCTAGTGAGATTTACTTCTCCAACAAGAGTGCGAATCTATTTTTAGCGCTCCGTGTCCCTCTTTACAGGGTTTTGGCGCTTTTCCTGTTTTGTGGGGACTTCGAAGCTTTGTTGTGAGTTGTCATCTCCCCTTATCGCCGGTATATCAATATTGGGAATTTCTATAGTGTATGTGGTGTCTATCGTCTCCTCTTCATTTGTTTCTGAAGTGTTTCCCTATTCTGTTGAGTTTTCTAACTCATTAGAATTTTGTTCAGGTTGGTCAGGTTTTGCGCTTTCTTTTCTTATTTCTCCAATTAGGTTTCCTTTTTAGGTCTGTATATCTATCTTCCTGATGTTCTACATATAAGTTTATCAGGTTGCTTGCAACCTTGTTTGCATAGGTGGGTTGCACCGGTTGGTTCTTATAATCCTTTGTACCATGTCCCCATTGCCGGCATCATTTGTCTAGGTCGCACCCCCTATGCTATGTCTTGAGCACATAGCTTGGTGCCCTGGGCGAGATCAAATATCTGACCCTCCCCCCGCCTTCCACTCACGCTCTCCCCCACCCGCCCATCATGAAATAATCCTTAGCCCAGCGCCCTAGGCGATTGCCTAATTCGCCTAGCGGAAGCGCCGGCCCTGATAGTTCATAATATAAAAGAAGGTGTGTATCATTCTTGCGTCATCTTAGGGTACTGTCATTATTCTAACTCTATATTTGACAGAATTGAGTTCTCAGACTGCTGCCATTTTATTTGTCTTAACTTTGGGTTTTGGTGTCATCTCTGATTTTTCTTCTATTTCCTCGTAATCAAATTCCAAGTGGAGGTCAGAAACGAAAACGTATGTTACTTTGACCTCTACCTCTCTTAAAATCGGTGCTGTTTGGATAACATTCGCATTCGCTTTTACACCCCCCCCCCCTTACTTTTTTGTGTTGTTTCTACAATTAGGACTTCTGGGGTTTTAGGATACATTATGTATCTGTTGTCCCTGAGTTTTGTAGTCAGTCTCTTGTCTAAATTTTAATTCCCATAGTTTTTAGTGTCATCAGAATCTCAGATTGCCTTGTACAATGTTGTGCCCAGCATCTGGTTTTCTTCACTCACCTCCAGCATCGTATGGAACTATGTATTCAGTTTTGTCATGGTTGTACATATCCTTGACCTACATTGGGCGTACATGTTTCCAATTCAGTCTGAGGAGAGTTCACTTGATATTGAAAACGAATATCAATCAAGCGATCTCACACCAAGATCCTTTTTGGTTTTCTAATATACAGTCCTGATTTGGATTTCTCGGCTCTGGTTGAGCAATGTAATCTACCAAAAAAAAAAAACAAGTTAGAGGATTGCAAATGTTATGTGATACAAGTGGAAAATTCCACTATCAAACAGAATGAAAAGATAAAAATTGAACAATCTGAAAAATGAAAGTGAAAATTGACAATGAAAACTGAAGAAGAAAATTGAGAATAAAGAATATAAGGTGTAGAAGTTTAAGCTTACAGCCTTTTCCGGCCTCCGGTGGACTAACGTGCTGTTACATTGTACCTGCCATTGCCGATTAATACAGGTGTATGACTGACGGGTGTAATGAGTGTATACAGCTTGGTCTTACTTCAACCTCAGATGTGCACCACACAAATGACCGACCGCTCCGGTGGTCTAGTGGTTAGAGCGTCTGCCGCGGAAGCGGGAGGTCGTGGGTTCGATCCCCGGCAGTGTCATACCAAAGACTTACAAAACTGGTACTAACAGCTGCCTTGCTTGGCGCTCAGCATTAAGAGGTTAGTGTTAGGACAGGTTGGCCTGGTGTCAGGATAATGTGACTGGGTGGGACATCATGCTACATGTTTGTGACATGATGCCACAGTGCTAGACATCACTACAAACTGCCTCATTGCAAACATCGTAGCGATATGACTGAAAAATTGTTAAAGCTACGTTAAAAATCCCAATCAAATAAACAAACAAACACAAATGACCACGAACTCCGCAAAGTAATTTTCACTTCCTGAACTTCAAAAGTAAATTGATGAAAAGAAAATCAGCGATTAATAGTTCACACTTGATTGTCATTGGACTAAATCAGCTTATGTTACCATCAATTAGCAATGATAACTAGTTTTATTTGATAAATATAATCTGCACTGTGCTAATTGTTTCTGGAAAAACAGTAAATCGGATATGTAAAATATGCATGTGTTTCTATTGAATACAAGGTTATGACCTGAAACCAGTTAGCGGCAAGTGTCTGTTGTGAAATGAGTTAATAGCTAATTATGATAAAGGAGATGGAATGTAAATTCAGTTCAGGGTGTGCGAAAATCATCAGAAAATTAGTAAAAAAAAATATGAAATGATCTTCCCTAACTCGTATAAGAATGAACGGATGAATATTAGTGTACAGAACCAGTAGGGGTCTGAAAGCAGGAAAGGCCACTAAAGGCTGGGCGCAGGAAAGACCACTAAAGGCGAGGGCGCATGAGGAACCAGAGTGAATACATCAATCCCAACCGACTAGATGTGTTGGTTATGGAGAGTCACCTGTAACCATTCTTCAGGTGATGCAGACATGCCGGACAAATGTGTAAACGCTCACTCGATTTCATGATAAAATGTGTCGTATCTGTGTATACGTAACTGATAATTGCAATTTTGTACATTATGTTAATGTACTGTTCAGGTAGAGTTGTATCCCACGATTGGTCGTGTACAGTTTCATTTTGTTATAATTTTGTATATCTCCGCTAATGCCTCCTTTAATCCCATCCATTAATTTCATATTTTGTATTTCACTCGATCAGGGCTAAATTACGTTGGTCGATAATCCTCCAGTCATCGATAACGACCATCAAAAGGAAATAATCACCATACATTTTATCAGCTGTCCACTTTATGCAGCGCATAGTTTCTATACTGACAACATGTAAAGAAATTTCAGTTGCAGTACGTGAAAGTAGCATAGAGGTATGCCAACAATCTCGGCAATGTTCCCAATGCAAAACAACCACCTTCTACCGGTCCCTCTCTCATATCCTCCCTGCGGGTACGGGGTTGTAGAATTGACCCGACGTGCCTCACTACGTGTCGTAAGAGGCGACTAAGTAAAGTAAAGGCAACCTGTTTGCCGCTGGTTGCATCCCGTGTCGGTGGGGAAAACGATCATGGTAGTTTTGCGGAGGCTTTTCCGATGCATTACAGTGCTTTGGCCTCTACTTCTCCTAGACGGGTGATCGGTATGAGCCCGGTCTTGAAAACTCGACTGGTCACGCCGAGCCCTAGAAATTCTGTATTTACTTACTCACCTTTATCTTTCTTCTTGTATCTCTCTTGATACCACCGTTGCCCCTATAGTCTATCCCATCAGATGTCCCTCCCCCATGTTTTTGAACACTTCCTAGAAGGCGGTGGCTTAAAGGGCCAATCGGGAGATAATTTTACCGACCCTAGAATGTGATGACGGGTCAATCATATGCAATTTTATCTAATGAGTATAGTATATGTGTATCACTGGCACTTGAAAAGTGTTCCCTCCTTGGACTCCATGGTAGGCTGGGAGCACGGGTGCTAAATTTTAAACAAACCAGATATAACTGAAGGGATGAAAAGCGTCATTGCAGTGCGTATAATACGTATTTAATGTAATAAAAATATTTAGGACACCAACACATTTGTACTTACCATCAACAAACCAACAGTACCCAGAGCTGTCAAAGTTGGAGTTTTCCAAGTGAAGATCGAGATTTATACACCAAACCCCCTTCGATGCTGTAAGTGTCAAAACTATGGCCATCATGAAGACCGTTACTCAAAAGTCAAAACAAATATGTAGCCGATGCGGAGACCATTCTCATCAGGAATCTGAGTGTAGTGCAACTCCGCATTGTGTCAACTGCGGCAAGGCGCATCCCGTCAATTCCAAGGATTGCGATATTTGGAAACAGAAGAAGCAGATTCAAATGGTAAAGTACGCATCTAACATTCCCTATCCAAAGGCAAAAAAAAACTTGTACAGGAAAAAAACCTGGCCCATCTGTCTCTACTGTCTTGAAAAACAATCCCATAACTGCGAAGGACGCTCTAACACAAACAGATGCACCGATTAAACATCGATCACAAACACACCCCATTACAACCACAGAAAAACACGGCATTTCCTCCAACAGCTTTTTATAACACCCCTCCATCGAAATTACCAAGGAATAAACACAGATCTCAAGGAAATAAGCAGCGAATTGGGTCAGATGATCCCCTACAAACTAAATAACAGTTTGGAGACATTGAGAACATATATGCAGAGGAAACTTGATTTTTCTACAGCGGTAAAACATAGGTATGAATTTACTTAATTCGCCGCTATCCGCTAATGATGCGTTAATGGCCTGTCGGATTTCCTTAATGAATCTATACTGAGACGGTAGTGTATATTTATTTTCAGATTTATGCTCTTTTAAGGTACTCAAAATCAGATAGAATTTTGTCACAATTTAGTTTATTCGATAATTGTATTCCTTGACTTTTCAAATTTGTAATAGCATAAATTATATCATTGATATTTTCATAGTTTATTATATAATAAATATACCTTTAAATACAAATATTTTAAAAAAATATATGGACAGCACAATCTCCGCTCGCTTTAAGGTTCCTTATGACATCTTAGCACGCTTAGAGATATATGCAAGACAACACAGCCCCATGTGCACCCCTAAGTAGGCTCAGGGGCAGCACGAAACACAACCCCCGTTGTGAATCCCTAACCTGTCACTGACAGTCTAGCAGGCTCAAGAGGGCGTGTATGGTGAAACACGACACAATACAGTTGTATACAATTATGTACAGGGAGGACGGCACATATCCCATATGAAGCCCTAGATTGCCTGATGACATTTTAGCAGGCTCAATGAGTACATAGATATATGTTATATACAGGACGGCACATTTCCCATCTGAACCCCTGGATTGTCGTATGACATTCAAGCAGGCTAAGCGAGTGCATTCATATATACAGTTATATATAGTAACATGACGGCACATTTCCCATATGAACCCCTAGATTGCCTGATGACATTCTAGCAGGCTCAATGAGTACATAGATATATGTTATATACAGGACAGCACAACATGTATGGGCCCTTCTCTACGTTCAACTGAAAACCACACTCTCCCTCTGAAAATCACCCCCGAGAGAATACAAAAACACATCCGGGAGGGTGTAGGTTTTCAGTTGAATTTCGATAATCGAAGGCTGGAGCCCCGATAATAAAAGTGGCTTAATGCTATATAAGTTAACTAATACCAGGAAATCAAGAGGAAGTGGTTTGTGATTCGTATATTCTCTTGTACTTCATTATTATTACTGATAAAATCTAAATGAAGCAAGATACCTGACACATGCAACAAAAAAAGGATATTGTCTCTGTAAATATTTATTTCCTTGACTATATCTCTGACAGAATAAAAAAAAATAGATTTAGGGACAGAGTCAATGATAATATGTGATTATTTCCCTTATAGGATTATAGTTATTTCCCTTAAAAATGGAGACAACTTTATTAATTTCCCTATAGGATTATATACATTCCTGTTAGAGTTATCTCCCTTGATTCAGATATGTTCAAATTGAATTTTAGCAATTTTTTGATACATTCCTGTGCGACAGCGTTCGACATTCTCACTTTGAGTGATAGCTGGAAGGTTACATAAAGAATTATTTTTTGGATTTGAATCAATGTAGTCAATGTAGTGAAAGCCATCATTGATCACCCCAAAGAAACATTCGTAGGTGAACCTGTGACAATAATATTTTTTTCCAACAGTAAATCTAATATAACCAGTATTATCGGCAACCTCTACTGGTTTTTTCAACCGGCAGTGTCTGATTACAAAATCACGTAACGCTTCGTAATTATTGATCGTGGGATGCTGTTGAAATTCTTGGTTTATTTATATATAATATATTATTTGTTTAAATCATTATTTGTTTTAATTATTATTTGTTGAGAATCTAGTAATATAATCCTCTGGAGTTCTTATGATTTAGTCAGGGACGCTGTCACGGTCATTATTTCTTTTATCAGAATACCGCTTAAGCTCTCTGTATCGCTTATCACCACATTCGATGCACAGTTGTGTTTTTTTCTCGTACTCTAACATCGCATCGTATACAAGGTTTCAGACCGAAGTTTTCTCGTCGTACACTTTGTGAATGATATCCACATAATTCGTTTCTGCAGGATTTGTTACAAGGGGTTACGGACCCTATCATCAGCCATTTACAGTGGTTCATTATATAAAATATCTGTATTTAAATACTTGTTTTAATTATAATATATGGTGGAATTTGAGAGATTATCCAAAATCAAACCTATAAATTTAATCTCGATATAATCTCTGTAGATGCACCAAGTAAGGGTCTAGTGAGTGATAAAAGTGTGATTAATAAATTGTATGATGCTATGAATGAATTTAAGAAAGATGGAGCATCTCACTCCAGGTCAACATTTCGAATCGATGATGATGTTGATGCTACAATCAATGATAAACGATCAGCGAGTATAATAGCGCGGCTTGATAATCGAAAGCATTTTTTTCAGAGTGATATTTATTATACTAGCAGAAACAGAAAACTGGATTATTTGTGTTAAATACGACCTTATCCTCAAAAAAAGCGTCATTGTGAGTCAGAGTTCCAAACCAGGAATATTGACCGTAATTGACAAACTGTATTATGAGCGAGCGTATCCTGTGACTGAGTTATTTATGGAATTTATTCAATAAACGAAAAGTCAAGTGTTGAGAATTTGAAACCTATGAAAATGTCCAGAATAAATTGAGTCGCTGAGCGAGTAACAAAGCATTTTACAAATGCAATGCGTGGAAACGGTCTGACAGATCTAGGACGCACCAGGATAAACAAATGGGTTTTATTAGTCAAGAATGCTGGCGCCACAATAAAAAAAATGTGGCTGAACTAGAAAAAAACATTAGGATTCCCAATAACTGTAGCAACTGAAACAGGAAAAGCATTATACGAATCGAAATATAAAAAAACTGAGTTCCAAAAAATATCATTGATCATAATGCACACGCGTAGACTAACGCTGTCTCAATATTTCCACGAGATAGAAGCGTAAAAAATTACACGGAGAATTTGTTTGATTTTATTTACGAGTTAAGTAAAAACGATCATGTGTCAGTGTGTGTATTTCAGAGTTTTGAAGATGAAGAAGGTAAATTTGATCAATTTGTAAGACCTAACGGTGAAACATACCGTACGGAATCTCTTCGCGGCGCGAAAGTTTCAAAGGATAATACCGAGCAATTACTAACAAACTGTTTTATAGTCCCGTCAGTTGCAGCTTATTTCGCCAGAGAGAGAAATCTGTGGAAGCCAACACAATTTGAATTTCTCTCAGATGCTCAAGCTAATTGTGTAGATTATGGAAATGACGGATTATGGAATACCAAATAAAGTTCTAAAAATGTTATTTCGGTTGATATGATTGCGTGTTGTCCAGGAAGTTTCCTCGGGGATGGAGAGTATACTGGGAATTTTAAACGATTTGGACATCCCACACACGAGAAGACACGAGTTGCAATAAATGGACCACCATGCGATTTTGATCTAATCGGATTCGCTCGTGTAATATCATTTGAAATTGCTAAAGGGCTTCGTCCGATTTGTTATATTTGGTTTGGTAGACACTTCTCTGAAACATACTGAGCACCAACAGTATTATTACGATATATGATCGATTGTAAAATACTAATATCGCTGATTGTCGGTGAGGCAATTATATTATATCCAGCGTAAACTAAAGTTTGGTTACCACAACCTGATAGTCTTGATAAAATTATTAACGATTACAAGGAAAATTGTCCTGATCTCGACGAGGACTATATTGTTAAACGATCCGAAGAGATTTTTGAAATCAATGTTAAAAATGCAAAGGATCTTGGTAGAAGAATATATCTGTAACAGAATTGTTACCGAGAGGATGGTGGATTAAATGAACAACACAAACACAATATGTGAAAGAAAATATAAATTTATGAAATAAATTATTAATGAAAAATAATGATGTATCAACACAATAACTCATGCGCTCAACCCACAATTACACTCACAACCATTCACAATACATGAATAAATGAAATATCAATACAAAATAAAACACAGATATAAAGGGATCTCTTGGACTATACACAGATCCAAGGAACCTTTACGAAAGTTATATTACCGCAAGTATAAATTACGATAACAAACACAAAACATACAACTATACTATCGCACGTATGGACTGCGACAACTAGCACGAACATATACATGTATTCAATCAAGTTGCTAGCTTTTATTGAGATTCATGCAATCCCTTGAAATACTATTGTGATCTGAAATAACCATGTAAATACAACAATGTATTCAACTGTACTACAATTGCAACACACACATGTGTCTCGACCCTGTATAACCGTACGATTCCCTAACAGTTGAATCGCCGCCCAGTTTCCCCGAAGACCTAGGGTTGACCAATACTTTTATCGGCCGTTTGCCCTTCACGGATCCACCACAGTTATACGTACAGACAGCATACAACATCTACTAGAACCAATGTTCCTCAATACCCTAGATGTCGCCCCGGATGTTTACAACTTTAGACAGCTCCGACACTCGGACTTCTAGATTTCCGGATATTTACACGTCACGACAGATGTAGACGAACAGACAATTCGACAGACAGACAGTCAGATACTTCAATTCGATTGCACAATAAATCAGCAACAATTTCAGCTACGATCTGAGAGATGTTATCAGCCGACGTTATCAGAGATGCTATCAGAGATGTTCCGCAATAAATCATCTACAAAATCAGCTACGATCTCAAAGACGTTATCAACGATGTTATCAGATGCGCTATCAGATGCGCTATCAGATGCGTTATCAGATGCGTTATCAGCTACAATAAAGAAACCAGACTAATAATAGTTGTCTCAAAAAATAATCTAAACCTTAGATTACGCTATTGCATTTAAAGTCTAATAGTGACCAGTAATTCCAAATATTCCACGTTTAAAATCTGCGTTGCAATAAAGGCATCGTTATATGAAATGATAAACTGAATAAAATTCACAATAAAACGAAATATAAATTTAACACTCACCCCTTTGGCTGGAGATTGAAAGACGAGCTATCTATCCTGTGATTAGATACTTTAGGTCCCGTAATATTGATCAAAAATATTCGCCTTATATACCCTCAAAATAGGTGAGTAGAAATCACGGCAAGATTACCGTGCACCATGTGAATCTAAATGTTCCGGATTTCATGTAATTCAAAATCAGGCACATGCAAATCGTTACACGCCGCTTACCTTGGAGAAAACCACTTATTCACCCCAGGTAATGCATGTACGACGAAACAAAGAAAATGGTGAGATTAGTTTGTAAATCAATTAGAAAATAAATTAAATTTTCGCCTAATTCTGTGACAATATCGGTAAATTCACCCAAGGTGGAGCATATGATCACAAGCGGCATTATTCACGATTAATTCTAGATGACGTTGAATACGATTTCATACTAGCGGATGCAACAGCTAAAGATATATATGTCAGTCGTGAAAATGCGTACTTGTCCGATGGAACAAAGTTAGGAACTTCTGTTAGTAAATCGATGGCGAATCACTTCAGTATATACATCTAAGATTATCTATGCTGGCTTATATTTCTATAAACCTGCTATCGATGATAAATAAACTTCCTTACACCGCAGTAAGAGATGCCACGGATTCATTTTATATAGATATCAACTATAAAGAAACATTGGCTTGTTTTACAAATTCTGATGCGCGTAAGGGGTCATGGAGAATAAAAGAAGAAATGTTGCATGATTTTTATGAATCAGTGGATGTTACAGTTGAAGATAATTACATGAAAAAATAATCAAATATCAGAATTATCGAGTGTACCTTCGTTATCCGATCCTGCATGTAGATATAAAACCGTTTATTTACACGGGTGTGGCGGCTCTGGAAAAACAACACGAGTGATCGAATTATTTCGGAGATCGAGTCTGGTTCCAGGGCCGCAGTAATTCTATCCTGGAAGATGTTTTTCTCCTGGGTATTTGGCCCATGGAGTCCCTGGAAATGTTGTCAATTTTGCTGCAATATCACCTCCTCGTTTTTTTTTCAAATTTGCAGAAATAAATCTAAATTAATTGTACCACACTGCGCACACTTACCGCTGAGCGCTGATCTCTTATTTTTTTGTTGTAATTGTTGTTAAGTTGTTTGTGCTAGTACGCGTCTTACATTTATCACAATATAAATCCATAATTTGTTTATAATAATATGAATGTAATTGATTTTACTGCAACAAAAACACGAGAACTTGTTAAACATATTGCTGCGCTACCAAATTATAATTGTATGATTATAATTGGACCGTATGGAAGTGGCAAGACGCAGCTGTTACTTAATCTAATAATGAGATGGATGAAGTGGGATAAGCTGTATTTGATTGTTCCATCTGCAGATGATCAGCGATGTTACGATGTACTTAAGAGATTTTAACGAGAACGCGAAATCGTTAAATGAAGATGATGATGTTATTGAAACTACTATTGATCTTGATGAAGCACCGAGTGTTGACTCTATTGATGGATATATTAATAATTTAGTCGTATATGATGATGTCATGCTGGACAAACAATCAAACCCTGCTCGGATTATTTTCCCAAGGCAGACACAACAATACGGATGTGATTTATGTAACCCAACGGTATACAGAAATACCAAAAGTGATCAGAAATAATTGTAATATTCTTGCTGTATTTAATGGAGTTGATCCACATACACTTAGAAATATTCATCAGACCAGGTGCAGCGGCGACACGGATAAAAATCTTTTGAGAAATTTCTTTCGTCATGCTAAGTCAGTCCCACACGGATTTATAATGATAAATATACATGACCCCAGATCAAGATATCGTATCGGACTTGATAAAACCCTAGCAGCAGAGAGGGCGCGACAACGAATATGCGTCACGAAAGTTAGAAGCCTTAGTTATCTTTTTTGACATTATTTTTTTCGGTTTTGGAGGAAGCTTTGGTTTGACAAACAGACGCCTCTAAAATGTTGTAGCGTTCACCCTCTCTATTACTCAATCGATCAATCAATTTCATATAAATCTTAGAGCCAGCGGTGTTGCTAGGGTTGGTGTCACCCAGTGCGGTAAACTCATGGTGTCACTTCTCCAGACTTCCACCATGGATTTCTTCTTCTTAAAATAAGTCCAAATTTTGCTCCGACCAGCTCTGAATTTCATTGAAATAAGCACCATACACCTCTGCAGAATGCATGGTGGCACCCTGTGCCTGCCAGTCATGTATTTAACTATGATCGGTTATCCGCTTATGAAATCCGACTAGACATGCAGTGTGTGCTCTGTCAAATTTGCAATTGTTCATTTTGGTGTCACCCATCTGAGATTGTGTCACCCGGTGCGGTCCGCACACCCACCCTAGCGACACCACTGCTTAGAGCGCTACCAGACCGACTTCAAAATTGATCATGAACAATCGCGTTTGTTATAGAAACAACGTGGGTCTTTTCTGTCAAGTTTGGAGACAAACTGCGATTGTTATTCGCCAAAATTTAAAACTATATTCGAACTAATTTCGATTATATAGTACATGGTGTTTATAGTGGTGGAAGGAAAAATGTCCAAACAACAGCACTGTTTATATCCTAATATATGACGACCTCCGCCAGTTATACATCCCCATCCCATCAATTTGATGTGATTTAGTGATACTATCTCTGATTATTTCTCCCCTTGACAGAAGTGGCCGAGTAATGTTCCTAATCAATATTGGCGTACTTATTTGTTCACTGGTGGTAAGCAGATTGTTAATCAATAGCAGTCTTTACTATATATCCTCTATTTAAAAAAGTCGCATTAGTTAAACGTTGCTTTGGTTGGTAAATATCAGCAGTATTAGATAAATGCAAGTATTCGCCACTTCCTTGAATGTTAAGCAAGAGCACGCATTCGATGAACTGCTTCTGGCTATGATTGAATAGTATCAGTGACAGAAACATCAAGCACGGTCCGCATCACGTATATAATACCTGTTAGATATCCAAATGATTGACTGTCCAAAGATGATAATGTTCGGCATATTTTCTTACAAAATAGATTCTGATCTCATATAAAAAAATATGTCATTCAAATTAAAAACAAGACAGTCTGAATACAGACATCAAAATACAAATTGAAGAATTAGATGATTTATATCACAAAAGTGGGAAATGAAATGCTTTTTCTTGCTAGTTGCTGCTATTAGTACATACAAAAATATTAATAGATCACCAAACCAACTGTTATCAGCACAGTCAGCAAGAACATATGGACAGCGTGACTAACGTGAAGTATGATATGCAATAAGATACTGTTTAATCATACAGTCCACGATAGCCAAGTTTGCAAAAAATGGTATCCTCGCATAAAATTGGTTTAAAAAAACACAAATGTAATCCATACAACTAGTTGTAGATGTATTATTATTATGCACAAATTATCCAAATTTGATGATTGATTGAATTGTTGGGAGGTCTCTGCACGATATTGACTGTTCAGCACCGAATACTTAAAATTGGCGATATTTGGTGACATAAAGCGGGAGGTAATGAGAAAGGGGTATTGCTCTTTGTCTGTATGTCCTTCCAACAAAATTGCTAAAGAAAAACTAACAAGTTTTATTTTACTATAATGGTTCAGACCTTGTCCCTCCTTTAACTTGATCTCATGAGAATGCAAGCTCTACCTAAATTCCTGCCTCAATATAAAAAAAACTGATCTTCCACAACAACTTTGTTATAGCCTGACACGTGTCCATATGTATATATACCTGAAAACAGGTAGGTAGGTAGAAAGTTATGTACATGTATTCATAAATTTATGTGCATAGTAGCAAAGGAATTAAAGATTGGCAGGGAATTAGATCCCTCTGGAAGTGGGGGAGGGGGCAATCTAACCATCCCACTTACCATTGAGAAATGGTACACTTTTCACTGAAAAATAAAGAATGTTGGTCAATTTAAGAAAATAAAGACACATCTTCTCAAACTTTTCTGCATAAAAATTATGGATCCACCTCATTGTGAACATAATGTGCAGAGTAACCTAAATTCCTGATGGCACTGTTCATATTTTACATGTCCAATTTTTCTAGATAATTGCATACCCAAGAATGAAATCACAAGTCAAAGAAGGATGTTTTAAAAAGTTCTTTATTGTTCTAGCAGATTACCGGGCATTTGGCTGCAGACTGTACAAAACTGCATACAATATTTAGCTACATTATTGTATTGTTCTACACTCAGTTGGAGTTTCAAATTTCTCCACATATACATATGACATACAACACTATCATTGGCACATATTGTATCACATGACTTGTGTAACAAACCATGTGACTATCATGTGACAAAATCATGTCAGACTTCAAGCTGTCATTGCTCTATTCATCATGAATTTTCTTTGATATATGAACATTTTCAGAGAAAACACAATCTTTAAACCAACAGAGTAATGTCCCATTTGAATGATCCATATTTTAAAATGGGAATTATCCTAACAAATCAATGTTCATAAAGTCACTCAACTGCGAATTTGAAAAAACACATCAAAAATACTTGAAGAATTTTACTCCTGTATACTATTTATATGCACAAGCAGGATAAGCATGTATGCAGGATGAACAAAAGCAATCACAAGTTTGAATAGATTGATAAATAACTGGATTATAAAAGACCATAAATTTTAAGAAAAATATGTTTCATGCTAAAAAACACTTAATATGGGGTTAAATAAAAACATGTATTATTTTGATATGATGTGCAATATATAGGAAATAATTGTCACTATGTATTTATATTTGTCAATACTGCAGAAAAAATATACCATTCATTCCTTTTCTATTCAATTATTTTTTTAAGGTTAAATTTATGATTCATTAGTTAAAATATACAAATACATTGAATGGAATTGAAGCTATCTATATTCAGTGGGTATAATAATGTTCATTGTACATTGTTATACAGACATAACATCTAATAACAAATGCTTCATTTTATATCCCTTTTACAATAATATGCATTGCCACTATTGGTAACATTTAATGATGTAATTTAAAAACTATTAGTTTTATAATACAACTTTAATTTAGTCATATACTTGTTGATTAAAACCAAGTACGATCATTTCTTGAAGAAAATATCCTGATCTTAATTCAAACTCGCATAAATACATTAACTCTTAAAAAAGACTTCAACAACGATTTAAAATTTATTATGCAAGATGTTTATTGTCCATAGAAGAACCGCTGTACTCTAAAAATATTTCCAACAATTGGTACACCCACATCAAGTTCCCAAAACGTATTAGTTAAACCTATAAGCTTATCATGGGAAGAAGAAATCATGTCTGTTTCAGTCTGGAGGGCACAAATAAATTTCATGTGTTATTCTAAGATGAAAATCAAATTAATGGTTATGAACTCGTTAACACTGCTACACTGGTTATGAACTCATTAACACTGCTACACTGGTTATGAACTCGTTAACACTGCTACACTGGTTATGAACTCGTTAACACTGCTATACCCATGCTTAATAAATAGTTCATTTCCCCAGTGTAATAAATTTGACAAATAAGTGTCAAAAAACTTTTACATGATTATAAGCATGTACCCCATTTTTCAAAAAGTTAATACTGATGGACCCTAGTGCTTATCATGGACAGAACATTGCATATGTTTGATATACTAACATCTACAGCATACAAATTGCAAATGTTTAGAGAACTTTAACTTTTTTGACAGGTTTATCGATAATTTTCTGCCATTGCAAAATTTTGAAATAGAAAGGTTTGTGACAGCAGGTTACGTTTTCTGATCCATTAATAGGCATTAAAATGTGAAATCCCTCAAGACCCTTTTTTTATTTTTCCGCCCATTACATGTTCTCCTTGTCCTGACAATGTGAATATATTGGCTGAATACGTCAATATTAAACAAACTGCAAAAATATTGTAGTATATATGAAATCATTTCAGCAAGAATATATATGTACTATTTTATCAATTAGCTGTATTGCTTTATTGTAAAACACAAAATCAAAACCAAATTTAAGTGGCACATCAGTACATGCAACACTATTTAGTGCCAAGTTTATGTGAGCAAACTGCTTGCAGACAGTTTTTTGGCAATGGTCCGGGCATATGAACCCACAATCCCGTAACTAATAGTGCCATCCTTCAATTACCTACCGTACTGTTCAACTGACAGTGTGAGTGAAATTGTCACATGTGTCACCATACATAATAATACATTCTATACTGGCCCCAGTAAGCGTTTCGTATTTATTTTGTAAATACTAAAAGCTTAAGCAAATTATAGCACAGGTACAACACTTAATGTGACATGGTTTAAATTGTCCCTTCGTTACAACACTTAATGTGACATGGTTTAAATTGTCCCTTCGTTACAACACTTAATGTGACATGGTTTAAATTGTCCCTTTGTTACAACACTTAATGTGACATGGTTTAAATTGTCCCTTCGTTACAACACTTAATGTGACATGGTTTAAATTGTCCCTTCGGTACAACACTTAATGTGACATGGTTTAAATTGTCACTTCGTTACAACACTTAATGTGACATGGTTTAAATTGTCCCTTCGTTACAACACTTAATGTGACATGGTTTAAATTGTCCCTTCGTTAAAACAGTTGACACTCATTTAACACTTTTTCCACAAATACTAGGATTACTCAAGGCTAGCTATGGTTGACTCTCTATATATGAAATGAGTAAAACTAATAATTACTCTTGTGAGTTAAATGTTTCCTAAAATTGAATGGAACATGCTCCTAGATTTCATCACTGCATCTGTTTGATACTACGCCACATACACATCTGAAGTACCCTTGCTAAGTCATAGAAAATATCGTTCCCACAAACTTGAGATAACTTGAACCAAATAATCTGGACTCTTCAAGATATTGAAATTCTAACGAATATAATTCAAAAATAACTGTGATAAATATATTTCACACTAGAAATCCATTAACCTGGACACTTCCAGTTCAAGATTTTGAAATCCTACAAATTTTTTTTCAAAATAACACTGTTCGGAAGAGATTGTATATAAACAACTGCATGAAATGAGAAAAAGGGGTCACAATGACCCACTTTTGATTCAATACTTTAGTATTCTTAAGGTACACAAACTTAACATAAATTGGATGAACATGAAACTTTGAAATCAAGCCAGTTTGCATGCTGGTAAAACAAAAAGTCCACATCAAGGAATAAACACAATCCCAGTACATTTTCTTAGAAGTGTAAATAACCAGTGTGTGTCCACATAATGAATAAAATCTTTTGTTCTCTTTTCAGATGCACCATGCCATCTTTCAGACAGGCTGACAATCGAAGGACAGACAGATAAAATAGCTATACACACACAAACAAATGCACACATTTATAGCTACCTTCACTTTATTTAGACAGGACTAAGAAATTGCTATCTAAAACCCATCCATTTTCAAGGAAACAAACTGAATCAAGTGTCTCATATATGCTTAAAAACAAATACACAAAGTACTGTACTCTGCATAAAGCCAAGGGACGATCTAATCATCACTTAACATTTGACATGACAATTGAAAATCTAAATTTAGAATATAGGCCTAAAGGATTCATGAAAAAAGGCAAAATATACTGATGATGGATGCAAGCACATCAGTGATATTAAATTGAATGCTAGGAAAAAAACACAGAAACAAATGCAAAGATAAAAAACAATCTGATGCAGATATATTCTACTGAAAACAAAAATGTTCATGAATGTGTATGTTGCCATGGAGATAAGTTCATTCTGTTACTAACGATTGTTACATAATACTTAAAAGCAAACCGAGAACTTGCCAACAACGTAGAATCAAAGTTTTTATACAAGTATCATAGAAGTAAAAATAAGTCCTTTTCATGTTAAAAAGAAAACTGCAAGAATCTTAAACTCTGTTATATGTCTAACAAAGAATAGAAGTAAGTCGAATGTCTAATGATATATTTTTATACTGATGTAAAAACAGACTGACTTCAACACACAAACTGTATTGATTGTTTTATTTAGTATGCATAAAAGAGAAGCAGTTCCAAATGATGTATAAAATGGTGCTGGGAATATAACAGCTGCTTAAGATATCCCAAATACACTGTGCAATGATAGAATAAAAAAATTACAGATCAACTAACATAAAGTATATATAACAAAAATAAAGATTAATTAAATGAAATAGAAAAGAAACATAGAAGCATGTAAATAAAAAAATGAGTTTTGAAGAAACGAAAATCTCTCACGGATTTGTTGTATTATGGAAGTTTACAATAACTGACTTTTATTTTGATCTTTTTTTGCAAGCTACATCAAAATGGGTATGTAAGTGGTCTAAAAGCATGTCAGCACAATCAAGGCTACACCTTGCCTGTCTTGATTGCATAGGGTGACATAGGCTGAAATGTCCTTTACTTTAGTCAGTTATTCATTTCCGAATTTTAATCAGATCTCATGGTCAAAAAAGAACTATGGGAAATTCTTAATCACTTTGGAGTCAAAGAGAATCCGATGTAACAGGACATTCACACTTCACCTTATAGAATAAAGTTGCAATGTATTATTTAAACTTGCAACTAAATGATGTAATTTTGTATCAATATAAAAAAACCTTTGTTCAAAATTTGTAGATAACATGCAAAAATTTTCTTTTACGAGGAAAATAAACAAACCTCGTCAGAACTGGTACAACAATTCAAACATCAAGCTAATGCATCGTAAAAGCTGAAGCAGAAAAAAAAATACACAAACTTGTGGATTAGGTATAATTGTTCTTATCTTGCTGACCTAAAGCACAAGCAAATCATCTTCAACACTAAGGACAAACAAAATTATATTCAAAACCTTTGTCATATCTATACAGCATTCCTCCAGCACTGTCATATCTGTGCAGTATTTCCTATGGCAATGTTTCTCATATTGCCATGTATGTGTGCATATTGACAGAATGATTGTGTTGATCTGTCAGACACAAAATTGGAGTTCACACATCCAGGAACATTAATGTGTCATTTAGTGCTAATACTTTGATACAAGAATATATGTACATTTGGCATGGAGCTTTAACACTTTCACTCAAGGTTGTATGTGTGTGGAAATCCACTCTGAAAACCCAGTCACAAACTCGTTTATGAATGCTCTAAAGTCAGTCATATGATCATCTACTTCCAAGCACCGATGTATTATGCCATACCCCATTACTTTTATTAAAGGTTTTGAGTTTTACTTTAAACAATAAAACTGAATGTTTTGGCAAAAGTATTTTTTTTACACTCCTCAAAATATGGGACTTAACTACTTTTATTTTTTCTCCCTCTTCATTAATCAATCTAAGCTTGTGACTATGTCACTGAATCATTTACCTGTTTAAGATGACATTGTCAAGACTTGCGCATTTCACAGGTGTTCATCGTGCCAGTGGTGATTGTTTCTACTGGTAACAATTCTCCTCTTTTGGTTTGAGTATGGATTCACAGATACCTCCTCAATGTGGCAGTGTTTTGCCTCCTCACACACACACACATACAGATGCACACTCAGATTCTGTATTTCACACTGCAGCTGAGGCATTACTTACAATAGGCAATAAAATCTCAGGCAATATATTATAATATTGATAAGAACTGAAATGATCCAAATGTCTTTCAGAAAATAAAACTATGATAACATTACGGAGAATACAAGTGGAGTTTGTCAGACCAGCATGAAGATTGTAATATGTTTTCATTCTGAACTTCACAACAATAAAGTTGAAATCATTAGAATGATAATAAATTACTCCTGTGTAAATATATTCTAAATTAAACAAATTATGTGTAAACATTTTCTGAAATATGCTAAAACAATTCCAAAAATGTTTCAGGTAGTCTTGTAAAGTAATGAAACATTTTAATAAGAATGCAAATAATCAGATCTATTCCAATACTGGTTTTATAAATTGTAAAAAAAAAATGCAACAATTGAGTTCAATTCAAAATATCAACTAATGCATGAAAGACACATGGATCATTGTACAGAAACCTTATTATACAGGTAACCCAGGTAACTTATACTACTACAGATGGTATGGCATTTCAGAAGCAATAATATTTACAGTTAAATCTTACTAGATCAGTTAATAGATGGCTAACAGTTTGCCGAGTAGACAAGTATTTTTCCTATGTCAATCATCATTTTCAAAACTAAACAGGCTTCTTGACAAGTTTGATTGACATAGTTGATTTGTCCCAACTTATCATTATTTGTTTTGGTATGAACATTTTATACCTGTTCTCAGTTAATTAGACATAAGTAATAAGTCTGTTATGTTTCAAAGGTTTGGATAGGTTGGTAAACATTCCGCAGTGAGCTTACATGATACTTGTTAAAAATAATTTGGATATTGATGAAACAGTTTATCACAGATTATAACTGTTTTTTGTTTTGTTTCTTTTCAGCAGCTCGTTGTTTCAGAATCACATGTAACACTATCTTTCAACATGGAACTCTGGGTTTCACTTCCTTAATGTTTCTTTACTGGTATTCTCAATACACAGCACAATAAACTGGTTATCACAACTGTACTCCTCCAATTCAAGTAATTTTCCAGTCATCAAAGAGCTGCCAAAACCAGAACTGTATTTGCTCTTGGAATGCCAGCCATTACATGTCTTCTCACTGATTCTATTTCCTTTTGGATCCGAGCCATGCCAGATGACTTTCTGTGGCCTAAATTAAGGGAAAACAGGAGATTCAAACAATGTCTTTTTGACAACAATATTGCACAGTTTTTTCTTATTTAAAATTAAATTTTTTCCCTGCAATTTTTTCTGATTCTGATCAAAGTTATTTATATGCAAAATGATACAAATATAAATGATTTTAACAAAGTTATAGATGTCATTTGTTCTACGTCAACAAGGTCACATTGTTCTATTTATTTTTTATTTTTATGTTTTTAAGGCCCTATAATCATAAAGGCAGATTTTTGTGTTTATCATATTCAATAGTTTTTGCTTATTACGCCTCATTAGTGATATGGAAACCATTAGGCCTCATTAGTGATATTGAAACCATTAGGACTCGTCAGTGATATTGAAACCATCAGGACTCATTAGTGATGTGAAAACTATTAGACCTCATTA
This sequence comes from Unio delphinus, assembly GCA_029339505.1. Classification (NCBI taxonomy): domain Eukaryota; kingdom Metazoa; phylum Mollusca; class Bivalvia; order Unionida; family Unionidae; genus Unio; species Unio delphinus. The sequence goes on from JAQISU010000003.1 coordinate 13,030,115, forward strand.
GTGATATGGAAACCATTAGGCCTCATTAGTGATATTGAAACCTAATATTAGGACTCATCAGTGATACTGAAACCATTAGGACTCATTAGTGATATGGAAACCATTAGGCCTCATTAGTGATACTGAAACCATTAGGACTCATTAGTGATATGGAAAACATTAGGCCTCATTAGTGATATTGAAACCTAATATTAGGACTCATCAGTGATACCGAAACCATTAGGGCTCATTAGTGATATGGAAACCATTAGGCCTCATTAGTGATACTGAAACCATTAGGACTCATTATTGATATGAAAACTATTTGACCTCATTAGTGATATTGAAACCATTAGGACTCATTAGTGATAATGAAACCTTTAGAACTCATTAGTGATACTGAAACCATTAGGACTCATTAGTGATATGGAAACCATAGGTTTCATTAGTGATATAGGCCTTGTTAGTGATGTGAAAACCATTTGACTAAATGAGTAGTATGGAAACATATATACTCATTAGTGATATGGAAACCATTAGGCCTCATTAGTGATATGGACACCATTAGGCCTCATTAGTGATATGGAAACCATTAGGCCTCATTAGTGATATGGAAACCATTAGGCCTCATTAGTGATATGGACACCATTAGGCCTCATTAGTGATATGGAAACCATTAGGTCTCATTAGTGATATGGAAAACAATAGGCCTCATTAGTGATATGGAAACTAATAGGTCTCATAAGTGTTATGGGAACTTAAAAGAAATGTTCAACTGCACATCAAGTAGATGCTGGGGTATTTGGGTATATGAACATTTTCTCATGCAATGGAATTTTCCTGGATTTGCAAGTGTAAGATGGCATTTAGCAAATACTTGAGGTGCATTGTATTACTGGTTAATCACTATGTACTCGTACTTTCATAGTTTCTATCTGTAATGTACAGAAAATACTCAAGTAATCTTGTTCTGAATTTAGTGATATAAACAGCATGTTTTGAAGAAAAAAAAATAAACAAAATTATGAAAAAGAATCATTTTCTGTAAATTTTATTTACAAAAAAAATTGTTTTTGACAGATATTAATATTGAATTTTAATCTCAAATTTGATCTGTGTCATGTTTTCCAACATGGTAGCCAAATGGGATGCTGAGAATGATGTTTGTCCATTCAAGCTATTAATAGATTGAAATCAAATACAAAAGTACCCTGACCTCTGACCCATTACATTAAGTTGTTGCCTGTAATATAAATGCAGTATACCACAGAATGTATCATGGTATTTTCAGAAATACAGCCATATACTACAGTAAAACAAGTTTTATGGTACCCAACTTTAGGTAATACTGTTAATCTATACTGTGGAGTATGTTTCAAAGTGAGAACACAGTACTGGTGTACAGTATCCATTGAAATGTGAGAATAACTGGTCTAAAATAGGGTCATACAGTTAAAGTCAAAAATGTGCCAACAATTTGTCAAAAACAGTTATATTGTAGACATGCAACTGTCACCTATTCCACAGGTGTTTAAACACACGAGTTCAAGCTCAATACTATTCCTAGAACTGTTGAAAAATCTGGTAAATAAATGTAAATTATCCAATTCCCATGCTTTATTATTGCAACTGTGTGACAGGCAGTGATTGTTCACTCCATTTAGATGTTGGCTTTATTTTTTACGACTAACCACAGGTGTCTAGTCCCCTTCTCATAAAAAAGTAACAGTTCGCCGTGTATGAATAAAGGACCAGTTATGATAATAAATGATGACATATATTTCCTGCATCATCGTTTCCAAAAGTTATTTTTATATGTCATTAGGCTTATTTGGATAACTGATTTATTTAAAAGTAATACATCATGCTTCACTTTCTGTAGACAATGAAAATGGAGTTACAAAGATTTATCAACATTTTTCCTTTAAAAAGCACTCAATAAGATGATATTTGTGTCAGAATGATTTTAAACAAGAACTTACCATGCGGAGTCGTACATGATATTTTTGCCATCAAAGGAGTAAATCAGAATGATTATAAAGAAGAACTTACCATGCGGAGTCATACATGATATTTTTGCCATCAAAGGAGTAAATTGCTGTATCTGATCTGAATGCACCCGCAGCACCATTTACCAGGTCATTCCATGTGTTGAAAAGAACCTCATCCTGAAATTTATAAGGTATTTCAAGATTAGATAGCTTTATTAGTTTCAAGCCTGTTGCTAAAATGGGCAAACAGCAGCAGGTATAAAAAAAAGAGATTTATTTTATAACAAATATTTGTTCCTGCTAACAACTGTCCTGAAAGTGGACATTTGAAAAAGCATAGTTCTGACTCATAATCCATACCTTTTCATTTACATAGATTACTATATAAATTTCTTTAACATTGTGTGTTCAAGCAGAGCTCGAACCCATGACCTCCCGATTCTGTGGTAGACGCTCTAACCACTAGACCACCAGAGCGGTTGACACGGATAAAGAATGTTATAATAAAGTGCATCATCTAACTGAATAAGTACATGTACCACAAATGGCACATTATAAGCCCACTCTATGTTTAACAGTCCTCTGATAGCTGAAATCTTTCCATCAAAATATCATTTCCATTCTTTCAGTCAGTGAGTTTGACATCTGGTCCTGAAATTAATGGGCTTCTTCCTTATTCTAAGTGCAAGCCATACATGTAGAACTAGTTATCTTGATGAAGCAATTTTCCAGATTTCAAAGGTATTGTCTCTTGGATACCTCTCTTCCAAAAAAAACATTTTCAATGACATAATCTCCAAAGTTTCACTTTCTTGAATCAGTGTTTTGTTGCCTTCAATTGCAGATTATTCTTTTGTTCCAAAATGCTGTATTAAATTTCATCAATGCTATAGTATGCTTTTCAGACATGGATACTAGTATTTTAATCAAATAAATATACTTTCTTATAATTTCTAGTTAGATTCTTATTTATTAATCTCAAGCATTATCTTAAATTAGCAAAATATCTTCTCCTGGCAGCATTTCTAGCCCTTGTATGTTGAATTGCAGTGAGTTAGGCCAGCATCAAAGAGGAGGTTAGATACAATTTTAAATACATACTCATTTCTTGTCCAACAACCCCAAGTGTGATTTCTGATTTTTTGGAAAACCCACACCATAAATGATTTTCTTAACCAACTCCTCCACTGTCATAATCAAAATACTTTTAAACATAACCTACTACAGAAGGATTATTTTTCAATAAAGTGCTATCCTTGGGGTGGGGGAGATATGTTTCAACTTACCTTCAAATTGACAATAGGAACATTTCTCTCTGTGACATAATATATTTGTCATATTTCAACTTACCTTCAAATTGACAATAGGAACTTTTCTGTCTATGTCATAATATATAATGGATTCCAAATTCTGATCAATGGATGAGAGGAAAGCTCTGAATGTTTTTGTAAAGCCTGCTTGTTTTGCCTCCCGGAAGCACAAGTTGTCAATACCAGGAAGGCCATGGAGACGTCCAGTTTTAGGTTGATTCAGTGCAATCAGATGAAGCTACAAAAACGCCAAAAAATATTATTGACGCATAAAACCATCATTGTAACCAAAATAAAGAAGTAGAAGAATACTGCCAATAGTAAATATCATTTGGTTGTGTAACCAGCATGTTAATGACTATTATTATCCAATGCAATTAAAAATCATATTAAGCACTAAGATGAGAATTAAACAGGGAAAATTGACACAAGAATAATGAACATGGCACAACATACAACCACCCATTAATATTCCACTATGTGGGCAGTAATAGGGGTATGGTTGATTCTATGGATTAGGTATTTATGATTGGTTGAATCTGTGTACAAAGCAAATTATTTCCTTATCTGATTTACCATAACCATGACCTCTGACTTTATCCGGATTTTTCGACAATGATTATTTTGTGTACTTTTTGCTAGTGTGCCATAAGTCCATATTTTAAGGGTAATTTTCATAAGACTTACAGCTAAATCATAAGAGTAGGCAGGTCTGCATTTATCTTGACCTCTGAACCCCCCAAATCATTAGCTTTCTTTCCTACCAAAAGTGCAAGCCAAGTTTGGTAAATGAAGATGGTGGAGATCTTGGTACAATGTGCAGACACAAAATTGGTATGAGACAGACATAAGAAGAATGATCTTTAATTTAGTTAAAACAGTTATTATATATGAACCAGAGTACTTATAAATAATTCTATGAGATACAAAAAATAGTTAAAAACAAAAATGTGAATTATTCAAACTTAAAAGCATGAATGGAAATCTTCTACCTCTTTGAACAACTAGAAAGCAATTTCATTACAGACAATGAACAATTCTGCTTCTTTCAATATTATGCTCAAAAGCTTTCTATGATTGAGAAACCTAAACAGTGACCTTTAACCTCATGTCCACGGTTATGGTAGGCTGGTTGTTGAACTTGTTTGAGACAATGTGATGATACAACAAACGGCCAAGTTTAGCAACACATTTAAATTTGTTCACGTTCTTGTACTAAAATGCACAGGCCAGCAGGGAGACAACAAAACGATGATGAAAAAACAAAGATAGTGTAATTTTCAAATGGCCTTAAATCAAGTGCAGCTGAAAGTCAATTCTAGCAGATTCTCACCCTTGGTTTGTCCCTTGCATCACCTTGGAGTGGTAAACTGATGTGTGGGCGGTCTGTTACTGGCTGTAATCAGAAAACAAAATTAAAAATAACTTGTTGCAACTATTGCTGTCATACTCGTGTTATTTTTGGTTTTATCTTTTTGTCAGTATTAAAGATTTTTTCATGGAGGCATGTCGGGAATGCCAGGAACCCATCTGGTTTATGTTCCATGAAACATTACAATGTGAATGCCATGTTTATGGAGGATGCATATAGTCGTATTGAGTCTAACCATTAAGTCACATGATTTCATTATTATGATTTTATTTTCACTTAATGGCTTTGGAAAGAATTCATTGAAATTTGAATGTCACCATTACTGACAAAACTAGAAAAAATTTACATGCAAAACCCTGTCACTCCTTCAACCCAACAATTAATGTCATTCTATGATAAACATGCATGGCAGAAGGAAAGGAAATTATCTAGCAAGCTTACTTAATCTCATGACAGTACAAAAAATTTAATTTGTATAACTCAAGTGATGATTCTTTATTCAAGTTTTCAAGGCTTTTTGTCAAAAAGTTTTTAAAAAATGTTTTAAAATGTGTATTACAACAATGAAATAAATATAAATGGCCTTTAAACCTGATTAAATCATCTACAAATTGAAAACAAAAAATGCACAAGATATTTAATTTGTTTAACTTAAGTGATGTTTCATTCAATTGTGAATTAAAACAATGATAAAACAAAATATGGCCTTGAAACCTAATCAAGTCATCTATATATTAATGACAAAAGTCACACTAAATTTAAATGGTGCATTGCTTTTATTCCTCAAAATACTGAAAAGGTTTACATTAAAAAAATCTGAAGAAAAATAATTACTAAAATAGCCTGTAAAGGTGAAGAATATGATGACAGAACCCAGAACATGCTGTATGTACTCACTTATAAGACAAACTGCAAACTGCACAGACCCAGATCTGCTGTCACATAATGGGCTGGCAAATCTGGATCTTTGCAGATGACTAGATGAAATCAGCAGCACAAGCAATATAGACTACATGCAAATTAGGATCTTTGTTGTTTGCAGTTTGTCTTGACTTACAAGGTATCTAAATGGCAATAAGCTATTGGGACCCACTCAAGGTATCTAAATGGCAATAAGCTCAATAACCTATTGGGACCCACTCAAGGTATCTAAATGGCAATAAGCTATTGGGATCCAATATATATATATATATATATATGGCAATAAGCTATTGGGACCCACTCAAGGTATCTAAATGGCAATAAGCTATTGGGATCCAATATATATATATATATATATATGGCAATAAGCTATTGGGACCCACTCAAGGTATCTAAATGGCAATAAGCTATTGGGATCCAATATATATATATATATATATGGCAATAAGCTATTGGGACCCACTCAAGGTATCTAAATGGCAATAAGCTATTGGGATCCAATATATATATATATATATGGCAATAAGCTATTGGGACCCACTCAAGGTATCTAAATGGCAATAAGCTATTGGGATCCAATATATATATATATATATATATATATATATATATATATATATATATATATATATATATATATATATATATATATATATATATATATATATATATATGGCAATAAGCTATTGGGACCCACTCAAGGTATCTAAATGGCAATAAGCTCAATAACCTATTGTGACCCACTCAAGGTATCTAAATGGCAATAAGCTCAATAAGCTTTTGGGACCCACTCAAGGTATCCAAATGGCAATAAACTATTGGGACCCTCTCAAGGTATCTAAATGGCAATAAGCTCAATAAGCTTTTGGGACCCATCCAAGCTATCTAAATGGCAATAAGCTATTGGGACCCACTCAATGTATCTAAATGGCAATAAGCTCAATAAGCTTTTGGGACCCACTCAAGGTATCTAAATGGCAATAAGCTATTGGGACCCACTCAAGGTATCTAAATGGCAATAAGCTATTGGGACCCACTCAAGGTATCTAAATGGCAATAAGCTATTGGGACCCACTCAAGGTATCTAAATGGCAATAAGCTATTGGGACCCACTCAAGGTATCTAAATGGCAATAAGCTATTGGGACCCACTCAAGGTATCTAAATGGCAATAAGCTATTGGGACCCACTCAAGGTATCTAAATGGCAATAAGATATTGAGTCCCACTTGATGTATATAAAAATCAGATATTCCTACTTTGGGTTCATATTTCTATAGACATCATTTCCCTTTTAATCCACATTCTAGGTAATAAAAAGAAAACTACACTACTGGAAGAATAGTCTAAAAGATAGAAATAGTGTAATTTGTAACCAATAAAGAAAATTATTAAAGTCAAAGGTTTTTTTTTGCTTTGATGATGGGTATGATATATGTACTTAATTACTAAATGCATATTTGCATACGTTGTTGTGAAATTGGAAAAAAAACATCACTCTACCATACAGAAACAGACTTTCACAAGTCCCACTGAATGTCAGGGTCATGAAAGGTGTGATAAAAACGATAGTGTTATGTTAACCCTTTCCCTGTTTAAATTTACCATAGCTATTAACGACTAAATTTGCTTTTCCGATACAGAACATGATCACCAATTTAAAATTTTGATTTTTCACACACATTCCATCCTGTTGTCTTCTGTAATTAGTTCAATATGTCAGTAATACTAGTTGAACACAAAATAAATTTGTAAATGCAACAACTTAAGGTAGCATCACTTAATATCATATAAGATCTCTAAGATAGCCCATCTCGGAGACAAAAATTAAACAAGTGCATAATGAGATAAACAATTAAGCATTGCTGGCACAGTTGATTTAAAATGAAATGTTTTTACAATAAAATCTTGGCAAATATAACCTTCTTCCAGAGACAAGTAATTATATATTTCTATGCTTGTAAGGTGTATCTTTATCTTTTCTCAATAAAAGTACTTAAATGCTTACAAGTCAATCAAGACAAATATGACAAGAGTAATTGAGCTGTAATAATTAAATGTGCTCTTTTGAATTATTTTGGTCGTTTTTTTCCTCAATACTGAAATTTTTAAAGCTGTAAATTTTACAAATAAATCTAAATTTTCACATAATATTTTTGAATAGTATGGATCACTCTTATGTTTCTGCTGACCATGCTGACCATTCCCACATCAATTCTGACATTTAGACCTTCATGTTTGGGTGTACCCAACTTTAATGTCTAAATGTGAAAAATGGGGTTGGAAAGGTCAAAATTGTGGTGGAAGGGATAGTGAATTATGTTCACTCTTGTTTAATCTAATAACACAGTTATAGATAATTAAAGATAATTATTAATTACAGATAATTAAAAAGTACATCAGTCATGAATATTAAATTGCAAGGGACACATAAAATCTATACATAATTCATGAATATGAATAAACATGGAATTATTATATTTAGCTAATTAATTCCACATAAATGATTGCCTTCTTCACCACTATAATTTTATTTTCAAATTCAAATTTGGAAATCTCTTGAATTTCAAGGTTAAAAAATTAAAGCATAATTTTCAAAGACAAATGTATAAATCTAAAGGCAATCATAAAAGTGTAAAACAAACTTAAAAATAATTCTTTTTAAAAAATGTAACTCAGTATCATTTACCAGTTTAAATAATAATTAAAATTTAGGTGCACATTTGTTAGGTGAATGCTAAAAAAAAGTAGGGGAAAAGTGCGATTAGTGTTTCAAAAGGCATAATTCAAACCACTTTCATGATAAGGTTGTCAGATATTGATTTCAAAGTCTCCAATGATTAATCACAATAAAAAATCGAATTTCACCAACCATAAATGGGTTTCATAATTATTAATTTCATTTTAAAATTACAACCTTAAACTGAAAGGGTTTCTGTGCAAGAGGTTAATTTAATATACAATGTTACATGTCATATGGACAACGTTCATTTGCACACCAGGGTCCGGCGACGTGGAACGAATTGCCCATTGAAATTAGACACAAAGACACAGTAGTCCCTTTTAAGAGTGCTCTTAAGACTCACCTGTTTTGACTGCAGGGACAAACTTAGCGACCTAATCATGTTTTGTATCTTATATGTTTTCAGCATGTTTTTATGTTTTCCAATTTCATTGTTTTTGTCATTTGTTGTTCTGTAGTGTAGTCATATCATTATTGATGGTGTAAAGCGCTTAGAGCTTCGTAAGATTAGGCGCTATACAAAGTCCTCATTATTATTATTATTACATATATAATGACTTGTAAACAACTTTGACCAACAGCACTTACACTGTGCATCTGTCTTTCCATCACAGAGATATAAATCTTTGAATCTAAAATCTGATCCAGATTCTTCCTTAACCATGACGCAAGCCTTTGGCAAAATCTGTTAACTGTGCATAATGGAGAACTAGATTTATTATGCAGAAATTGTCTTTCTTCTTTTAGACAGTGACCTTGACCTTTGATCTTTTGAGCCCAAAATAGTTTTTTTTATACCCAAACTACACGCCATCCACAAAGTTTGATAAATGTTGATAGTGGAAAGTTTTTATTGAGGAAACCAACTTGGTAAATGATAAATGATGAGAAATGTAACTCACCACATAATATGCTCCACATTTTACAAAATGGAATACCCCTGGCCTTAATAGACAGATCTTGCTATATTCTATTTTTCAAAATGTTGCTGGCAGACACATACAAATGTTTGATGACGGTAAAAAACAAGACATTCAATAATGTAGAAGTGAATTGCATTAATTGGCAAATTAGACTGTAATAAGATGAGTACACGTTAAAATGAAACAAAAATATCACAATTCACGAGACATTATTTACTCAGATCTAGGTCTGACTGTATGTCTATGCGAAAAGAAAAAATTGAGGGGCGTTGAGTGGAAGTATCTGCTCCATTTAAAAATGAGACAATTTTCTGAATATAAATAAATTTATTGAAGTGAGCAATTACTGCCAGTATATATGATGCCTAATTTATCTGCATTTGCTTGAAGTCTTTAGAAGTTAGTGTAAATCTTTTTCTTTTCTGGTTTTTGTTTCTTCCTTACTTTTTGTCATCAATAATATACAATATAGGCTAGTAAATCAAAGAAAATGCCCTGTTAAAACAAGACCAAACAGGTCATAAAACTAAGCTAAAAATAATGTTTTTGTTAAAACAAATTTGGAGCTTACTAGAATTCCACTTCATTCACTAGAAATGGTAAAACTTAAAGGATATCATTTTATTTCAATCTTTGCATTCATGCCAATATTCAGCAACATTACAGGCTTTAAGTTCTCTTTCTAGTATTGAGAATTTGTATCCAGGTGCAATTTATGGACACAGTTTCTCAAACATGGACTCATAAGTCATAAATTTCAAATCAAAAATTAAATTTCAAATTTTACTTGAGATCCAATAATTAGAACTCATAGCTATGTGAAAACAAAAGCTTTCAAACATTTCAAGAATATTTGGTAAGGAAAAGTCACAAGAACTTCAGATTCATACCAGCATCAATACATCTGCAGACATTTCATCATGGTGGGAGTATATTAATTCTTATTTCAGTCTTGAAAATTCCAGGACCAGACCTGATACATTTCTGACAAAAGACTTTCAGCCAAAGTTGTTACTGTCAATCAATGTTTCAAACCTTTATGACTCATAAACAAAAATATAAGCTACATGGTTTTCAGTTGGTCTTTGACCTTTTAAACTATGTCTAAAACAATCTTAAGTCTTTTCTAGTCATGAAAAGCAAAACTCCAATATCATATATGCTACTTAAAGAACACATAGATAATCAAATTTTTCTAATAAAGGGAATCAAGTTAAGAATAAATTTAAAAATCATAGCACTCACAGTGAACTTGACCTTTGATCTCAATAACAATTTAGCAGTTTGTTAGAGGGTAAAGAGTTTTTAAAAAAATCAAAGTATTCATGGTGACCTTGATCTCTGGTTTAAAAAGAAATATTCAGCAGTCTAGAAGAGGGCCTAATGTTAAAAATCAAAGTATTGGTAGTGAACTTGACCTTTGGCCCAAAACAAATGGCAGCCTAGAAGAATGAATCAAGACCATCAATGTACTTAGAATGCTTATGACATAGTGTAGTCAGGTCAACGACATAAGGCATATTAAAATGGATCAACCGATGAACATAACTTGCAAGATAACACTTGTCATGTTTCATTTTTTAATACAATTTGTCTCTTTTTATTATCAAATGCATTCCACAATGCCTCTCAGTTCTAAAAATGTTATCTGTTTTCTTTATATTTTATCAGAGTATTGGTTACAGTGTTCACAATATACTGAGAGAAACATTTAAGCAATTAACATTTTATGAGCATATTTGCTGAAATAAATCTGAGATAAGCACTGAATACAACTGAACTGAAATGACTCTGTGATATAGTCCCAAAGTCAAGCCCCGTATTCTCAAGGTCAGGTCCAGTTATTCTCAAGGTCAGGTCCAGCTTTTTAAAACCTTTAATGAGCAAGAAGCTTTGGCTCAAGCACAAAAACCTAATTTTACTTGGAGTAAAAACACAGAAACTGGAAGGAATGTTCTGACTTCAATATATTTATCATAAAAATAAAAAAAACATTAAAAGTTCTAGAAGGTTTGAGAGCTTGAGCTAATATATAATGATAAGCTTAAACCTCATGATAATGACCCAATAATAACTTCTTAATTGTGCAGTGTGGATATTGTATCAAATACAATGGTGTATTCTCTAATTAGTAATATTTGTTAATTGACTAGTAAATTTCTTCCTGATACACAAAATGAACAGATTTTAACAAGTACAGCACATACTGCATGTTGAGTTTCCCCAAACATCTTATATACTGGTGCTCTGCCCACTAAGTTGCATTCACACATGAAGTAATACAACATTTTTTGGAAAACAGTCTACATACAATCATGAGAAAAATTGGTCAGAGAGATATTCTCAAACAAAAAGACATGCAAGCAAATGCCAAAATGATACCCGTGTCAAATTTACACCAAGGTAAGTTGAAAAAAGCCAGAATTATATTTACAAATGACGTTGTGAAGACAATAAAAATGGATTTGAGCAGGTATAGTTAATTTGTGTTGAAGAAATGGCGATCTTCTTAACAGGTAGCAATGTGAAATGATCCGAAGTTTATGAGCTCAGCTAGCATAAGCATAAATAAAATAAATATTGACAAAGTATTGTTTATGTATACCTTTTAAAATTGGCAGATGTATAGTAATTTAGCTTTGCAAAAATTAACCCTTTGAACTCTAATCTCCCCCATATTTCGGCACCCTAACCCGAGCCTCCCCGTTAAATTTTGACACTTTTATAGGGAATCTAGCAAATAACATAACACAGGCTGGTATACCGGCCTGTCGGGTTATGATGGTAGATAGCGAGGCCGGTATACTGGCCTTTCGGGTATATACACCGTTACAACAGGCCGGTTTACTGGCCTACTGGCCTGTCGGGTTCAAAGGGTTAAAGACGATTCAAGCAAAGCAATTTTTTTTTTAAGAGAAGGCCTTTTTCCTTTGCTTACATTACTGAGCATGAAAATGGTAACAGGAACACATGCACCACTTAATAGTCCTATATGAGGACAACTAAAGAATTTGCAAAAACACTTTTCTCAGTTAGTGACCTTGATCTTTGAATTTTCAACCCCCAAAATAATTGTTCTTCTTTCTTTCCATAAGTGCAAGCCATCCACAAAGTCTCATCTAGGTTTGTGAAATAGAACATGTTATTGTGCAGAAACCATTTTTGTCTTTCTTCAGTCAGTGAACTTTTACCCCTGACCACAAAATCAATGGACTAAATCCTATGTGCAAATTCAGGTCACTGTGATGTAGAACTAATGTTGAGCAGAAGCAAGTTTTATTAATTGCTTAGTGACCTTGACCTTTAACCCACACACATATGCAACGTCCTCCCTTAAGAGAAGTTCAAGCCAAACACACAAAGATCATAATTATTCATGATGGAGAATTGAAATTATTATCAAGAAACCAGTTATTTCTTTCAGTCACTCTTATCCTGGACCTTTGAGCTTTTGACCTCAGAATCAATAGGATTCTTCTTAATACCAAAGTGCAAGCCATGTACAAAGCTTGGCAGCTATAGATGGTGGACAACTTCCATTATTAATTGGAAACAAAATAAAAGATGGATGACAGTCAACATTGTAAGAGACATGACCATCAGTTGATATAGTAATATTACATCGCTTTAAATTGCATCAATTTTCTTGACTGTTGTAGTTGCTTCAAAACTACACGGTTCGTTTCCTGCTTATTGTTGGTATTGGAAATTTAAAATAGTAAACATTTGACATAGCTATTGAAAATTTATGTTAATGGATATTCAATATAGTTATTGGAAATTTAAAATAGTGGACATTTGACATAGCTATTGGACATTTACATTATTGGACATACAACATTGTTATTGGAAATTTAAAATAGTTAGTGGATATTTGACATAGCTATTGGACATTTATGTTATTGGATATTCAACATTGTTATTGGAAATTTAAAATAGTGGACATTTTACATAGCTTTTGGACATTTACCACAGTTGACATTTAAATTAGTTATATGACACTGAACATAGTAATTGGACATTTAACAGTTATTGGACATTCAATATAGTTACTGGGCATTTTAAATAGTTATTGGATATTCAACGGTTTATTGGACAGTTAAGATTTATTGGACATTTAGTAAAGTTATTGGTCATTTAGTATACTTACTGGAAATTTAATTTACATGTAGTTATTTGACATTATAGTAACTTAATAACATACTATAGCTTTAAGTATTGTTATCACTAAATTTATATTTTGCCTGGTTGGTCCTGAAATATAGAAATCAATTAATCCATGTTTTGAGGGATGCTTGATTTTATCAATGAATATGTATGTAGACATCGCAAATGTACATCTGTCTATCAAGTTTATATTTATGTAAACTCTCCATCTTAGTTTAAATGTCAGATTTATTCCTATATATTTGTTTTTTCCTTTTGAAGTCGGTAATCCATTCATAAAGTAACAACTCCCTCAATGTTTCACCTTCATGTTGGCACAGGTAATGTTTGTTTCCGACACTTTATATACAAGGGAGTTACGACATTTAAAGTGAAACTTGCTTTAATATCTACCTTGAGCTAAAGTGCACCTGCTCATTATGGACATTGCTAAAACCTGATTTATAAATTTTACTAACCAGTTTTAACTTGTCCATAAACGAAATTGTACAGCCCCCGTAGTGTCCTTAATAGACAAGCTTGACTATTATCAAGGATGTCATTCACAAATCCTTCCCACACATTTTGTTATCCTGTGCAAACTTAAAACTGTGCAACATTAAAGACAAGTGCAAAGGATGTAAACTAAAATACCCTAAAATTAAAATTCAAGCAGCATAAAAAACAATTTCAACAAGAAACAAGCAATTATTTTTAAATTGTTGCAAAAACAAATGCATGCCCTGTTTGCATAAGCAATGCAAGAAAACGAAAATGTTAATAAACAAATATGAGATGACTGCATGAAATGATTACCAGGTGTCGCTCTTCTGCCTGCAAGTTGTAAATGAGTACAATATTTTACTTTTATGTTCCTAACTGTGGAAGTTATTGCTATCTAATATCTAATAGTTTTATGTTAAAACAAAGCTATAACAATGGATATATATATATATATATATATATATATATATATATATATATATAAACACAAATGCATAAATGAAAAATGCCAAATGATCTGAAAATTATCAAAGATTCATGACTGCATGGTCACAACAGGAAAGATTGTATGTATATTGGAACTGATAAAATGAAGTATTACCATAGCTATTGACACTGACATAATTATGTATTATAATAACTACTGAGACTGGCATGAGAGATATACAATAGCTAGTGATAGTCATATTATGATCCATTACAATAGCTACTGATATTGATGTAATGACATATTACAATAGATACCGACACCGATATGATGAAGTATTACAATAGCTAGTGATAGTCATATTATGATCCATTACAATAGCTACTGATATTGATGTAATGACATATTACAATAGATACCGACACTGATATGATGAAGTATTACAATAGCTATTGATACTAATATTATGATCCATTACAATAGCTACTGATTATGATGTAATGACATATTACAATAGATACCGACACTGATATGATGAAGTATTACAATAGCTATTGATACTATTATTATGATCTATTACAATAGCTACTGATTATGATGTAATGACATATTACAATAGATACCGACACTGATATGATGAAGTATTACAATAGATTTGATACTAATATTATGATCTATTACAATAGCTACTGATATTGATGTAATGACATATTACAATAGATACCGACACTGATATGATGAAGTATTACAATAGCTATTGATACTAATATTATGATCCATTACAATAGCTACTGATATTGATGTAATGACATATTACAATAGATACCGACACCGATATGATGAAGTATTACAATAGATTTGATACTAATATTATGATCCATTACAATAGCTACTGATATTGATGTAATGACATATTACAATAGATACCGACACTGATATGATGAAGTATTACAATAGCTATTGATACTAATATTATGATCCATTACAATAGCTACTGATTATGATGTAATAACATATCAAAATAGATACCGACACTGATATGATGAAGTATTACAATAGCTATTGATACTAATATTATGATCCATTACAATAGCTACTGATTATGATGTAATGACACATTAAAATAGATACCGAAACTGATATGATGAAGTATTACAATAGCTATTGATACTAATATTATGATCCATTACAATAGCTACTGATTATGATGTAATGACACATTAAAATAGATACCGAAACTGATATGATGAAGTATTACAATAGCTATTGATACTAATATTATGATCCATTACAATAGCTACTGATTATGATGTAATGACACATTAAAATAGATACTGAAACTGATATGATGAAGTATTACAATAGATTTGATACTAATATTATGATCCATTACAATAGCTACTGATTATGATGTAATGACACATTAAAATAGATACCGAAACTGATATGATGAAGTATTACAATAGCTATTGATACTAATATTATGATCCATTACAATAGCTACTGATTATGATGTAATGACACATTAAAATAGATACCGAAACTGATATGATGAAGTATTACAATTGCTATTGATACTAATATTATGATCCATTACAATAGCTACTGATTATGATGTAATCACACATTAAAATAGATACCGATACTGATATGATGAAGTATTACAATAGCTATTGATACTAATATTATGATCTATTACAATAGCTACTGATTATGATGTAATGACATAATAAAATAGATACCAACACTGATATGATGAAGTATTACAATAGCTATTGATACTAATATTATGATCCATTACAATAGCTACTGATTATGATGTAATGACGCATTAAAATAGATACCGACACTGATCCGATGAAGTATTACAATAGCTATTGACACTGATATAATGGTGGATCAAATTAGCTTCTGACATTGGAATGAGTTTTCAACAAAAGGTATTGATAATGATAAAATAAGGTTTTACAACAGATAATGACACTGATGAAACAAGATTTTACAACAGCTATTGACACTGATTACAACAGCTATCGACACTGATTACAACAGCTATTGACACTGATAACATGAAGTATTAAGTAAAATCTTTATCAGCTGTATCCGTAAATAGATTCAAATAGGAACAACAAAAAGAAATTTATCTTTTTCAATCTTGAATGAAAGTAAAATTTTGTCAAAAGCATGTTCTAAAACAACATAGCCACATTTTTATGTCCTACATATCTGTAGATAGAAATACTGTACAGAGTTCCCATGCTTTTCTAAATATAAATTTCCAAGTTTTTTCCAGGATGAAATTAAATATTTCAAGGTCAACATATGACCATTGCTCGATGGAATTAAAGAATATTTTGGATTACAAAATATGCATTTTCTAGATCGGAAAATATTTCTCTTTCAAGACTCTCCAAAACGTATGTCAGAAAAGATGATCGTGTACAAAACTACAAAATGAGTCACACAAAACATATCGGACTCTATTCCTATAATTGGCATTTAAAACCATATCAATGTAAAGAATATATACAGAATACAAATTATTTACTTTGCTGACTTGCTTTATGTTGCTATGTGGAAATAACATAATGAACATAAATTATTTTGTTTCCTTTCAAACCTTTTATTTTAAAGAATTCTAGAGCAATATATAAGCATGTTATTCAAAGTAAACATTTTCTAACACAATATGAAAAACCCCAATAAAAGCAAAATATTATAATCTTATCTTGTTATGATTTTTTTTTAACCCTGAATTAAAGTGTGCCAATAAAATCTCAAAGATTTTTCAAACAACCTAAATTCATTATGGTAATTTTAAGTCGCTAGTACCAGCTCAAATTTCATGAATGCATTAGTTTTTATCATCTTTCAGCACATTAAAGACATAAAGATTCTAATGCTCGCAATTTCTGAGAAAATAAATAATTTTCATATAGATTTCATGCAGGTATAACTTAATTTAATATCGTGTAAGTTTTCTAGCCCATCCACTATGCAACTACATGTATGCATTAATGCCACTATGTTGGCTTCTTATGATGCTAGACTGGTTTTCATACCTTCCATATATCCATATAAAAAAAGATAAGCACCCCAATGATCCATACTACAACTTCCTAATATTCTGGCTAGAACTCGATAAAATTAGCTCAGATCAGTTCAGTTATGACTCATTTATGTAATTGTTTCGGGTGTTAAGTTGTGGAGAAAAATTCACAAATTCGATGACTTTTCATAGTCTGGATAAAAATTATCAGTTTTCCCTGACTTATTCCCGATTTCCTGGTAGCGTGGGAACCCTGACTGTATAGTGTTAGCCCCATTAGGAAACATAATTTGTTTAGTGACTAGCACCAACATATGTAGCTCTTGTACCACAAAGCCACACATTTATAAGTTCAACCAGACAGAAATTTCATGACATTCTAAGAACTTTTAGATTAAAACATTTGACCAATAGGAAAGTGCATTACATTTATTAGAGTAATTTTAGATCAACAGATCTTAAGTCTGGTTCTGTATCGTATTTATGAGGAAATTGATCTTGCTGATTCCAGTCACTGATGGAAACCACATCAAAAGCATGTATAAGATAAAACAGCTTTACCTAAATGTAGTTTCATTTTTTCAATAAACTGAATATATTTAAGCCCATATAATATAATAACCTACAAATGCAGATTCATAATAAATGAGAAAAAACTCAGAAGTATATCTCACTTTTAAAATAATTAGTTTGTAATCATTTCTTACAAGCTGATACTAATTTATCTGATGACAATTCCCACTCACCCCCCACAACTACTGATTAAAAAAATGTTGTCAAATAATTACCAAGGATATCTTGGTCCTATATTAAGCCCTCCTGTACTTTCTGACATATTCACTATGATAATTCCTGTCTTGTGGTGAATAATACTGTAATGAATTTATTACACAACACGTTTCCAACTGGAAACTAAGTAATGGCAACATGACCTGCTTTTGCTTAATATATCAGCAGAAATGGGTCAACAATCCTCATATGTCACATAATATACGTGGATAAATGCTAATAGATTACTCTATGTGTACCCTATGTGATCATGTGTATTAATTGACTTTTGGGTATATGAAGTTCAAGGTTACTGGTTAGCTATGCCATAACAACTGGATATGTAATTTAGTGTATTTAATATAAATAATTTAGTGTATATTCTAAGATACTGTCTTATTTTTTTATCAGATTTCTTAGTATTATTGCAAAGGAAGAAGTTGAAAATTACAAATATTATAAAAATTTTAATACTTCAACTTTTTAGCCAAGTTCGTTCAAAACTGTATTCATTATGTGCATGAATGTATAACCTTCTAATTATATTTTATGATAGCATGTTGAGAGTATGAGGTAGGTCTATATTCTACATTGCTGTTTTATGTAATACAAAACAATAGATGGTACAACTGGAAAAGCTAATGGTAACATAGCCAGTCGACAGTTGATTACAAGGCTGAAGGCTGAATGTAACAGGCAGGTTGAAAGATATCATAATATTAAAAAGAGGCTTTATGTTGCATAATTAACATTAAGATATCATAATATTAAAAAGAGGCTTTATGTTGCATAATTAACATTAAGATATCATAATATTACAATATGCACAAAGTCATAATGTGCATAGAGACCTGCAGTACGTAAGTTGAGTGTCCAACTTCCGCCCAAGAGTTGCGAGGACCATAACCACCCAGGCCAGCCCAGGTTGCCGGCGTCAGTGTGTTTTTGGACATGATATAACCAATGATAAGTTGCTAAGAAACTGAGCAAACAAAACATCAATATTGACAATATATACCGCTTGATGGCAGCATGAATACAGTAAACATTTGACAAATTACAACCTGTTATTATGTTGATAATGGTGTATCATAAAGCAGCATCTAACAAACATTTGGACTGATATAAGGGGTAGAGTATTCAAGGATTTTACTATTATGGTATGGTCATACTGATAGTGTCTTTTGGATGTTACTATTATGGTATGGTCATACTGATACAGTATATATTATGGTATGGTCATAATGATACAGTGTCTTTGGATGCTACTATTATGGTATGGTCATAATGATACAGTGTCTTTGGATGTTACTATTATGGTATGGTCATAATGATACAGTGTCTTTGGATGTTACTATTATGGTATGGTCATAATGATACAGTGTCTTTGGATATTACTATTATGGTATGGTCATAATGATACAGTGTCTTTGGATGTTACTATTATGGTATGGTCATAATGTGTATATTATGGTATGGTCATAATGATACATTTTTTTTGGATGTTACTATTATGGTATGGTCATAATGATACAGTGTTTTGGATGTTACTATTATGGTATGGTCATACTGATACAGTGTATATTATGGTATGGTCATAATGATATGTTACTATTATGGTATGGTCATAATGATACGGTGTCTTTGAATGTTACTATTATGGTATGGTCATAATGATAGTGTCTTTGGATGTTACTATTATGGTATGGTCATAATGATACAGTGTATATTATGGTATGGTCATAATGATACATTTTTTTGGGATGTTACTATTATGGTATGGTCATAATGATACAGTGTTTTGGATGTTACTATTATGGTATGGTCATACTGATACAGTGTATATTATGGTATGGTCATAATGATATGTTACTATTATGGTATGGTCATAATGATACGGTGTCTTTGAATGTTACTATTATGGTATGGTCATAATGATAGTGTCTTTGGATGTTACTATTATGGTATGGTCATACTGATACAGTGTATATTATGGTATGGTCATAATGATACAGTGTCTTTGGATATTACTATTATGGTATGGTCATAATGATACGGTGTCTTTGGATGTTACTATTATGGTATGGTCATAATGATAGTGTCTTTGGATGTTACTATTATGGTATGGTCATAATGATACAGTGTCTTTGGATGTTATTATTATGGTATGGTCATACTGATACAGTGTATATTATGATTATGATATGGTCTCTCAAGTTCTCAGAATAAAACACATCACTCCCACATTATAAAGACCTTCATTACAACACTATTCTTTCACAAGGCAACAATTATACAATATTACAATCATACAGTATATTCCCAAATTAATGCAACAATCCAAATTAACACCATCCACCCTCTTCTAGGAATTAAAAAAAAAAACTGCTTTAGATCCATAGATCTCAGTTGATCACATTGTTACAAGTTTTGAATTACTGAAGTCACGTGCATACATGTAGTAATAAACATGATGTAATAGCTGGGCAGTTCAAGACTTGAAAGAGCTGAGGAGTTTGAAAATATATTGATTGATCATCTTAACTTTGATAATATTTAAAATGCTTGAATAAAAGTGGCAAAAAAAACCTCTGATATACATGTGGCCATTTTAAGAGTACAACTTAGCTTTCATTATTGTAATCTAATAAACACTCCTATTTTGTAATGTAATACCCCTGACAATATTTGGTATGTATAGTAAGGCA
Source organism: Unio delphinus (assembly GCA_029339505.1). Taxonomy (NCBI): domain Eukaryota; kingdom Metazoa; phylum Mollusca; class Bivalvia; order Unionida; family Unionidae; genus Unio; species Unio delphinus. Next base: position 13,050,954 of record JAQISU010000003.1, read on the forward strand.
GTCTCAGTACAAAGTGGCATAGTCCATGTTTCCTGAGGGAAGTGCTACAATGAAGGAACAATGCATCAAGTGTCTTAAATGTAACTAAAAATGAAAAGTACTGAGAATTTATTTAATTCCAAGATGTCAAAGTTTTTTCATCGAAAATCTATTTGTTTTCTTCTTGAATTCATAAAGAGGTTTCTTATGGTAAAAAGAACTCTCTTTTTTGTTGTACTCTCTTTTCTATGTTAGGCATCTAAATTTCATTGATTTCAGTGTCCACAAAATACATGAAGAACTGAACACAGAAAATAAAATAAAATTTCGATTTTTCATCCTGAAGGAATAGCTGATACATGTTGTAATGATATAGGTGTGCAACATGTCAAGAACAGTTTTGATACACAAAATTGTACTTGTCATTCAAAATGATCTTCAGATCACTGTGCATGACTTGCAAGTAGCATGAAGAAGCATGCAGCCAACATGAACAAGTCAATGTAAAAAAATAAAAAATAAAAATCATTTTGATATACATGTACGACAATCCTTACAGTGATTGAACAGTGCACTCATTTGCTTATTTTCACAGGATATGACTGATGGGCAAGTAAAAAGCTTTCAAACTGCTTGCCCAAATCCACATGTAACTTATTAAACAGCCTAAGTACGGTACAGTGCAGGGCAAGTAAAATTATGCTATTTAAAAGTTGCTGGGCAAAGAAAATTACGATATGTAAAGATTGCTGGGCAAGGAAAATTACAATCTGTAAAAGTTGCAAATCTCTTGCCCAGCAAGATAAGTAGTAAAATAGAAACACTTTTGATATTAAAGTTCTGGCTATTAAATTCTGTAATACTCATGATCATTTAGCTCCTTGCATGATTTTAAAGACTTGTTTAATGAAAAGCTTTATTTTACAGCCTTATTTCCTGAAAAAAGCAGGACTTGCAGACTTATTTCCTGAAAAAAAAGCAGGACTTGGAGACTTACCTGGTATTTAATGAAAAAAGCAGGACTTTGTATACTTATTTCATGAAAAGAATTTTCTGAATTGTGACCAAAGCCTTATGATATGCAAGTCCCTACATTTCTTAATTTAGAAAAAACTCTTGATAGAGAAGTTTCCTAATGTGACAGGAAATTTATCCTGATAAAATAATTATTGCAGATGACAAGGTAGCCATGAAGAATTATACCCAGAGAATTATATGAAAAATGTATTAAATGAAATCCACCATATATACATGATGTACTTGCATAGAACTCAAGTCCAACTGCAAATAACAAGACCCTCATCTTCCATCTCAAAATACATGGGATGATCAGGGTCTGTATTGCAAGTACTGCTGATCAAACCTAAAATCAGCATAGACCCAGATCAGCCAGCTTTTCATGCAAAAACAAATCTGGATCTACGCAGTTGGCTATGACATGAATGAAAGTACATAAGGAAATTAGCAAATGAGAAGAATTTTTAAAAAAACACGAGTTGATGAAATTTAAAGAACTGGAAAAATGTAATCACATAAAATGAACTATATGAAAACATGAACTGTAGTGTTGACTGGTGTCAAGCTTGAGGGTGATTTGGTTCAGGTTGGTGATTTCAACAATAATTTTTTTTTACTTTAAAATGACAGGAGAGTCAAGTTTACTTAGTCTTGCAATGAATTTCAACCAGATGACCTGTATAAACTAAAGCAACTAATATTCTCCTGCAGAATCATGAATCTGTACCAATCCATATATATCCTCAAACCAAACCAAATATAAATCTCCCGAAAACATTGAATCTTTTACTATCTACCCATACCTTTAACCAAGCCAATTAAAAATCTCCCCCAAATAATGAATCTGCACATATTCATACTTATATCTTGAAAAAGCAAATTAATTTTCTCCACAAAATAAAAAAAACTATACCTATTCAACTGATATCCCAAAGTAACCAATTATACTTCTCCCAAAACTTCAACAACAACAAAAATGAATCTGTAATAATCCATACATATCTTCAACTAAACCAATTAATATTCAATCCAAAATAATGAATCTAGACCTATCCACAAGTACATATTCAATGGAACCAATTATAACTCTCCACCAAAAATGAATCCACACCTATCCACACGAATCCTCAACTAATTAATTTTCATCACAAAATAATTAATATGCAAACAGCCACCTATCTTCTTCACTCCCCATTCATTTTGTACTTCATACGTATTCATATTGCATCCCATTTTAATTTTATTAGCAAAATGGCCATGTCAGGGCAAAACAGGAGGTTACAAGAAAGAAATTTTATATTTTCATCCAAATACACTAAGTATTTTGTATAATTTAATATTTCATTTCACTTGTACAGTAAAACCTGTCTGGAGAGACCACTGCTATGAGAGACCACCTGTTTTAAGAGACCAGATTTTCCATGCACATACTTATTGATTATATAGTGTTACAACCTGTTATGGGAACGCACCTATCTTGAGAGACCATTATTTTTGGCAGAAGGGGTGGTCTTTCAAGAAAGGTTCTACTGTACAACCATTGAAATACCAGCTGTTGATGAACTTATCTTAACTTTACAAAACTTTTCACTCCTCCCCATATTCCATCATTGCACTCAGTACAGATAAGAGGGAAAAGTCACTTTGTACTATATATTTATAATTTAGTGTGCCATGGTTAGTATCTAAGTTTAAAACTCATTAAAAAACAATTGACTTTCCACCACCAGTTTGATTCCTAGCTAGAAAGAACATGTCCCTCCTCCTTGTTAGCAAGAGATCTAAGGTGGTTTTAAGCTCACTCACCTGGTTTATCCTACCAGAGAAATGTCAGTACAAGCAAGTATACAATGGTTAAGAAATCATATTTTTTAAAATGGGCAAATCAAATAGGATGCCAATATTTGGAGGCTACTCAGAGACCTTTTTTCAAAAGTAAATTATTAATTGCTGATATCTGACAGTTTGTGTTTACAGAAAAACAAATTTAAAATGTTTTAAATAAATATTGGCAATAATTGTCATTTTTTAATATTGGTGTTGTTTTGAGGCTGACTGAATTATATATTCTGTACCACTTTTAAAAAGTCTTCATATAAAAGATAGCTGTTTTTGTTATATTAAATTATATTGTAGTTATTGTAGGGTTTAATGATATTTTTTAGCACAAGATAAGCTATACATGGTGGCCAGAGTAAATGGTGAAAGAAGACCCCGGGAAAGTTCCACCAACCAATGAGAAGCTTTCTCACATACTCACTTTGGCCTAACCAGATTCTCAAACCCATGCAGACTGAGGTGGGATAGTAGTGATCTGTAATGGTGAGCCATTTTGACCAATTGGCCACCACAGGCCCCATAAAGGATAGTTAAAAGTATTCCAAACATTTATAAGATGACAGAATTTATTTAAAGTTTGTTTCTGCCACAGCTTCTCTATCTGATACAGAATCAGCAGCCTTCATACAAATTCAAAAACCAATATGCCAGAATGAACCCCCGTCAATTTTGTTAAAAATAGCGGTAGCGGAACCATTTTAGTCTTATGGTAGAATTCGAACCCACATTCTTTCTGTCTCAAGTCTGGCATGCCAACCACTAAGCCACCACAGCTCTTATAGCTGATACATATCATTTGAGTGAACTAGAAACCTCATAACTAGAAACCCCATAAAATCTTGATGCTTTTGGTCACATGTTTCAAAGTCTTGCAAATGTTTTGTTTTGTTTAAATATGATGGCAAACCATCAACCGTGAGGCCAGAATTCTGCAACTTTGAATAAATATATTAAAAATTTGCTTGCGCAGTATATTGAAAATGCAGATGATGCATGTACAAAATGCAATATATGCAATGCCATACCTGTAAGCTCATGGCCAGGTGAGATAAAAACACTACCATTTAAATGCATGTCACTAGAATGCTGATTGGTACTTCCAGCACATATGAACATAAAACAACGTTCTGTTTTTCTCTCTCTCAGTGTTTACAAATGCAAAGTGGTTGAGCATCATGCAAGTGATTTGTGTTATTTGATTAGCAAAGTATAAGTGTTTTATATTGTGCTGATTTTCTCCTCCCCAAAACAAAACTTTCCCTACTATATTAAATTGTTATATAGAACCCAAAGGGTTTCTCCTTCAACAAAAACCATAGTATTCCAACATTTTGACCAAACACTATTAAGATTTATTTTTCATTAAAATGCAAGTCTTTTTTAATAACTGTTCAACATATAAGCAGTATGAAAGAAAATTCTGACATAAACCACAGACTAACCCAACATATGTTTACACCAGGCAAGGAGAATGGTCTAAACAAAGCCTCAAGGGTCAAATTAAGTTCCTTTTTAAGCCCCATGCTAAAAGTACAAACAGATTTTGGGCCTTAATGGGACTACCCTGTAAATATTTTAAAAGGTCAGTTATAGGACTCTATCTATAGTTGAAGGACTAAGAAAATCAGCACCGTTCTTAAAGTCTCTATACATAACAGTATATGCCCAGTCTGCTGTTATCTTGTATTGATGTTATCTCTTATTGTTGTTATTTGGTATTGATATTTGAAATCACACCAATCAAAGTGCACAATTCTGTAGTAATACACATTGTATATTTTTTATTTGTTTTTTATTTTCAATCTGACAAATAAAGATGCTTGAATTCCAATAAATATTTTCTTCAAATATTGTTTCTAGAATTTATCCAATATGTCACCCTCCATGTTTTGGATTTATTTTCATAGAAATCATTTTTTGTTGTTGTGTTTTTCTAAAGAATTGTAGTTCACTTCTAGTAAAATTTATGGAGAATAGAGTTTGTATTAAAATTATTACCCCACAAATGTAAGTAAATTAAAAAGTAAATAACTTATTTATGTGGTACAAAAACTTTAGTGGATTATTTGGGCTGATTCAGTGAGGACTGTACACCTAGATTCTCATCTATTCCACTTAGATCTGTATAATTTTTATTCTGGTGTGAATGAAAACTTGTAGGGAAACATTTTTGATAAAATGTCATACCATATTAATGAAAATAAGTTTCACAGTCTAATGGAATCAGAAAAAATCTGGTACAGTCCATAGGAACTAGACAAAATCAGATGCACAGTCTATTGGAACAAGACAAAATCAGGTGCACAGTCTATTTGAACCAAATTCAGGTGCACAGTCTATTGGAACCAGACAAATTCAGGTGTACAAAAATGAAACAAGTCTAAGTCCAGTGCACAGGTTACTTTAAAAGTAACATAGGGATATAGCCTGAAATGCTTTAGTTATTTGTAATTCACCATCTTTTATTTTAATTCATGGAGAGGTATAATACACTCATTATCAAAGATAGAAAAGGAAACAATGTGTATCGACACGAATGGTTCACATATATCCCAAGTTTCTTAAAGCCATGAAATTTTCACAATACCTTAGACTTCAACAGCAGACTGAGCAAATTCAAATAATTAAGTGAAGAAAGAAAAATTAAATGAAAAAAAAAATTACCAGGATGATGCCTCTAGTCTGTGGACGTATATGGATATATACATGTATATCAATTCATAGTAAAAATGGTTTCAACTAATATCACTACAATATAACGACATGATGCATATGAAATGGTTCCTTGCATGTTAGTACCTTTGACCAAGGCTAGTTGTATATTTGCCAACAAGTTTTTCGAGACAAATTTCATCAAACAATAATGTGTCTCTACAATACTTGTTTGATGCATAAGGGCTTCTTTATGTACTGCAATTTGTACTGTATGCATGTAAGTATGCATGTGTGTGTGTGTGTCTGTCTATGTCTGTCTATGTGTGTGTGTGTGTGTGTCAAGATAGGTAGGTAGTTGTCAGGTTTAATAACAAGTCACCATAATTCTGGATATACAATAACAATTACAGGTTATACAACATCAATTAAAATTTAAACCCTAGAAATGTAAATATAAAAATTACTAAAACTTAAGGACAAACTCTTCCAAACAAACATGAAATATACTCCTAGAAGACATGCAGTAAGGATAAAATTTTCTTCAAAGGTAAATAAAAAAAAATGATAAAGTTAAAAAAACAAAATGCTTAACATATTTGGTCTTAATAACAAAAGCATACAGAATTTAAGTAAACAAGGAGATGAACATGCCTATCATAAATGTAATTTGTATGTTTCTGTGTTAAATGTGAAGCAAATGTAAGGTAGTACATACTGACAAATGGAAACAAGAAGACAAAACAAAAATATATTGATCCCAATATTATTCAGGATCAAGATCACAATTTTATAACTAAAGGTAATTGGTCAACTAAAATGAATTTAATTGTAATAATGTTGTTTCTGATACAAATGACCTGTAAATTATTATATACATGTTTAGTGTCAATTACAGCACTCCCTCATTATAATGTATATGCTATAAGGTGAGCACAATCAAGATGCCATTTCATTTAGTACTACCGAATCAAGATGCCATTTCATTTAGTACTACCGAATCAAGATGCCATTTCATTTAGTACTACCGAATCAAGATACCATTTCATTTAGTACTACCGAATCAAGATGCCATTTCATTTAGTACTACAGAATCATGATGCCATTTCATTTAGTACTACCGAATCAAGATACCATTTCATTTAGTACTACCGAATCAAGATGCCATTTCATTTAGTACTACCGAATCAAGATGCCATTTCATTTAGTACTACCGAATCAAGATGCCATTTCATTTAGTACTACCGAATCAAGATACCATTTCATTTAGTACTACTGAATCAAGATGCCATTTCATTTAGTACTACAGAATCATGATGCCATTTCATTTAGTAGTACTGAATGCCATTTCATTTAGTACTACCGAATCATGATGCCATTTCATTTAGTACTACTGAATCATGATGCCATTTCATTTAGTACTACCGAATCAAGATACCATTTCATTTAGTACTACCGAATCAAGATACCATTTCATTTAGTAGTACTACCGAATCAAGATGCCATTTCATTTAGTACTACAGAATCATGATGCCATTTCATTTAGTACTACCGAATCAAGATGCCATTTCATTTAGTACTACTGAATCAAGATGCCATTTCATTTAGTACAACAAAATCAAGATGCCATTTCATTTAGTACTACTGAATCAAGATGCCATTTCATTTAGTACTACAGAATCAAGATGCCATTTCATTTAGTACTACTGAATCAAGATGCCATTTCATTTAGTACTGAATCAAGATGCCATTTCATTTAGTACTACCGAATCAAGATGCCATTTCATTTAGTACTACCGAATCAAGATGCCTTTTCATTTAGTACTACCGAATCAAGATGCCATTTCATTTAGTACTACCGAATCAAGATGCCATTTCATTTAGAACTACCGAATCAAGATGCCATTTCATTTAGTACTACCGAATCAAGATGCCATTTCATTTAGTACTACTGAACTTATAAGTATAATGCACCTCTTAGTAGTTGTTGTAGTAAGGTTTAATGCCATTTTCAGCACATGATAGGATTCACATGGTGGCCAGTATTAATGGTTGAGGAAGAATCCGAAAAAACTCCGGAAAGAACCACTGATCTACAAGAAGCTACTGGCAAGCCTTCTCACATAGCCACAGTGGCTGAATCTGAGACTCGAACCCATGCAGATAGAGGTGAGATGGTAATGATCCATAATGAAGAGTGCCACACCTCTTAGTATGATGGTCAAACAATAAGGTGGAATAACCTATGGACAACAATATAACAAGGGAGTACTGCAGTATGACAAAAATTTATACACTGATTAAAATAAAATATTAAAAAAGCTAGTAAATTAAATGCATACAAAGAGGAAATATTTAAATGGAAAGTGAACTGTGAAATTTATATTGCTTTAAAATGCAACTAAATATCTGCTAGTGATTTAGAGAAATTATTAAATTTGTTTTATACCAAAACAATATAGTAGGTGAGAAATCTGAACATCAAGTTATAATCATAAACAGTAAAACCTGTCTTGGGAAGCCATTTGTCTTATGAGAATACTGCTATGAGAAATATCTTGACCGGCCATTACTTTTGGGCAAAAGGGGTGGTCTTTTAAGACAGATTAGTTTCAAAAACTAGCAAAATGCCTCTGGTAGTAATATATTCACACTAATAAGCACTTTCCTGTATAAATGCAGATATATGACCTTTTGTACAAGTTATATTGAATAATACAGATAAATACAAAGTATATAAACATAATTCTTTGTCGACAGCATTAGGTATAATTTAGCTGACACGAAAAAAAGAGAGATTTTCTTGGGTGAGAATGAGGGTGGGTCAATCATTTCAGTAAAAAGTTACGCTAATCTGGGAAGAGACACAAGAAAATTTTAAAACTGGAAATTTGTCATACTTGGGGTATTTTTCTCATTTGGAATGGTCCCATTTTTTGTCTCTTAGGACCCCAAAAAAATCTCTGAAGTCATAGCAATATAGAAACAATAGTCTACAGCATTCACACACAAGTCAGCATTATTGAATATGTGACTAAATTGAAATGTCTGACAAAATTACACCATCTACATAGCTCTTATGTACAGAAACACTAAATATTTGATACACAAGAAATTAATTCCAGTAAAATTTGTACTTACAAGATCTGTTGGAGGTGGCAATGCCAATATATCAGCTCCAAGCTAAATAATAATAATAATAATAATAATAATAATAATAATAATAATAATAATAATAATAATAATATTTTTTAAAAAATGACAATAATAATAATAATAATAATAATATTTTTTAAAAATAATAATAATAATATTAATAATAATAATAATAATAATAATAATAATAATAGTATACTACTACTACTAATAACAACAACAACAACAACAACAATAATAATAATAATATTAATTTTAAAATAGTAGTTGTAATATGGGTAATTTCTTTGCACTGGTAAATGATGACAAAAAATTAATTTTTTTCCCATTATTTGCATTAAACCTATGGGGAGAGAATATTCATTTTTAAAATGAGTTTCATTGATATAAATTGTTTCCTGCAATGGTAGAAACAAGTCAGCATAGGGAGTATACATAACCACAAAAAACTAGTAATATTGGAATACATTATAATGAATCATTTCAACAGATAATAGACTCAAAGCTTACTTTCGTAAATATGCATGTACTTTTTTCTTCTAGTTTTATTTAGCCTAAAAGACATTTAATACTGAGAGAGGAAAAAATTGATTCATATTGGCAGGAGATGTGTGAAGCAAACAATCCAGGTCCGTGCCAATTCAGCACTGAACCAGCCCATTTGAGGAAGCCATGTGTGTGTGATTAGGATTATTAATGTCATTTTAAACATTATTTAGTCATATCAGGGAACCTGGTATTCGTAATGAGTAGAAGCAAATACAGTGAGACTTTTCAATGACAGGTCTTGAAGGACTCCAAATATCTGACCTTTAACCTTTGGCAGACATAGAGTTCATTGAACCTGAAGTTCTAATAGATGCAGGAAATAACAACCTTTCATTTCTGTGCAAGCAGCTCAGTGAAAAATAGTTTCCACATGTCAATACAAAATCTGTTAAGTGAATCTGGAGGTATATGTTAGCACTTCTAGAATACTTTTTTTGTAATTATTAAAACTTTATAATCAATTTTTCTTTTGAATTTCAAACATGAGAAGTCACTTCCAATTGATTTTACATCCAAAATCATCTAGAACTCATGGTGCTGTGATATACTTTGGTAGCAAGTGATGTCATAAAATAATGACCAATGTTCCTTGAATCTGTGTTGTGTACAGTACTCCCTCAAAACACTCCTATTTGATTATTTACAAGTAATATTATGCATGAATACCTAATAAAAAGTGACCTCACAAACAAGGTCCTCTTTTAAGGCACCCATAGACATCGCTATTGTGAGCGACTACAATACACACAAGATCCACTACATTAAAACCTCTCCTAGAAATCACAATATAAAGGATATTTAAAAAAAAAAAAAATCTCCTAGGTTTTACTTATTAAACTACCTCTATATAAAGGACACCTTAATATAAAGGCCAATATTTGTTGTCCCTCAATTTTTTTTTTACAGTAGATAGGTTTCACCCTATTTACAAACTGATTTTCAGGGGAAATAACTCATATGTTCCTAACCGACACTCATTTAAGTCACCCACCTGAACACTCCTCCATCCTTTCTTGACTCTCATGTAAAGATCTTCAGTATCCATGACAAAGGCCAGTGTCCCAACTGGAACTTTGTGTCCCATCCGTAACAGCTCTGTTTTGTTCTCATACTGCACTGCTGCCTGGATATTATAACAAAAATAGCTACAGTATGTAGTCTCAACTGAATTCCAGTTCTACAAATCATTGATTTCTATGGAACACAAATTGACATTTTAAAAATGCCAACAATTCTAGGCATGTAAGTGAATATCTTTCAAATTTATTCAGTTTTTGTAAGAAAAGTGAAGTATTCTCAATGAGTGAATGTTTCCTTGGGCATGAAAAGAACAATTGTAAGAAAGGCATTTTGAGTATAGACCCTACATAAAAAACATCCTCTGAATATTATCCATCGGTTTTACTACTACATGTACTGTATTATGCATCGTCTTTACTGACAGCATATTAGCACTGAAATCTAGGCATTTCTTTATCTCACTTAAAAACAGCCTGCTGTATGCAGTTAACACAATAAAAATAATTTAGATATCTTTATATTCACTGCATGCATACAGAGAGACTATATATAGTTTTACATGGTATCCTTCATACACTCATTATAAGTACAGTCCAAATGCCAACCGCAGAGACCCAGATCTGCTGTCATATAATGCACTGGCAGATCCAAGTTTTGCAGTTTGTTACGAGTCATCAGTATAGCTAACAACATAGATCCTGAAAAGCCAGCATGTCATGCAGATCTGAGTCTATGTTTTTGTGTTTTTTGCAGTCAAAACCTACTTGTGAATAATACTGGCAATGTTGAGGCTTAATATTAAGCTAGATATTTTGACCATTAAATGTAAGGACCAAAATATTTCATTTCTAGGGCAAATATTGAGCATTCTTGAGGTATCCCTCAATGATTATCTTTGCTTATTTCTACATATAAATCCTTGTATCATTCGACTCATCCAAGTCATAAAGTCATTTTTTAATTCTGATTCTGGACCTGACATGGTAGATAAAGGGTTTGATTGTTTGTTTGATTAGGATTTTTAATGTAGCTTTAACAATTTTTCATTCATACCGCTATGATGTCCGCAATGAGGCAGTTTATAGTGATGTCTAGCACTGGGGCATCATGCCACAGACATGTAGCATGATGTCCCATCAAGTCATATTATCCTGACACCAGGCCGACCGGTCTTAACACTAACCTCTTAATGCTGAGTGCCAAGCGAGGCAGCTGTTAGTACCATATTCATAAGTCTTTAATATGACTCAGCTGGAGATCGAACCCAGGACCTCCCCGCTTCTGTGGCAGATGCTCCAACCACTCGCAACCGGAGCGGTGGTATATAAAGGGTCTCACTTGCTCTGTTGGACACATCACAAGAAGATTATCTGATGTCACACATTGTAAAGGAAGACTACTCTAGTACTTACTCAATGTGAACTGATAGATACTATGGCAGCATCTGTCTTGATATCAATTTAATGGTGAAGTAAAATAATGGCAAATTTTAACAAATTGCAATAAGCTACATTGCCCGTTCAAACTGTATCTTCAATATCAAGTCTTCATTATGATATAGCACTCAAAGGGTGTTGAACTTACAGTTGCACCAGATCCTGATCCAACACCTGGGGGTCCAGGGGGTCCTGGTGGTCCACGTAGTCCATTGGAATCTCCTGGTGGTCCTGGAGGTCCAGGGGGGCCCCTCTGTCCCACTCCTGGGATACCTTGTGATCCATCTCTTCCCTATAAAAAAAAGACATTGCAGAATTAATATCATTCTTGCATCAAACAAAACGATATACTGAGGCCAATGAAAACTGTCTTTTTTTCTATGATGATCTTGGTAAATTGCAGTGTAGATTTCCGCAAATGTATCCAGCTGTGTTCAAGAATATGTCATATAAACTATCTGAGCAAGTGTTACTGCTCATGTTCAAGAACAGCATTTTATGACAGCTCTGGTGAACAGGAATACAATAAATGGAAAACTATATTATTGACCCTATTCTTAATAGATAACTTAACTCTGTACCATAAATGGAAAACTATATTATTGACCCCATTCTTAATAGATAACTTAACTCTGTACCATAAATGGAAAACTATATTATTGACCCCATTCTTAATAGATAACTTAACTCTGTACCATAAATGGAAAACTATATTATTGACCCCATTCTTAATAGATAACTTAACTCTGTACCATAAATGGAAAACTATATTATTGACCCCATTCTTAATAGATAACTTAACTCTGTACCATAAATGGAAAACTATATTATTGACCCCATTCTTAATAGATAACTTAACTCTGTACCATAAATGGAAAACTATATTATTGACCCCATTCTTAATAGATAACTTAACTCTGTACCATAAATGGAAAACTATATTATTGACGCCATTCTTAATAGATAACTTAACTCTGTACCATAAATGGAAAACTATATTATTGACCCCATTCTTAATAGATAACTTAACTCTGTACCATAAATGGAAAACTATATTATTGACCCCATTCTTAATAGATAACTTAACTCTGTACCATAAATGGAAAACTATATTATTGACCCCATTCTTAATAGATAACTTAACTCTGTACCATAAATGGAAAAACTTAAGTATTGACCGCATGCTTAATATATAACTGAAATCTGAGCAGAATCCTTTTTCTTCTTTCATTTACAGTATCCTTGATATCTAACATTTAACACCAAATAAGTTTCTTCCTTGCTACAAATGTAAGCCATGCACAAAGGCTGATCAAATGTTATTATGCAGAAACCATAACGTTTCTAGTAATCATTAACCTTGAACTTTTTTAATTAGATAATACATATGGTTAAAGCTTACCATAAATGCAAGAAATCCACAAATCTGCAATTAATATTTTTGTCTGCAAGCCTCTGCTATGATTTCAATAACAGTGACCTTGACCTTTTAACTTTTGATGCCAGAATTGATAAGTTTCTCTCTTACTTGCAGTGAAAGTCATCCACAAAAGATGGGTAACTGTTGACAATGAAAGACTATTTATGTCATCTTACAATGATCTTTACCTTTTACCTTTTAACCCTGATATTGATATTTTTTTCTTAACCCCAGAGCAAGCAATCCACAAAGTCTGACAACTGTAGATCTGGAGACCTCCAGTTTTATGTGGACATACTTTTTTCTTCTTTTACCTTGAACTTGACCTATTATTCCAAAATCAAAATGATTCTTGTTTATCCCCAGTGCTTGCCATCCACTAAGGTTAGTAGCAGTAGATCATTGACAACCTGAGTTGCTGTAATTACATTGATAACAATCTGACAGATGTATGGATGAAGAAGAATACACTCCACCCCATGGCAAATGTAGCAAATTGTTAGGGACTTTTAAATGACTAGACTAATTGATTGTAAAAGACACAAAATCAATATAACAACTAGGGTCAATATAGCAAAAATTTTGCCATCAAAATCTATGGAAAAAGTCAAATAGTATGACAAGCAATCACAATTTGTCCAAACTCTATTTTTCAAAACAGTATTAAAATTTCAAGACTGTAGCTTTCATGTAATTACTGAAGACTTCAGTTTTCATAAATACATGGGCTTTGCTAAATCTCTTATTAAGCCTCATGACATTAGTGACATCCTCGCCAATGAACATGAATGTATATTAATTAATTAATTACTACAAACTAATATCTGAGAAACTTACTGGAATGCCAGGGGGTCCAGGTGGGCCCCTAACAGCAGTTCCATTCCCAGATTCTCCAGGAGGACCTCTGGGACCAAGATCTCCTCTCTCACCCTTCTGACCCTGCAATGAATTGAAAATGTTACTGTATCTACTCAATTATAAGACTGTGTGGATTTTTAATGTACCTTTAACGATTTTTGAGTCATATCGCTACAATGTCTGCAGTGTGGCAGTTTAGAGTGATGTCTAGCACTGGGGCATTTTGCCACAGACATGTGACATGATGTCCCACCTAGTCACATTATCCTGACACCAGGCCGACCAGTCCTAACACTAACCTCTTAATGTTTAGTGCCAAGTGAGGCAGCTGTTTGTACCATTTCTCTAAGTCTTTGGTCCAATCCAATGGCAAACTGTACAGACCCAGAGCTGCCATCACATAATGCACCAGCAAACCTAGGTCTATGCAGTTTGTTTGGAATAACAACAAAAACTTGTTTCCTGATCTATCAGATTAGGGTCTATGTTTTACAGTTGACTTGATTTTTGAGTATATATGGTATATTTGGAATGTGACAAGTGTTCTACCGGTGAATACATGCATATACAGGTTATCAGTAAATTGTTGATAGTGGAAGGACATCAGATCTTCTAAGACCCAAATAATTTAGTGTGATATGATGCCATTCCACTATTAATGATATGATGTCCTTCCACTATTAATGATATGATTCCCTTCCACTATCAATGGTATGAAGCCCTTTCACTATCAATGAACTGATGCCCTTCCACTATCAATGCCCTTCCACTATCAATGATCTGATGCCCTTCCGCTATCAATGATCTGATGCCCTTCCACTATTAATGATCTGATGCCCTTCCACTATCAATGATCTGATGCCCTTCCGCTATCAATGATATGATGCCCTTCCGCTATTTATGATCTGATGCCCTTCCACTATCAATGATCTGATGCCCTTCCACTATCAATGATCTGATGCCCTTCCACTATCAATGATATGATGCCCTTCCACTATCAAAGATATGATGCCCTTCCGCTATCAATGATATGATGCCCTTCCGCTATCAATGATCTGATGCCCTTCCACTATCAATGATCTGATGCCCTTCCACTATCAATGATCTGATGCCCTTCCACTATCAATGATATGATGCCCTTCCACTATCAATGATATGATGCCCTTCTGCTATTAATGATCGGATGCCCTTCTGCTATTTATGATCTGATGCCCTTCCACTATCAATGATCTGATGCCCTTCCGCTATCAATGATCTGATGCCCTTCCACTATCAATGATATGATGCCCTTCTGCTATTAATGATCTGATGCCCTTCCACTATCAATGATCTGATGCCCTTCCACTATCAATGATCGGATGCCCTTCTGCTATTTATGATCTGATGCCCTTCCACTATCAATGATCTGATGCCCTTCCGCTATCAATGATCTGATGCCCTTCCACTATCAATGATATGATGCCCTTCTGCTATTAATGATCTGATGCCCTTCCACTATCAATGATCTGATGCCCTTCCACTATCAATGATCTGATGCCATTCCACTATCAATGATCTGATGCCCTTCCACTATTAATGATATGATGCCCTTCCACTATTAATGATCTGATGCTCTTCCGCTATCAATGATATGATGCCATTTCCACTATCAATGATATGATGCCCTTCTGCTATTAATGATCTGATGCCCTTCCACTATCAATGATCTGATGCCCTTCCACTATC
The DNA here is from genome assembly GCA_029339505.1 of Unio delphinus. Taxonomy (NCBI): domain Eukaryota; kingdom Metazoa; phylum Mollusca; class Bivalvia; order Unionida; family Unionidae; genus Unio; species Unio delphinus. The sequence continues at coordinate 13,066,605 of JAQISU010000003.1, forward strand.
AATGATCTGAAGCCCTTCTACTATCACATTTGAAATGATACAAGCACACAGATTGTTACTCTACTGGTTATGTGTTTATTCTAAACAATTATTTCAAAATAGAAAGTCAACATGTAATGTTGGTTTTGTCACTGGATGGTTGACTTTTTATATTCCATCCATCTATTCCTTTACATGACTGTTGTTAGGGTACACTATTATCCAGATACACATATGATGCAAGCTTTTAGACCTGTCTTGAACAAACCTAGATTTAAACATCTTGTACAACGATACATAATTATACAATAAATACAGTTAGATGCTTTACCTTGTAATTAAATTATATATACACTTTTAAAGCTCTTCTTAACGACATTTATAAACATATCATTTTTAAAAAAATCACTTTGTAAGACACAAGATAATGACTCGTATATTACAGTACAGAAGCTGGATGATATTTAAGGCAAGCATTTCACATTTTCCAAGACCTGTAAGCTTCATTAAACATGTAGTACACTGTACATTACTTAATCCACAAACAACATTGCTTAATCCCCAAACAACATTACTTAATCCCCAACATTACTTAATCCACCAACAACATTGCTTAATCCACAAACAACATTACTTAATCCACAAACAACATTGCTTAATCCACAAACATTGCTTAATCCACAAACAATATTACTTAATCCACAAACAACATTACTTAATCCACAAACAACATTGCTTAAAATATCAAAAGGAGCAAATAACATAAAATTACAAATGCATGAAAACCAACAACCTACTCTAAATTTAAAATAGTTGTGTTGTTAGTTGATATCTGAAAGTTGCCTCACTTTAAATATTCCAATTAAGAATACTTTCTTTTTAAAATATGGGGTTTAGACATACTTATTTAGACATAGTTTTAATATCTATCTACTTCCAATTTATATCCCCCCAAAAATGTTTTAAGAGCCTTACTGATTCAATGTGAATTTTTCATTGAAATATGCTTCCTGCTATCAGCTTTACTAACAAGTCATATGTTTAAATTTGTCAAGAAAATTCTGTTGCAGTTACATCCTTTTTTGATGCCATCTGTATTCCATTTTTAATTTCTGAAGAATATCTTTTTCTTTGTCAAAGTTTAAAACTTGTTGTTCTAAAAATCTTTAACTTTAAAGAGAGCACAAGGATGATACAAATTCTGACTGGTCAAATTTTAGCTCACCTTGATGATAAAAGTTTGGTACAAAAGAATTAGAACCAGACAAAGTGATTTAAATTTACTAAATTTAGAACTGAATACTAAATACACATGTCCAAGTGATCTAGATTTACTGGTGTCAACGTGGCTTTTCTCTAAATAAATTTTGTGTGACCAGAAATCAGATAATCACATAATTTGCAGCTAAAAATAGGAATAATTTTTCCAATATTCAAATGATTAACATTTCTGTATACTTAATTGATCTACCCACTTTTCTGTACTAAAACCCGAGTTCTGCAGAATATTCCATCTCATTTGTGAACCAAGCTTTTGATGAGTCACACTCAAAAACATTAAAATCAGAATCTTAGTGCAAACAATTATGTTGGTTTCACTGATGCTGATTGCAAAATGCTTGCCAAATGCAGGATCATTACAGTTTATATATTCATCATTCAATTCTTATGTTTACTAAACAAATACATACTGGTAACCCATCTCGTCCTGGTAGTCCATCCCTTCCTGGCTCACCCTGTCATTGACAGAAACAATAGAAAATATACAGAACAATGTATTACTCCTTGCTTCAGGAATAAGAAAAGAAAGTGGAGGTAGATGAAGAATGACAAGAAATAGTTGTTGTTGTTATAGGGATTAATGCCATTTTTCAGCACAAGATAGGCTATACATGACAGCCAGTATTAAACAAGAAATAGAGATAAAGGAAAAATGAAAGGACTTAAATAACACTAGTGAGTAATATTTTTGTTTTTTATGTATATTTTTAAGTCAGTGCCTACTGGACATCAATTAGAATTTTGACTGTTAGAGTTACAAGATTTTGGAAACAAATCTGTACATCAGTTGCGGAAAACAATTAAGGTGAAGGGAGGCTTATTGACTTTTAATATTATTATACAGAGAAAGGAAATTGTGGACCAAAATTATATTCTTAAAGGCTCAAATAGGTAAAATTTAAGATCTGAAATTATGTGATTTTACCTTTTGGCCCACACCGCTATTACCACTAATGGCTGCCCCAGGTGGGCCTGGAGGTCCTGGATCGCCTTTAATACCTTTAATGCCAATACCATGCTCACCTTTCCTGCCAGGGAAACCACGGTTTCCTGCAGGACCCTAAAAATAATTTTGAAAAATATAAATTATATACAAAGTTGCAATAGAAACCCAAACATCTGAATCTAAACGGAGATAATTTATGATTACAATAATAAATAGTGTAAAGGGAGGCAATTTAAAGACTAAAATTTCTACACATATACTTGCAATAAAATCTTTCATTCTAAAGGAGGTAAGATTAACTATTAACTATATAGTTGCAAGATAAAAACTTCTTCAACCTAAGGGAATGAAATTAAAAGATTAAAAACGTGCTATTTTAAAAAAAAAAATAAAAAAAATTCTTATAAAGGGAGACAATTTAAAGTTAAAAAATATTAAAGACCTAGTTGCCATAAAAGGTTTTCAAGTTTAAAGGGCAGTTTTCATTTAGTATTAATGCTGTGATTTCTTTTGATATAATGTGCTGAACATATAAAATATAGAAAATTTAGTAGTTATTTTTCAAGCTCTATAAAATTGCAAAATCATTGTTCAACACGAAAGTGCAGTTTTTCATAATCAAACTTTGTTTACTTTGTAATAATAACAATAACCTAAAATATAATTCATCTAATATACATTTTTGTTTACAGTGTACACTACCAGTGCATATTTCAAATACTGTTATACACTCCATAACCCTTATTGTTATTCCTAATCATAGCCAATTATGTAAACACTGTCACCTATATCCTCTTTTTCTCCCATTAGGATGTTACTTAATTTGGATCAGCAATAGAAATTTAACTTGAAATTTACTATGTTTCTTGTAATGTTACATTTAAATTAAGTAAACAGTTGTGATGCTCTATTCAATCTGATATAGAAATGCTCTATTCAATTTGATATAGAAATACTATATTCATTCTGATATGGAAATGCTCTATTCAGTCTGATCTGGAAATTCTCTATTCAGTCTGATATGGAAATTCTCTATTCAGTTTGATATGGAAATGCTATATTCATTCTGATATGGAAATGCTCTATTCAGTCTGATATGGAAATGCTCTATTCAGTCTGATCTGGAAATTCTCTATTCAGTCTGATATGGAAATTCTCTATTCAGTTTGATATGGAAATGCTATATTCATTCTGATATGGAAATGCTCTATTCAGTCTGATATGGAAATGCTCTATTCAGTCTGATCTGGAAATTCTCTATTCAGTCTGATATGGAAATTCTCTATTCAGTTTCATATAGAAATGCTATATTCAATCTGATATGGAAATTCTCTATTCAGTTTGATATAGAAATGCTATATTCAATCTGATATGGAAATTCTCTATTCAGTATGATATGGAAATTTTATATTCAATCTGATATGGAAATGCTCTATTGAGTCTGATATGGAAATGTTCTATTCAATCTGATATGGAAATTCTCTATTCAGTATGATATGGAAATTTTATATTCAATCTGATATGGAAATGCTCTATTGAGTCTGATATGGAAATGTTCTATTCAATCTGATATGGAAATTCTATATTCAATCTGATATGGAAATTCTATATTCAATCCGATATGGAAATTCTCTATTCAGTCTGATATGGAAATTCTCTATTCAGTCTGATATGGAAATGCTTTATTCAATCTGATATGGAAATGCTCTATTCAGTCTGATATGGAAATGCTTTATTCAATCTGATATGGAAATGCTCTATTCAGTCTGATATGGACATGCTTTATATACTCCAGAGGAATGGCGTTTAACTTTGTGTTAATTATAAGAACAAAATTGGGCCATGAGAATTTTGTTGTGTCATTTATTCAAGTCTTGAGAGAAGAAGTTAGGATAAGTCTGAATTCAAGTTAAGTCATTGCCATTCTTGTTCAAGATATAGTTTATAGTGAACAAATTATGCCCATTGTAGATACAAACCAGTTTTATGGGGGGGGGGGAATTTTTGGCAGCCACTAGTTTTAGACAAATGGATGCCAACAAATTTAAATCAGCTCTGAAAATGTTCTTAACTTGACTAAACACTTTGACTTTTTAAATTCTAGTAGATCAATTTACTGCATTCTGTAAGAATGTGTCAGAAACGAAACATGCATATATATAACATACAATAAACCAAGAGCATCCAATCAACTACTCACAGCAAAACCTGGGAATCCAATTTCTCCCTGGGGACCTCTAACTCCCCTGGGTCCTGGTGGTCCTGGCTCCCCTGGGGCTCCTGGCTGTCCTGGATCTCCAGTATCTCCTTTGTCTCCCTGGAGACAGAATTACAATAATTATCATCATCACTTATTAAACATATGAATGTATCTAACATGCAAATAAATTTTCTCATTTCTATATTTAAGTAAGCAAGTGGTACATTGGCAGTAAGTAAATAAGTATGCATGGATGGACAGAGATAAATAAGTATGCATGGATGGACAGATATAAATAAGTATGTATGGATGGACAGATATAAATAAGTATGTATGGATGGACAGATATAAATAAGTATGCATGGATGGACAGATATAAATAAGTATGCATGGATGGACAGATATAAATAAGTATGCATGGATGGACAGATATAAATAAGTATGCATGGATGGACAGATATAAATAAGTATGTATGGATGGACAGATATAAATAAGTATGTATGGATGGACAGATATAAATAAGTATGCATGGATGGACAGATATAAGCATGTATGGATGGACAGATATAAATAAGTATGTATGGATGGACAGATATAAATAAGTATGTATGGATGGACAGATATAAATAAGTATGTATGGATGGACAGATATAAATAAGTATGCATGGATGGACAGATATAAATAAGTATGCATGGATGGACATATGTAAGTGTAGATGGAAGGTCAGATTAAGTATGTATGGATGGATTAAGTATGGATGGATGGATTAAGTATGGATGGATGGATTAAGTATGGATGGATGGATTAAGATTGTATGGATGGATGGATTAAGATTGTATGGATGGATGGATTAAGGATGAATGGATGGGCAGATGTATGGGTGGATGAAGGTCAGATTAAGTGTGGATGGATGGATGGATTAAGTATGGATGGATGGATTAAGGATGGATGGATGGATTAAGATTGTATGGATGGATGGATTAAGGATGAATGGATGGGCAGATGTATGGGTGGATGGAAGGTCAGATTAAGTGTGGATGGATGGATGGATTAAGTATGGATGGATGGATTAAGGATGGATGGATGGATTAAGATTGTATGGATGGATGGATTAAGGATGAATGGATGGGCAGATGTATGGGTGGATGGAAGGTCAGATTAAGTGTGGATGGATGGATGGATTAAGTATGGATGGATGGATTAAGGATGGATGGATGGATTAAGGATGGATGGATGGATTAAGTATGGATGGATGGATTAAGTATGGATGGATGGATTAAGGATGGATGGATGGATTAAGATTGTATGGATGGATGGATTAAGGATGAATGGATGGGCAGATGTATGGGTGGATGGAAGGTCAGATTAAGTGTGGATGAAAGGTCAGATTAAGTATGGATGCATGACAGATTAAGTATGGATGGATGGACACAGTATTCATCATGTCAAGCTATGCGAAGGTCAGCATCACAAAATGAAAATTGTTCTTTTTTTGTGCCAAGATCAAACCTAATAGACCTCATATACTAATTAATTTCAATAATTTAAACTTCTTAACTTTAGTACACTTTTAATATTCGACGAGCATGTTCTGTATCAAAACTATTACAACTGTAAGTGGTAATCAATTTCACACATCTATGAATGTACCTTTGGTCCTGGTTGTAAAGATGATCCATGCACAAGGCTGCTGGGAAATGCTGGTCCTGGGGGACCAGGGATCCCAGGGAGGCCTTGTGGTCCTTCTTTGCCTGGTAATCCATCCTTGCCATCTTCTCCTCTATCTCCCTTAAGGCCCTATTTTGAAATGTTAACAATACAAATCAAAAATCTCCCTTAAGGCCCTATTTTGAAATGTTAACAATACAAATCAAAAATCTCCCTTAAGGCCCTATTTTGAAATGTTAACAATACAAATTAAAAATCTCCCTTAAGGCCCTATTTTGAAATGTTAACAATACAAATCAAAAATCTCCCTTAAGGCCCTATTTTGAAATGTTAACAATACAAATCAAAAATCTCCCTTAAGGACATAGTGTACAAAAGGTTGACAATACAAATTTGAACTGCCACTGACTAAACCTCATTACTGAGAAAACAAAAAAAAAAAGATCTTAAAAAGCCAGCAGTTAAGAAATGGGGCAGTAAATTAATTTTGTTGTTGCTGCAGTAAATGTTTGTGATAAAAAACATTTATGAAGAACAATTTCATATTTAAGGATGGACCTCATTAATTGTATTGATACCTCAGAAATATGTATGTGATAGGCAATATTTACCCATGAGTAATCTAAATATAACCCTGCAATAATACGCCTGTTACAAGTTTAGGTTAGGAGTTAAAGGCTAAACTTGATTAAAAAGAGCTGGAAAATAATATACACGATTGCTAAATATATTTAATGGCACTCTGTTCAAACGACCATTTTGGTAAGATTGCATTCAAGGAGTACGTGTTTGATATATTAAAATCATTTGTCCAAAATATCATAAAAATATTCATTATTAGCGGACGTGTTTCCATCCTGGCATGTGAGAAAGAATGCAAGTCGACGCTAAATCCCAATTAGAACCTTGTAATTTTGTTTATAGTTCCTACCTTGCAGGGCTACATAAAGGATTTTTTAAATCTGGGCACAGGTAAATAAAAAAGGGGGGGGGGGCCAAACTGACTATAAGTTTGATCCTTTCAATAAGACATAAAAATCAATTTTAAAAATGAAAACAGAACAAGAGTAAACGATCCATTTTTCATTAGTGTTAAATTATAAAAATGAAAAATAAAATTCATCTTCTCTTTCATTAGCTCATGTTTTAAAATGTATTAAAAAATCTATGAGTTTACAATTGTCCTTAAAAACCTGTTGACCCCCCCACCCCACATCCGAGGCAGATGCTCTAACCTCTAAGCCACCTGAGTGGCATCAACATGCAGATCTGACAGGTAATGATTTATTGTCCCTTGACCTTTTGATTCATCAATCAATTTACAATTTTCATACATCCTAAACAAAATATGTCACTTGGAACGTATCACTGCTAACAAGAACTCTCGCAAACATGAGAACTTTTATTGATGTCTATCAGATCTGATTATTGATAAGTATTTTTTGAACCAGAATGGAACTAAACACTTTTTCTAACACCAGAATATTTAAAGGTCAAATGAAACGATTTTTGATCTTCAAATTTAATAAGTAAAATGATTGATTATTATTTTGGAAGTAAAAAAAACCTAATGAAATTAATTAAATCAATGTCGGGTGCACGTACCCGGTCATCAAAAGTCGAACGGTGCGCAAATGTGACCTGGCTTACTTCCCCTGAATTACCTCTTCTGCTGACGTCATACGTGCCATACAATTGTAAACAATATACGGCGTGGGTAGCAAGATAACAAAATGGATTATGTTTCTGATGAAAGTTCGACAGATTGTGAAGAAATGCCAGACTTGACTTCGACGAAACCGTCAATAACACCATATATGTTTGAACCAAGATTATCTTCGGTACAAAATGTTTCAAACAGAGACACAAGCTCTGAGTCTGACTCGGACGAGTCACCTTTCGACCGAAGAGAATGAAGACTCCTTACTTGACGAAGAGGTTGATGAAGTGAATCTTTGGTAAGATTTCTAACAAATACTTATATTAGGAACAAAATGCAATCGTTTTTTTAAAGTATTCGGTTACTGTTTTGCTCGTTTTAAAAAAGGGGGGGGGGAATGATGTTTTGTTTTCAGACTATTTCCCTGCATGTGTCTAAGGACCTTACATTGTATATAATGTGCATATTTTAATTCACATCTGCTTGAAAAAATTTAACTTAAAAAGTTCATCCATATTGTCACCACAAATATAATGTTGATCAATTTGTTAGTGCATTTTACAGTTTATGTGTAGATCTTGGAAAAGGTAGATTTTTTAATGAGAATAAACTGATTTGGCACACTAGTATATTCTTTTAATTGTTGCAGGTGTTCTTGTCAACACGCATGACAATGCAGACAAGAAGTGAGTCAAAGTGTTGCAAAGACACGAATATAGTGGATGGAAAAATGGAAGAAGCAGGAATTTCCTGCATAACAGAGCATGATGGTTTCCAAGCAAACTGTTTGAATGAACATGTTTTGGAAACATCTTATTATGAGTATTTGGAGGAACATGGACTAAATGATCAAAATATACACGAGTAAGTGTTTTTTACATTTGTTTTATTAAGGAATAACTCTTCAAGTTAAATAGTTCGTTTGCACCTTCTAGTAAACACTAAACACCCGGTCTCTTTTTCCCCCCAAATCAAGTTTTACCCTTTTATGTATAGTTTTCTTAATTTGTAGAAATAAAACACAAAACAACAGCTGTTTATAGAGGTTTTAATAGTAATGCAAAATAAATGTAGTAAAAGATGATGAACATGACAGCAACAATAAAAATGAAATCAAATCAATTTAAAATAAATATATATACATGTATAAATGATTATTCATCTGTACATCTATGTGCCACATTCAATTTTAATACCTCTTCAATGATTTTAAGAATATTTTTTTTTTACAGACTGTACAGATATATAGCTTACAGAAGATTTGTGCGATGGATTTACCAAAGACTGGGTAAAAAGCAAAGAAAGATCTTGCCATCATGTGTTGTGAAAGCGATAAGAGATAAATTTCCATGACAACAATATTGTGGATTGAAATATCCTAATTAACTTCTTAAAGAGACAAAACTGAACACAAATAATTTTAATTCTAGTTTAAATTGAATCTTGAAATATGTCTATCGACTATTTCAATTTTTGACTGTCTTGGCAATGCCTGTGCCAGAGGGGCTGGTCTAACTTTGTCTTCTCTTTGTCTGGCATCAAAGGCTTCTGAATAGCTGGTGTACATTTCCCGTCTGATCAGAAGTTCATCAGAAAATCATCAAACAAGTCATCAATATATCCTGCAAACAATCAAATCAAACTGTTTATTACTTGAAACAAGAAGAATAGATTGTTAGATGTGAATGCTATAATTTTGTAAAAAATTAAACAAATAACTTATTGTATGTTTGTTTGGTTTTAATTTCTTTTGCAACTCCTTCTTTTCGCCATTTTGGGAAGGACACTCGATACTGGTGACTGCCATCTAATGTCACCGTCTGACCTCTATTTACATTCTCATTGAAATGCAATGCAACAAGCAATAAACTATATTCCAGGCACAAAAGGTACATATATATATATATATATATTGAAAGGAAATTTACCTGAACAAGTTGAAGATCCAATATTTTCCCACTTTCAAGGTTCATGATGCTGTAAGACCCATATTTTGCTGTGTGTCCTGGAGAACAGCAGTGTGCATCTCCGCCAAGTTTAATTTCACTCCCTCTGTTTTTGATTTCATCCAACATGTAGGACTGACTTAATTGCCAAACTGATGATACAATGGGAACAATATATGCATTTTGTATCGACATATATGTTCTCTGTGAAAAGCACTGAATTTTTTAATGCATAAACACATTCAGTACAGTTGTTGGACCTGCTCCTGCAAACATGATTGCCCCAGATAAAATCAAATTGCCTTAAGGCATAGTTCCTGACATAGGCTGACTATACCATCTGTAACGCCCTTCACATGTACAGCACATGTCTACAATTAAAGCTGTTCCAACAACTGTTTTCATTAGATCACTATCAGATGAATCCTTCAATACTTTTGCAAGTGTCTGCAAAAAATTTTAAAAATAAAATAAAATAATGTAACATCTTTATTTAGCAACAAAAAAAATAAATTATAAAGGAATTTACTAAAAAAAAATCTTTGTATTACTGAAATTGTTAATTGTGTGGATAGCAATTATTCATGCTAATCATAATGAATGAGCAGTTGTTTACTGTATTAATTAGTGATTATATCTTTAGACATAGTCCAGACTCTCCTGCTGTGCTTATCTCATACATACAAACCCATTGTTCTTGGGTGAAATTTGAGAGATCTAGTTTATTTATAGATTCATATTAATGTTGAACATACAGTTTAATTTTAAAAAATAATGATTAGTAAAACAATTCAATTATAAATTTAAGAAAGGAAAAAAAATTACTTACTTCCATTCTTTTTCTTTTTGCTACTGCCCCCGATTGTCGTTGTTTTCTTTTGAGTGAATCCGCGTTTTCACATCCTTGTTTTTTCGATTCAAAATCGAAAATTGATGGTATTGCATTTCGTTTTAGCTGTAGTTTTTTCAATTTGTAGCCGATTATCATTGCTAATGAAGGATCAATAACAAACTGGTCGTTGGTAAAGTGCTTTGCACAAAGCCTCGAAGTTTTCGATGGACTAAAATCTTTCCTTTTTATTCGGGAAATCCAAGCTTTTCTCCACTTTTCGTCTTTCGGAAATTCAAATAATCCTACCCCTTGACCTGACTCAGTTTTACAGTTAAAAGCGACGCAATACACCATTTCACTGCTTATCGATTCACACAGGTAAGCTTGCTTGTAAACAAAGCTTGTTGTGGCACAAGTGACGTCATTAGCTAAGGGAAGTAAGCGATGTAAATATTATGGCGGGAAATATGTACCCAATCATTTTGATCGATTTAAATGGGGTGTGATCATATTTTTCAATCGGGAAACGTTAATAATGATTTTAAACACAAAACTGTACAACATTTTAAAGAAATCATATAACTCATATAAAATCGTTTCATTTGACCTTTAACATAAAGACTAGTATTGTTCCAATTATTGATTATAATTGATCATCAGTTGGTTGAGCAGATAATCAATTGTGAACTCCATAATCGATTGTGTATAAAGGGAGACTACTTTTTAGGTGTATGCAAAGCACAAAGATTAGTACAACTCCCAACCACTAAAGATGACCTGAAATTTATTAATTCCCTTCACAACTACAAATATGAAACCTTATGATTCATAATTAGGAACATATAGTCATTATGGTCAAGTTGTTAAATTGTTGAGTTAATAAATTTAAACACATTCTGTTGATTTGTTTCAGTTAAATTGAAACATCTTTTGTAGTATTTATAAACAATGACAAAGAAGAAAAACATGTCCTTCTATACTTAATATTATAGACACATCACCTATGAATGAAAGAATTTTGGATGATTGTAGCAGTATTTTAGTTACCTTTGTCTGATCAGCCATAAAAAGTTGCGTTCATTTAACAAAGTTTTAGAACAAATATAACACACAATGTAATATTATTGTCAGGTTAAAGTATACATGTCATTAATTTAAAAGAGATTACTCCTGTACATTAATAAACATATTGAACTCTTGATCAAAGATATAACTGTTTAACAAAAACTAAAATTTCCTCCTAGTAACCGATTATAATCGATGATCAGTTGGTTAATGGGAACCGATTATCGATTATGAATTTCTGACCGATTCCCATCACTAATAAAGACCTTATAAAATGATCAAGTGTACTAACCATAAGTCCTACAAGACCTGGTTCACCTTGAGCCCCTGGTATTCCTGGTAACCCTCTAGGTCCCACATCTCCTGGTAACCCATCCATACCCCGTAGTCCCTGGGGTCCAGTTTCTCCACGATCACCCTTATCTCCTTTCTCTCCCCGCTCTCCACGTTCACCAGTCTCTCCCTAAAAACGTTCAAGTCTTATACAGTTCTGCACAGTAAAGCCTTTCAAAAACTTTTGACATTTTTGAGAGAAATCATTTTTTAATTTCACAATATTACAGTTTAAAGATCAAGAATAGGCCAGAAAGAGTGGCAAAGATATAAAAGCTAGCAGTATGTCAGTGTAATCAGTGCTATTACAAGCAATTCTCATTAGTGAACATTTAACACTAATTCACAAGGGACATAACTCTGTCAAAACTCATAAAGAAAACGCTTATCTGATCATATACATATATATATAAATTATCAAACTTTGGGGAAAGGTAAGCAGGTTGAGTAACTGAAAACAGTTAGTGTTTACACCACAAACACAAAAAAAGAGGAAAATAGCTACTTTAGTTGCAATTTATTTCCATTTAATAAAAAGATTAAGAATGGGTTACTTTATCAACATTTTTAACAAAAAGGAGGGAAATGTTCGGATTATTTCAGTCTCTGACACCAATGAAAAAGTTTAAAAACATACATATAAGCTCAAAATTAGCTTATACTTTCATGTCAGTTAAAATATACAAGAGAAAAATATCCAGCACTCCCTCATTAAAATGCCATAACTGAAAGACAGAATATATCACCTTATAATGAGGTACATTAAACACTACTCCATCATTTTAATACTTACCATGGAAGCTATAGAGTACAGCACCTTGTAATGATGTATGTCATCTACATAATTTTACTCCCTCTGAATAAAATGGAACCATATCAACCTTATAATAAAAATCATGTTATAATAATGGCCCTTATAGTGAGAGTTCTGAATAATGAAGGTTGTTATTGTTTAGGTAATTCTGTAATGACAATGACTTCAACCATTACCTTTTCTCCTTTGACACGACTGCCTGCAATGATTGAGTCATCTGGATCTCCACTACCATCAATAAAACCCGCTGTGGCAGAAACTGGTCGTCCAGGTGGGCCAGGTGGTCCAGGTGGGCCAGGCGGACCCATAAGGCCCAATTCTCCCTTTATGCCTGCAGGCCCAATGATAGACTGCCCATCTCTGCCCGGGGCACCATCTTCTCCCCTTTCTCCCTGATAAGGAAATATGAATGTATTTAATGCATTAATACATGTGTATTTGGTCATGTGCCCCTGGTTTTGAAAGCCATTGCCAATTTTCACAATATGTCCTTTATACTGGTTGAAAATCTTGCATCATGTTAAATTAATGTCCCACAACCTAATAATCACATGCATCCCAATGTTTTAAATGTAGGTATGTTACTCATTGAATGTATGGCTCCTTAACATCATGTCAATCCATCAAAAAAGAATCTAATAAAAAGAACAATACACTAAAGAGCTTAAAT
>JAQISU010000003.1:13082500-13267500 GCA_029339505.1 Unio delphinus
ACACAATAGTCATTACAGTTTTACTTGGTGGTTAACTCTTACCTAAAACTATTATTTTATTAGAGTACTGCATTTACTATTAAACCTAAGCTTCCATACATACAGATACAATTATGGAAATGGCAAAATCTTGATAACTGCTAATACTGCATACGATTCCATACGTATTGATACAGACACAATTTTATCTGCAGATATGTAACAATTCTTAACTTCCTCCCTGTTTTGATTTCAGGTATATCATACAAATCAAATGGGGGAAATATTATGGAGAGTATAAAAATGCACATTATATGAAGATAGCAATAATTACTGTTTATTTTAGCATGTTTAGTATTAATAAACTAAATTCCATTATCTATTAGAAACACGTACATCCTCATGATATCTTTTCTTAAATACTCTAATATTGTCAGCAGATTTTACATCAAGTGGAAGCTAAGTGTTCCACAGAACTGTACCAGAGTATTGGAAGCTCTTTTTAAATTGCTCTGTTCATGGTTTTTAATTGGTTGTGGTACTAGAAGGTTTCCATGTGATAATGATCTCAACTGGCATTGTGCTGAAAAAGGCTGAACAAGTCCTGAAGATACTCTGGTGCAGTTCCATGTAGACATTTATATAAAAGAACTGCCTTGTGAAAATCTATCCTGTCATATATTGTGAACCATTTGAGTTATGTAAACAATGCTTTTGAGGGATAATCAATAATAGTTGCATCTACATTTACGAGTGCTGCTCATTTCTGAAGTTTATAAATCCTGTCAAGCTCAGATTTAGCACAGTTTGAACTTGTTATTGAAAAAGCTGACCATAACAATTTTAATGGGATAATATTGTAAAGTGAGACACATTTATTTGCAATCATTCATTCTATTCAATGCTCTAAATTCATAATTTCTTATGCAAGTAATCAAACTGCATTCAGTTCAAACATTTTGATTAAACTTTTTCCTTTCCTCTCTTTGAATTATGTCTAATTACTTTGAATTATGTATAATTACTATGAATTATGTATAATTAACTAGTTTTGATAAGTAATACTGGAAACTATATCTAATATATTATATGTTTGTTTATTACTAGTGTAATGATTGATATTTCTTGAAGTTAGGAAATATCAGGGTTTTAAATGTCACAGATGAAGGGTCTAATATATCATTACCTTTAGTTTTTCATTTCAGTATATATAAATCTTTATCTTGTGTACCTCTTACAGACTTTTAACATCATTGCCTTATATATTTTATCATATTTCAATTCATACTTACATTTCTTTAGAAGGATTGATATTCCTAAAATATTTTTGCAATTCTTAACTTCTACATTTTTTTACCCTTACCTCATGATATATACATAGTTACATGTACACACATGCATACATGTACATATGGTTGAATGTGCATGCACATGTACACACATGCATACACACATACTTTCACACATATGCACACACTTTGCTCAATTAAAATTTGTGAATAAATGATGGCCAATTGCATTTTATACTTTGAATGAATTTAAATCATTTCATATGTTTTATTTAATCATTTATTTATTTAAAAAATCCACATTACAATTTCATATTAGTGGGTGTTTCAAACATGATAATTAAATTGTTCTGTCATATATACAGTTAATGTCTGTGCCATAGCAAATGTACCTTCAGCACAGCAACGTATGAAAGTACAGTTTTCAAAGCATATGAAGACTACTTACAAAAACAGAATCCATGTCAATGAGACCGGTACCCCCAGTTCCTCCACTTCCTTGAGGTCCTGGTGGCCCAGGGGGGCCTGGTAAGCCAGGGTTACCTGGTAAGCCATCTCTACCTGGTACACCATGTTTCCCAGCTGCTCCATCCAGCCCTGGTGGCCCCATGGGACCTGCTGGACCTGGTTCTCCTGTAATCCCATCTTCTCCCTGAAGAAAACATAAATAAAAATTCACTGTGCATAAGTAATAATGTTAATTGTAAATGTTGTGCATTAAAAGTAAAACTGCTAACAAGTTTAATACCCAGTTTTACTTAAAGAAATATTTCAATTTGTCTGGGTGAGAAGACATTCCTTGACCATAACACTGAAAAATACAAAAGCTGAAAACTGGAAATAGCAAATTTGGAGTAGAAGCACAAAAAAGATTTTAGCAATTAACTGTATATTCACAATCAACGGTTTATTACAATACATCATTCTGTTTTATAACATCTGCTGAATGATGTTTTATGGGACCTCTAAATGACATACGACAACCATGTTACCAATGACAACTATATTAGTGCTAAAACCCACATAGAAGTAGTCTTATTTCATTTTCCCTTTTACTTATGTATTGCCATCCAAGCATCTGGATAAAAGTGTGAAAGGGAAACTTTTTCAAATAGCATATTTTCCGGTCTAAAAGAAAATATTATTTGACATGAAAATATTAGCTTCATCTCATACTCCAGATCAACTTATACATGTATTATGTCATCTAAATCACTTTATCAAATTTTTCATATGGAAAATAGAGCTCCAAATGTACGAAAAATAAAATTTGGAGGAAGAGATCATTTATGAAAAAATACAGGATCCCACATTGACTATTTTAAACAATTAACATGATCATTAGTTTTAAAAGTTAACATAATCAGATGTGATTTTGCTAAGCAGCATGCACCAATATTGTATGTTGTTTGCAATTTTGGTTATTTAAATTTGATTACATATATATATATATATATATATATATATATATATATATATATATATATATATATATATATATATATATATATATATATATATATATATATATATATATATATATATATATATATATATATATGTGTGTGTGTGTGTGCTAGAATTTACAAGTTAAATATGAATAATCATGATAAAGACACATTCCATCACGTTTTTGTTCTTGCACCTAATGAACAAATAAAAATTATGCCCCCTTTACAGACAGACAGACAGACAGATAGAAAAACAAAAGTCTTCACGATTGTAAATCTGTATTGTATTGTTACTTACCTAATACCTGATCTTACTCGTGTACAAGTGCAGTACCATATTCGATTATCATTTAATACCACTAGGTAAGGAATTCCTTCTAGTTTTTGTTGTCACTTCCATGAAACAAAACTCAGATGGCTTTGTAGTGATATTTACCTGCTAATTAAATATGCTACATCTATATTCAGTCATTCCAAGGTAACGCCTGTTTGAGGTCAAGATTCAGATTAGCGAGGTTACTAACAGGGAAATGAGGCTACCAACAAGGAAATGAGGCTACCCAAGGGTATTATGAATACTGCACCATATAATGAAAGGAAATGCCAAGTGGTTACTAGTGTAAATTTCTCAGCCAGTGAAATCATTTGAACTTGCCGATGAAACTGACAGAGCAATTTAAAGTAACATCTAACATGTGCAAAGGTATTAAAAAAAAAAACAATTGTCGCCTAAGAACAGGAAGAGCACACGCACTTTAAAACAAATCTTAGTTGCTGGAAATGGGGAGGTTATTATTCTTGCAAAGAATAGCATGAAGCATGTGAACTGGGTAATCAAGGGATTTAACCAAAATGAAGTCTATATGGAGATAACTATTGCGAATATTTAAACTCGGAGAATGGTATGTATTTTCAGTGTACATTTACTGTTACATTTATTAATGTTTTCTCTCTTGGATAAATCCTTCAGCTAAATGGCTGCAATAAAGTATTAAAAAAAACATGAAAAAAAAACATACAAAGAGCTGAAATCTCTCTCATATTTCGCACCATATTTTATTTTGATCCCAAGATCAAGAATATATATGCATCCCTCTCTTTCTGAATCTCTCTTCTGCCAAAAACTATTGAAAAAGCATTTTAGCATTAACGATGCAGTTTCCTTATCGCTGGTAATCTGAAATAGCATAAAGTTATACTTTTAATATTTATGAAACCAAAAGTTTTTATAGTTTAATTCCACAGAGCATCGCAAGTTTTATTCTATCTGTAACTAACTAAATTTTTAGGTCAGCGTCATTATATGTAGTTAAAAGTACATAATACATTTAAAATACTTCATGAGAAACAAATTAGGTACCTTTAATTACATTTACTTTTCCTGACCAGAACGGTTAGTGAGTTACATATAGGATAAAATTTGCAATGCTGTGTGGAATGAAGTGAAAAGACAGCTCAAGGCATTGATTTGCCCTCGTCTTAAACTCGGCATCGAATTTTTGAATTATATATGGATGAAGGATTAAAAAATTTCTAATTCAACTGATACTCAACAGCGACATACAGGCTGCCAAATATAGTATGTGTAAGACCCCCATCATTCTGACCAAATATCATTTCCTTGGCTATTGCTTCATTGACCTCATTTTGTGGTCTTGACAAAAAAAGTTTACAAAAACAAAAGGCCCCTGACCCTATCTCCTTTAGGTCCATGTGGTCCGGGTTTCCCATGCATTCCATCAACACCTGGTAGACCCTGAAAAGACACAAAGGAAAGTTAATACAATGTTTGGCTTTAGATAAAAACTGCTTAATGTGTGAAGGAAGTGGGAGGGAATAAAAGCATGTGTCAATACCAAGAAAATCATTAGCAATGTTACCATTTTAAAAGGATTAATTTATTGAACAATGCCTGTCTTTTCCAAGTTCTTTTGAATTCCAGAGCCCAGCAATGTGGAACGAATTGCCCATTGAAATTAGACACAAAGACACAGTGATCCCTTTCAAGAGTGCTTTTAAAACATACCTTTTTCAACTGCAACAACAAACTTAAAGAACTAATAATGTTTCTGACCTTAAATATTTTCAGGATGTTTTATGTTTTCTAATTTCATGGTGCTTGTTTTGATTTTAGTAGTCATATCATTATAGATGTAAAGTTTCTAAAGATTCTGTGCAATACAAAGTCCTCATTATTATAATTTATTATAATGTAGTAAATTTTTGTTCTTATGTCTGTTTTATAACTGAATGAGAGATAAGAAAACAATTATGGAGTGATGATGCTCGATTGATTGACTAATTGGTACATCAGGACAATAATGACTAGTGCCAAAGCAAAGGAATTAAAATGCAATGCTCGGTGACATACAACAGGAGCCAACACTGGCTGACTTTGTGAGATTTGAGCCAACACAAAAACAGAACCAACAAGGTAATCACCAAGGCATTACAATGGAAGGATGAAAGAAAGAAAAAAAGAAAAAGTAAACATTTCTTGTCATTGCAAGACTGTGCCTCTAAAAATGAGAGTTAAACCTTGCAAACATTAATCATCTTGTAGGATATGAAGAAAAAAACAAGTGTCTGGGAATCTTTGAAAACATGTTTTAAATATGGTAATATTAATTACATTAAAAGACAAACATGCTTTCAAGAAGATGACACATTTAGATTGATGTCAACAAAAAAAATGTCCAAATTAATCAGTATGCTGATAAACTCATATTCTTTCCTGCAATTTGTTCTACTATGTAACAGTCTGTGGCAAAGTCATGCAAAACAGTGCACATATTATACACTATCTAAAAAAGGCAAAATTTGTAAATGATTCTGTCTCTTCTTAAGTAAGTTTTAAATACCTTCAATTTGTCATGAAGAATGGTACAGAATTATAACTGAGCAGAACCACATAAACTTCAGTCTTGGTGAAAGATTGTTTCAAACTCACTGAACTACTCTGAGTCTAAAATAATTCACTTAAAATATGTAAGAAATAATTTATGTATATAGGCCAGAAAGTACATGTAGTTACAAACAATTCCAACACAACATGAAGACAAATAAGATTTCAACAGGATACTAATTTTAATTAGTTTAATTAATTTTTTTAATTAGATGCCAAATTCCAATAGGATATGAATTTTAATATGATACTAATTAATTTTAATTAGTCATCCAATTTCAATAGGATATGACTTTTAATATGATACTAATTAATTTTAATTAGACATCCAACTCAATAGGATATGACTTTTAATATGATACTAATTAATTTTAATTAGACATCCAACTCAATAGGATATGACTTTTAATATGATACTAATTAATTTTAATTCGACATCCAATTTCAATATGATATGAATTTTGATTACATGTCAAATTTCAATAGGATACATAATTTTAATTAGCGACAAATAATGATGCCATGTGATACTACCATACTTCTCAACACAATTATGTATATGTCCCCTAATGTGACAAACTTTTTGTTGTTCTGTCTTTTCTTTTCTTCAACAGATCAGATTTTTAATTAAAAAAATTAAAAACTGATCAAGTGCACACCCTCAGTTGATAAATAATGGAAGCATTTTTTTTCTGACTCTTTTCAGACAACTTGTGGCAACCGGAAATAATAGTTTTTAAGAAATATGTACATAAAGCACACAAATATAAAATATTACATAAAATTATAAAGTGAATTACACTAGCATTTAAGGAATCTAAGATTGTCACTTAAGAAAAAGTTCTGTATAAAAGAATACAAAATGAAAATTTGAAAGAACGATTGTCATTAATGCAATGTTTAGTACATGAAAAAATAAGGTGTCACCAATGAAAAAGTGGGAAACTCATTATTTTGGATAATGTAAAAAAAATCCAGTCTACTATACTGAAGAAATGATCATAAAATAAACTGTAGATTTTAGAGCTAAAACATGATTTTTGAGGTTAAATATAAATTAAAACAATAACATGTCTTAACAATGAAGCATTTTACAAGTGAGGTTATAAAAAAGACTGTTATAACAATGTATCATGTAAATGAGATTAAAAACAATGCAGTGTCATATCAGTGTAACATGTTGAAAGTGAGATATTTAATACAGAATATGAGAAACAAGCTCTGTCACAAAAGTGTGTGTGTGTGTGTGTGTGTGTGTGTGTGTGTGTGTGTGTGTGTGTGTGCGTGTGTGTGTGTGTCAATGGCATGTCAGCAAAATCCTTGCAATAAATTAAAGTTTTATACCAAAAATTAAATCATATAAATTGTAAAACCTTTTAAGAGGTAAGGCCTTCCATGCAAATGTAAACATGTAGTCCTAAAATATATAAGAAAAAAATTTCAGAAATTCTTTAAAGGACATTTAGAGTAAAAAGTAAAAGTGGAAAAAGCAACAATCCTTTTTCCTCCCCAGACCCAAAAAGTGACATAGCAGATTGTAAGTGAGACCATTTAATATTAAGGTACAGAATGCAAGAAACAAAGCTGTCACAAAAAAGTGTGTGTGTGTGTGTGTGTGTGTGTGTGTGTGTGTGTGTGTGTGTGTGTGTGTGTGCATGTGTGAATGGCATGTCAGCACAATCTTTGCAATACAGCACCAATTTAAAGTTATTTTACAATAATTAAACCATAAGAGTTGTATAAACTTTAGAGAGATATACCCTTCCAAGCAAATGGCAACATGCAATCTTAAAATATAAAAGACAATAATGTCATAAATCCTTTAAAAGTTATATAAACTAAAACAATCATAAAAAAATAAAAAAGAGCAAATCTGTTATATATAGATATTTTATGTAAATTAAGGAAACAAAAGTGGTGTGTGTGTGATTTTTTATTTTTTATGTAGCTTTAAAAAAACTTCAGTCATATCATTACGATGTCTGCTGTGTGTCAGTTTATAATGATGTCTAGCACTGGGCCATCCAGCATCATGTCTCCCCCACCCACCCAGTTGCTTTATCCTGCCACCTGGTCGATCAGTCCAAGCACTAACCTCTTACTTCTGAGTACCTAGAAAGGCAGCTGTGAGCACCATTTTTTTAAGTCTTTTGGGTTTGACTCTGCCAGGGTTCAAGGTTAAATAGCTGCTTACAACAAATAAATGGAGTCCTTTTGCAGTTCTGTATGCCTTTTATTGTTATCTAATCTATGCATCTCAAATATATTTACTAGCATCAATTTTCCAACAAATGATGATTTTGCACATTTATAAACTGGGAATGTTCTCATGGAAACAAAAAGTCCTGAGACCATGGCTTCATGAATTTAAACTATGTGGATGGTTGAAGACAAAAATCATAAGATATGTACCACATCAATGGTGGGGCCTTTAAAGTTCAGTTTGTCTGAAATTTGCCAGAAAGTGAGTCACAAAATATCTCAATCTTAAATTGAACTTTTCAGGGCAAGTTAAGGAAGAGAATACATATAAATAGCAGGTGCATACAACTTTTCAACAAGCATGCATACCACTCAAATGGTAAAAACCGAAAAATAACAAGATTTAGGTGACATGATGAACGTATCACATACCTCATCTGCAAGCATAATTTGGAAAAAAATAATCATTTTATTTTTATCAGTCATAATATGTTTTAGGTTTATAAATAACTTTTAATTTAATTTTGCAAAATGATTCAAGCATGTTATATTTCAAGCAATAGGTTTAAAAATTCAATTTAACAATTAAGTTTCGCTGTTACATTTGTATGTAAACAAACATTTTGTGCCTTATGGACATTTAAAGTATGTGGCACTCAGATTAGCCCATTACATGATAAAAAGGAATATTATCCATAATTCAACATAAGATGTTTTAATGTTTCCAAAGACTCCAACATAACAAGTTGGTTTCAAGTTTCCAAAGACTTGCAGCTCAAGTGTCTGGTAGTTTGAGCTAAGACACTGAAACATGTTTCAGCATACACCTTTATACAAAGAATATGTGTTCGTAAAGGACAATCAAAAAGAATGCTAAAGACCAAGGATTTAGCTAATCATTTGGCTCAGTTTCAGTTGTCTCCCTTGATATATAAACCATTTGCCCCTGCAGACCAAGATATTTGTTGTTTTTTTTTTTGTTCTACTGATTACTATCAACACAGACCCAGATCTGCCAGCATATTATATGACAGCAGCTCTGGGTCTTTTGCAGTTGGACTAAGTCTCATTAGCGAATATAGATGGTATACAAGTATATCGGTCCCAGGGGCACCAAGTGGCCGAGTGGTCTAAAGCGCTCTCCATTACGGATCATTGCCATCTCACTTCTGTCTGCATGGGTTCGAGTCTAAGATTTGGCTAATGTAGTTATGTGAGAAAGCTTGCCAGTAGCTTCTCGTGGGTCGGTGGTTCTTTCCGGGGTTTTCCCTGGGTTCTTCCTCCACCAATAATACTGGCCGCCATGTATAGCCTATTATGTGCTGAAAAATGGCGTTAAACTCTACAACAACAACAACAACAACAACAACAATAACATACCTGTCCCAAATCAAAACAAGTTCAGAAACTTTTTGTCTTTTGGATAAGTCACATTGCAAATGAAGCAATCCCAGATATTTCAAACAATAATTATTTGCAGCTAATTTTGGAAATGGTTGGTCAGTAGAATGTTTAAACATAAACTAGTGAAATATCTAATCACATGCACTTGACAGCTATTAGAGAAAAGCATCAATACAATGTGAAGACTGTATTGATGAACAGTGCAATCTCTATTGTAGAATCACCCATGGGATGGGACCAATTTTGGTTGTGAAAAGTGACTGGCTGTTTAGAGATATGTGCATGTATGTGTATGTGTCTCTCTCTCTGTCTGTCTTTCTCTCTGTCTGTCTGTCTGTCTGTCTGTCTGTCTGTCTCTCTCTCTCTCTCTCTCTCTCTCTCTCTCTCTCTCTCTCTCTCTCTCTCTCTCTCTCTCTATATATATATATATATATATATATATATATATATATATATATATATATATATACACACACACACACACACACACACACGCACACACACACTGGTCTCTGAAGGGCACAGGACAAGTAGTTATTTAATGAAGCAGAGAATTTGTGGACCTAAAGTATTAAGTATTCAATTCAAATTTGAAGGTGGCTCATTAAAAGTGGTGGCTTTTAGCCCTTGTGCAAATGCAATGATGAGATGGCAACATGAAAACTTTGCCTGTTTAGTAGAGAGCTGTATTATGACAAGGGCAATGTCTAAGGTAACAGATTAATGACATAAATATCTAGGATTTCAGAATTACTTACTGGTACACCTGGTTCTCCTTGTAGACCTGGTAATCCATCTTTCCCTGGTGGTCCAATCAGCGAGGAAATGTCCCCAGACCAGTCCTTTCCTGGCAATCCTGTCAGTGTACAAAGAGTGTAATGGATGACTTTTCACAATTCTTAAAGTACAAGCCAATTTACTTGAATTGATCTGTAAGTTCTTTGGACATCAGCTAGTTTGAGAACACTACAGATAGATTGTGTATGACCTTATAAGCTTTAATGATTATCTCCTATCTCTTTGAGAAAACTGTCCTCATATGGTTCAGCCTTTATGAGAAATCAATGACACAAAATGAGAAAAAGAAACATTCAATGCTTTTGATTGATCTACATGTCTAATTTGATCTCTTCTGAAAGTGAATAGCAAAATCTAGAAATGAAATTTGGCATCTAAATTTATTACAAAATGGCAACCTCCACTGCTCAAGTCTTGTTCACACTTGCAACGAGTACATGAAATGTTTGCCGATATCAAAATTAATTTATTGCATTTGTTTATTAAAATATCACATTTTTACTGTACCAACTTGTGAATTACAGGAGTCAACTAAAGTAAATCGAACAATATAGGTGTCAAAACATTGCAAATAGCATTGGTACATGTGCGATGTGATATGAATTTTTACTAAAACATAACTTTTAAAACATTTCAGTCATATTGCTACAATATCTGCAATGTAGCAGATTATAGTGATGTCTAGCACTGGCACATTAGGCTGCAGACATATAGTATGATGTCCCAACCAGTCACATTATCCTGACACCAGGCCGACCAATCTAACACTAACGAGTCTTAAGCAAGGTAGCTGTTAGTACCTTTTTGTAAGTCTTTGGTATGTCTCGGTCAGGGATTGGACCCATGATCTCCCACATCGGAGGCAGCCACTCTATCCAGCTAAGCAGTACATTGATGCATGTACCAACATAATATTTATTCTGCCATCTGCATTCCTCTTCCAAAGGAAACATGTCCAATCAAATAAATGAAGGTATTTTTCAAAAGAGTAAATCAAACTGGTTGAAGAATACTGTAATTTCTGTATGTACAATCCATGCCTAAATGACCAACAATGTTGAATCCAATCAACCAGTGAGCAGTGTACCAACAGAGTAGTGTTGGCATTGTTTATTTTATTCATAAATTCAACCATTGTGTATCATGCATGCCATATTTCATTTGCTGCAGGGATTTATCAGACTCAGAAAACCAATATTCCCCAAGGCCTATGTCCAAGAACAATATTCATGAAAGCCACATACTGAGTTGAATATTCACCAAGAACACAGCACAGGATCAATATTCACCAAAGCCATTGGACCAGACCAATAAAGGCCACATTCACCAAAGTCATTGGACCACAACAATAAAGGCCACAGACCAAGAACAATATTCACTAAGACTATGG
The DNA here is from genome assembly GCA_029339505.1 of Unio delphinus. Lineage (NCBI taxonomy): Eukaryota > Metazoa > Mollusca > Bivalvia > Unionida > Unionidae > Unio > Unio delphinus. The sequence goes on from JAQISU010000003.1 coordinate 13,093,919, forward strand.
ACCCACAACAATAGAGTCCAAGAATAATATTCACCAACGTCATGGGCCGACAACAAAAAAGGCCAATGGCCTAGAACATTATTTAACAAGTCTACAGGCCCACACCAATAAATGTGACAGGCCAAGAACAATATTCACCAAGACTAAAGACCCACAACAATAAAGACCACAGGCCAAGAATAATATTCACCAATGTCATGGGCAACAAAAAAAGGCCAATGGCCTAGAACATTATTTAACAAGTCTACAGGCCCACACCAATAAAGGTGACAGGCCAAGAACAATATTCACCAAGACTAAAGACCCACAACAATAAAGACCACAGGCCAAGAATAATATTCACCAATGTCATGGGCCGACAACAAAAAAAGGCCAATGGCCTAGAACATTATTTAACAAGTCTACAGGCCCACACCAATAAAGGTGACAGGCCAAGAACAATATTCACCAAGACTAAAGACCCACAACAATAAAGACCACAGGCCAAGAATAATATTCACCAAGGTCATGGGCCAACAACAAAAAAGGCCAATGGCCTAGAACAGTATTTACCAGGTCTACAGGTCCACAACAATAAAAGTCATAGGCCAAGAACAATATTCACTAAATCAACAGGCTGAGATGAATATTTACTAATGACACAGGCCAAAGTTAATACAGTTTTCAAGGGTTGATAAATCCTTGTAACAGTGTACAATTAAAAGTAGGTTAATGTTTCATATGACCTTTAGTTTGAAAGTATTTTACCTTTATTAATAAGACAGCACCTTTGTAATTTTTTAATAATAAAAACACAAAATGTTAAACAAAAAAAAGTGCAATGAAAATTGTTTTTTCTCCTTTCAATAGGTAATGTACGTACATAAATGTACTTGATCAATAGCAGCAAAACATTTTAACACCGAACATTCTCAGATAAAAAGTTTCACACCTCCCTTCCAATACTGGGGGGAAAAATGTATTTTCCCTCCTTCACCCAAACAACAAGTGCTTTTGAGTGCTATTTAAAGCACACTATGAACAGACAAATGGAGAGAAAGAGAAATGCAAAAACTAACGGACAATATATTGCACACTAAAGCAGAAATTTCCTGCTAGGTTCAATAGCATCAAAGATGTCTGGTGATCCATCGGAATCATAGAGCATCCACGAGTGAGGGGCAATTATAATAATTGAACAAAGGTGTCTCTTTAACCAGTCAGAAAATGGCAAACTCTGAAGTCATATAATAAAGAATTTTCGTTCAATGACCATTATAATAATATGGGAATTTTTGTTATTCAAGCTACAGACAGTACTATGGAAGGATGACTCACATGGTTTCAGAAAACCTTTTCCTGGGCATGAAATCTAACAGAAATTGCATAGTATGCATAATATTTGTTATACTCTTACCTGGAACTCCATCTTCACCACGCTCTCCCTGTGGTCCGATCTCACCACGATCTCCTTTGTCCCCTTTGGGTCCCATGGGTCCAGGGAGTCCAGGAGGACCTTGTGGTCCAGGTTCACCTACTTTTTCCTCCCCAGATCCAAAAAACTCCCCATCTGGGAAACCCGCATTAATCACAGAGGAACTTGGTCCAACTGGTCCAGGCGGCCCTGGTGGCCCAGGAGGGCCAGGGGGTCCAGCAGGTCCAACAGGCCCTAGTTCAGGTTCACGATGAATCACCTCTCCTGGCTCACCCTGAAATTATATAACAGACTACATTACCTGAGGTAGGTCTAGCATTGCTAAATAAATGTCACTGCTTTTTTCAAACTGATTACTTCTCATCAATACATATTTGCCACAATCCAGATCCTAGTATTGAATTTTGAGCCTCGACAATTAGCCAAACTCAAAGTTCTTTAAACAGATCAACATGTTGTTGTCAGAACAAGCATTGCATTACGAAACAAATCACTATGAAATGTGAATGTGAGCCAGTACAACAGGTAGATGAGGCAGCTGCAAATTCCTATTCAATAATCTTGCAATCAGAATGACAAAGCAGATAATGATATAATCTTTCTCTCAAATCTATTCATCTTCAGTTCTAACCAAACCATCAAGGAAACTACTTAAAACTTACATAAAATTATGTTTAATTGGAGTTGTATATTTTAAATCTGAATAACCTAATTGACATTTTTTCTGATGCATTTAAAAAAAAACTCTAAAACAGAGACCTTCAGAATGAAAAATAAATCATTTATTGCCAGTCTGGTTGAAGTTACACTGTTTCTATGAAAAGAACAGTAACTAAATGGCTTTCATCCTAAATGGTTAGAATGTCCATCTCAGATGCGAGAGGTCATGGGTTCAAACCCAAGATAAAGTCATACCAAGGACTTATAAACATGTAATAACAGCTAACTTGCTATGTGCTCAGAAGTAAAAGGTTAGTGTTAGGATTGGTCAGCCTGTTGTCATAATAATGTGACTAAGCAAAACATCATGCTACATGTCTGCAGCATGATGCCCCAGTGCTGGACATCACTGTAAACTGCCACACTGCAAACATTGTTGTGATATGAATACAGTTGTTAAAACTCCATTAAAAATCCAAATCACGCACATTTACACACACACATTTTCATCTTAATTCAAAGACCTGTGATGCTTTTGAAGTTGTTTACTATACACAATGACAACACTAGTTCCATTATATATTGGATATACAAGGGCTTTCATTGTCAATTTAATGTATGAGCACTCTCAAATACTTTTCTAGCAATACTGGAAAACTTACTGAGCCAAGTGAAAATCTTAAATGGAATAGCGATTATTATGCTGATCCAATGTATTTACTTGGATAAAATGACTATATAAGGCATTAACATCTGAAGATGGTTGTAAATATAATAATAATAATAATAATAATAATAATAATAATAATAATAATAATGAAAGTCTTTATTTTACAGAGCAATAAAATAATAATAATAATAATAATAATAATAATAATAATAATAATAATAATAAATAAATAATAATAATAATAATAATAATAATAATAATAATAATAATAATAATAATAATAAAAGTCTTCATTTTATGATTGTGACACAATTACTATAAAAACTTAACACCCTTGTAATATATAGTGATTATACTGCTGGATATTGTGGGTAAGACCAAAGTACAATAGGGAGAGCTTGAAAGCCTTATTTACCCTGTAAAATACAAAAGGGTAAGTTTGTAAACCCTATGTATCCATCATGTATAAAAGGGTGCGCTTGTAAGTACTTTGTACCCTGCAAGTATAAAAGGGTGAGCTTGAAAGTCCTATGTACTCTGTGTAGAATAAAAGGGTACACTTGTAAGCCATATGTATCCTTCAAATTATAATAGAGTGAGCCGGGTGAACTGCATGAATCACAATATCCAAATGATATAAATACCATACTTTATTTATTTTAGCCCCCATTTACACAGAATACCATATATATTCACATTTAATCAATACCAACTGCAAAATGCAAAGACCAAGATCTGCCATTTAATAATACACCAGCCAATCTGGGTCTATACAGAAGTAATCAGTATAAAAAAACAACATTGACAACATTGATATGTGTTGGAAGGTCATGGTCTATGTTGTTTGCTGTTGGATTGGACGCGTAGGAGTTTATATTAGGTATACTGTCACATGACTTTATGTACTGTTTCATCACGATAAGCCTGATGTGAGGACTGGTACTACATACGCTTGACAGCACACAACAGGTGGTTGTCAACATCCAAAAATTCGAAAATTTACTGGACCACCACATGCAAACATTTGCATACAAATTCCAGAGATGATTATATAATGTTCTGATTATATACAATTTGCTGTGTGAGAAAGTATGTCACTACAAAAAAAGAAAAGGCTCTGCCATACATTTTGACAAAGAGAAAGGTGCCCCGAGTGGCCATGCGGTCTAAAGCACTCACCGTTACTAATCACTGCCATCTCACCTCTGTCTGTTTGGGTTCGAGTCGCTGGCTCAGCCAATGTGGGTATGTGAAAATGCTTGCTGGTAGCTTCTTGTGGGTCGTGGTTCTTTCCGGGGTTTTCCCGGGTTTTTCCTCCACTACTAATACTGGATGCAATGTATAGCCTATCTTGTGCTGAAAAATGGCATTAACCCAATAAAAATAACAACAACAACAACAAAGTGAAAACTGATTGTTCTGTATTTTTTCATTTCATTCAAACCTATTCATACCCATAATTTAACTGTTAGTACTTACCTTAGCTCCTGATGTACCAGGCAGTCCTGGAATCCCTGGGGTGCCTGGATCTCCTCTTTCTCCTTTCTGTCCCTTTTCTATCTCAGGAAGTGGGGGCATGTCAGGTGGGAGTCCTGGAAGGCCTGGTGGACCTGGTGGGCCAACTACCGAGAGACCAGGCAGACCCTGAAAGTAACCAATATTTTCGTTGTCATCCCATGAGTTATAGATGCTGTGATCGACTATTTTTCCAAATATCTGTCCTTTACAGCATCAACCAAACTGCAGAGTTTGCATGTTGACCCTGTGGTAACCTGAATGTCACCTTTGGCTCCCACCAATGGGGACCCTGGAAGGAGGTTTAAAAAAACACACCAAAAAAAAAAAAAAACAACATTACAATGACATTTTCAAACATTTTCTGACCAAACATTCATATTTACAACAATACCAGGGAGATGCACCTAATGCACTGCATAGGTGTCATTTTCAGGGATAGAAGGGGTGGTTGTGGGTTGTGGATTGAGTACTTGAAAGGGTGGAAAATAGAAATGATTTGGATTTGTGATGGCACACCATTGCAAATGCTCTAATTAACATGATTACTATTACAATGATGATAATGATGATGTTTATGATGTAAATTCAGAAAAGGTAAAAGAACTCTCTTCAATAACTACAGATTATTCAGTTGATGCCAGAAAGCAAAACAATTCCTTTCCCTTCAAGTACAATAGCATGTTCAGCACTGTCAGGTGACTACACAGTCTGTACAACAGTACTGTTCATAGTGACTACAGTCTGTACAACACTACTGTTCATGGTGACTACACAGTCTGTACAACACTACTGTTCATGGTGACTACACAGTCTGTACAACATTACTGTTCATAGTGACTACACAGTCTGTACAACATTACTGTTCATAGTGACTACACAGTCTGTACAACATTACTGTTCATAGTGACTACACAGTCTGTACAACATTACTGTTCATAGTGACTACACAGTCTGTACAACATTACTGTTCATAGTGACTACACAGTCTGTACAACATTACTGTTTATAGTGACTACATGGACTGTACAACAGTATTGTTCATGGTGACTACATGGACTGTGTAACAGTTTTGTTCATGTTGACTACATGGACTGTATAACAGTATTGTTCATGTTGACTACATGGACTGTATAACAGTATTGTTCTTGGTGACTACATGGAATGAGTAACAGTATTGTTCATGGTGACTACATGGATTGTAGATCAGTAATAATTACTGTCCTATGCTGTGAAGGAAGATAATCTAATCAGAAGCAATAAGAGTGAAACGCTACTTATTTTTTTGGGTCAATTCAATCCTCATCTTGTTATATGTATAATTACTAGGGATGTCTTTCCTTCAGAAATATCTGCAGCAGATGTGGAAATTGAAAGAAATTAAAACTTAATAATTCAATGTAATAAGATTGTTGATTAATTGATCCGTACATCCTAAATTATGATTAAACACCTACCATTGAAATCGTGACCTTGTCTCAATGTTAAAGGTTAAAGGTCAGCAAGTCAAGATATCAAAGATCAGTACCAAGGTATTCTGAACTAGTAGAGTGTAAACCAATAAAATGAGGTCGTTTGTCCTACCCGTTCTCCCAGTTCTCCCTTCTGTCCCTTTTCTCCCTGTATCCCTTGTATTCCAGGCAAGCCTGGTACCCCATCAATGCCTCTCTCTCCTGGCTTTCCATCCATGCCGGCAGGTCCAGTCTCTCCACTGTCACCTTTATCTCCTGGAGATACATAGCTTTACTTCAGTTTTTTGTTTGTAATGTTCATTCTGAAGTTTTGGTCACCTCACTACAACCTCAGCTTTCCCCCATTTTCTATACAATTTATCAAGTGATTGACAAAAAAAATTATCTACAAAAACCACTTGTCTCTTATTATATATTTGCCATGGAATGATCTAACTTATAACCAGTCTGATAATTCAGCAGATATACAGGGTCTTCTCATTGTTATTTCTTTCAATTTATCAGTGTCAACTGACTGGTTATTTTTATTTTTGTCTGACTGGTCTCTGCAGATCGTGTTAGGAACCAATAGTGGACTGATATTTAATCAGAAAAATTCCTTGGTGATTATAATCAGAATTACTTATCTAAAAGTAAGTAGAGACCATTTTTTAATCCAATAAGAAATATTCAACAAAATGCTGGAATCATACTAAAGAGACCAAAACTGTAACAAATAAAAATATGATCATGATATACACTAAACCTGAAAGGCATGGGGCTATATTTGATTGACATTCACTATTGCCCAAGTACATGTACTAAACATGGCCTGGTAATTTGTTTTGTTCAAATACATAAAGTTGTAGGTCCTTTAAAGGTTGAATATGGAGAAAATACTCAACAAGTAAAATTTTCCTGCAAATTGTACACTATCTTAGAAATTCAAAATCCAGCTCTCTTTTGGATTAGGCTGGACTGGTTTCAAAATCCAGTTCTCTATTGGATTGGGCTGGACAGGTTGCCTTGTTGTACCATTGATAAAACCCATAACTGATTGCCCCAACACTAAATACCCTACTTGTATCGCTATGCTGTGAAACACCAAACCAAGCAACCATGAGTAACAAGGAATGTTAATGCTTGTGCCAACTTTATTGGGGGTCATATTTTGAAATGCAATCATTTGTAAAATATGCAAAAGAACTGCATATGAACAATGAATATTGGGTAAACAGGTATACAAAATTGAAAACTAAGTTTACATACAAACCTCCATTTTTTTTACATTTAAATTTATTTTCAGTTTTCAAAAGTCAGGTATCATTATCTTGTGGAACAAATATTTTCATTTGCAAATGCTTGCCTTTGATAGTTTCCATATACATTGTTTTAAAAATACTGTGGTGATATTTTTTTAAACCCCAAAATACTTGGAAAACAATGGAGGCATGCACATAAATTTGCTGTTTTAATTTTTCCAAGTAACATGCTGAATCAGCGTCAATCTCATGTTGATACCTTTAGCTCCCACCAAAAGGCTTGCATCTGGGGGTGGAGGTGGAGTAATAATGGGTGGGGTGAAATTGCAAGCACAGGTTCCTGGTGATCCAATGTCCCCCTTATCCCCCTTAGGTCCAGGAAATCCTCTTTCTCCTTTAATGCCCTGAAATTAAATAGCATATGTTCAAACAAATTTGTTTTTTCTTCATCATGCATGAGAGAGAAGGAAAGACCAGATTTCAAATTTCAAAACATGTTTTTTGAAATATGGTCATCCTAGCACAGTGCATTTTAACTTGTGGAAATGTGAAACTTGACTGAGGGCTTGATGGAATGTGGATGAAATGATGGACAAACAAGAATGGTACTAATGCCCTACCATCGTTGTGTAAAAGCCTATTTCTAACAACGAATTCATCACTCTAAATTCAACGTTGAATGAACTCTTCTCTAAGGATCAACACAACTTAACAGTTTAAAAATGCAAGCTAGAGTAAGTTCAAGCAAGTTCTAAGGTATCATATCAATAAGATATTTCATTGTTTTAGCTAATGCATCTTAAAAAATTAAAATTTAAGTTAATTTCAACAAAATTTAATAATAATTCAATCTACGAACTGGGTGGTGCATGAAAACCATTGAAGCCAAAATGGAGTCGAATTAATAAATTGCAAATCACATTAACATATCAAATTGACTGCACATGATCCTACTCAACTTATTCAGCAAAAATATTTGTATACGCTGGCCTTTTACTCCATGGAGAAAATATAATGAGTAATACTACACTAAAGGAAACTGAAAAAAAAATCCATAAAAATGGAATGAAAAACAAAAAAGAATAGCTTTGAAACTTTACACATTATTTAGTACATGATAACTAGAGAAGCTACTTGATGGGACAAACTTTTCTTCACTCATTACAAGAGTACTGTGGCATTTTGCCAGACCCAAAATTAAATTAGAAACATGTGTAATCAAAGTAATTTGGACAAGCCACTGTTTATTGTTAAACATGACCGCATGCTAACACTATCCCTTACGTAAGTTTGCCTGGCTAGGATGGGAAGCCCGACCAAGGCCGTCAGAAGTGCAATTATCACCTTGGGTGGAACGCGCTTATGTAGATCAAAGAAGTTGCCAGAAGGAGTGGACATGCCTTATCTTCTTGATACGCAGACTGACAGCCAGGTTGAATTAGTCGATTGGACAGGGCCCCAGCACTACCCAATCGGAATCGAGATAGGGGCGGGACCCTGATTTGGGCTAAGTATGATATCCTTAGACCTACCAGCAAGCTTTAGTGCACTATAGTTCTTTAGAGAGATTGCCAGAAGATAGCGACTCTGGTCAGCCACACGTTATTGGTGGGAAAAACCTTAGAATAGGATTCTAAGTGTAGCTTCCAAAAGGTCAGTGAGCTAGTTGTTCGATCTTTGCTGAATGCAACTGTATTTAATTGTAGATCGTAGTTACACTTATTATTATTACTAGAATCATAGTAGGAATAATTATTTTGTGATGTTAATATGTTTGTATATTTTGAAGAATGAGTTCATATTTGTAAAGAATCATATTGCTTGCTAGCCGTCGTAAGAGTTAATATTATTATAATTCGCTATGTGGTTATTTCATAGTAGACTAGCACATTTGTCCATGCAATATAGACTTTGCCATTGCGGAATTGAATGGAATCTTGCAATGGTTGCATTGTGAGAAATTAGTAATATATTTGAATATTTGTGTACGCTTGTGGGAATGTAGTGTACAGACATGCGTCTGGTTGTTGTAATCTTGTAAGTACAATGAAATTAAATATATATTTGGATATACTGATGTGATACAATGTATTGATGTATGTATGATACCGTGTTATTACGCCATTGTTTCCCTGTAAGAGTGTGTGGGAATTTCGATGTGTATGTATGCGTGACCTAAAAAGTAATAGCCTTATCTGATGGTTAATTGATGATTTAGTGTGAGGTGAGATTCAATAAACCAGATGTTAACGCCTTGTGGTTTTCACAGGAAGCTTCGAGGGACAGACCAGTGATAGTAGTCTCAGTGTCTCCGATGGAGACGGAAGAAAGAGTAGGAAAGAGGGAAATCTGGAGAGGAAGCTTCGAGGGACAGACCAGGGAAAGTGGTCCCAATAGCCTCTGATAGACAGAAGAAAGGAGAAGGAAGGAGATAAGTCGGGAGAGGTGAAGGCCAGGAGGAGTGGGAGGATCGAATAAGAGATGAGTAGAACCAAAGGCCAGGGGGAAAATCGAACTCACACTGAAAATCACGAGATGAAGTAGGCTATCACTGGGGGGACGAGTGATTGAGTTTAGTTTATCATTTAAAATTATCACCTTTATTAAATTGTTTTATTTGAATTTCATCTTCGTGTTATATATATAGTCTAACCATCGACAGTGCTGACTGGGGGCTCACAGCTGTACATCTATTTCATCTTTAATTTAACTTTATAAATCCACGGGCCAGGTGGAACCTCCATAATATTTTAATTAATATATTGGAAGTACCCCACCCCAACCTTTGCAAACGCCCCAAGTACTCATGCAATTCTCCTAAACAAAATGTAACATAGCCTTGAGGATTTTATACAATATGTATTTGTTATTTAATTAAAATGGTGCCAATCTGATGTCTGTTCAATTCTTGTTATTGCTAATTATACAGAATGAAATGCAATATTGCCAACGTGTTTTCATCACCAGGATGAAAAATAATATTGCCATGGTGTTTTCATCATCAGAATGAAAAGCAATATTGCCATGGTGTTTTCATCACCAGGATGAAAAATAATATTGCCATGGTGTTTTCATCATCAAAATGAAAAGCAATATTGCCATGGTGTTTTCATTATCAAAATGAAAAGCAATATTGCCATGTGGTTTTTATCACCAGAATGAAAAGTAATATTGTCATGGTGTTTTCATCATCAAAATGAAAAGCAATATTGCCATGTGGTTTTTATCACCAGAATGAAAAGTAATATTGCCATGGTGTTTTCATCACCAGAATGAAAAGTATTAACACCATGACCAGAATGAAAAGTAATAGTGCCATGGTGTTTTATAACCAGAATAAAAAGTAATATTGCCATGGTGTTTTTATAACCAGAATAAAAAGTAATATTGCCATGGTGTTTTTATAACCAGAATAAAAAGTAATATTGCCATGGTGTTTTCATAACCAGAATAAAAAGTAATATTGCCATGGTGTTTTCATAACCAGAAAAAAAAGTAATATTGCCATGGTGTTTTCATAACCAGAATAAAAAGTAATATTGCCATGGTGTTTTCATAACCAGAATAAAAAGTAATACTGCCATGTTGTTTTCATAACCAGAATGAAAAGTAATATTGCCATGGTGTTTTCATCACCAGAATGAAAAGTATTAGCACCAAGGTTTTTTTATCACCAGAATGAAAAGTAATCAACAGAATCAGTCTAAAACAGATTATACTGGGAGAGTGAATAGCTCCAAACAAATAACAAAGGAAGATAACTTTTCTAGTACCAACAATATTAGGAAGGACACCTCATAGCAGTGAAGAGAGTCAAACGAATGACAAAGGTAGATAACTCTTCTTGTACCATCAATATTAGGAGGTATAATGGTTCCAACTGTACAATGTTCCAACAGTACAACATAGCAATCATAAATAAACAACAACACTAGCTGTGATTGGTGCAATTATGTAAGAGATGTACTTTGTGTTAGGCTTAACAAATAGTTAAGCCTCTTGGCAACATTTGAGATTATGTTAATTCATATCTAGATCATATTTTGTATTTTTATGATTTTTTTTTAAAATGTGGTACAGATGGAATCACACCACAATTAATACTTCCAGTTCAGTACCCACGAATGTAGTTCCAGTCTATTTTTAGAACATTTTTTCCTCTCTCCTTTTGGTGGTGATAGAAGAGTTATATTGATGCATATTTGGTAGGGATTTAAAGGTAATTGTTCATTCTTGAGAATATGAGCAGAGAGAGTGGTTGTCAGTGTGTAATTTGGCGACAGTGCACATGGAGTAATAAGGCTTTGGTGATGATCCGGAAGTGAAATATGTGGTCTGTGTACATGCTGTTCTGTTTACAGTGCAGCAGCTCAAAAAAATGCCGATCAACCCTTGACAAGAATTTCACCGTGAAGTCATCTTTGGAGGTATTTTAGATTAACATATGATTTGTATTGATTGTCACACTGTGGAAAGGTCAGCACTGAGAAATATATGTAGAGAACATATAGTAAAATTAATTGTGGTCTATGTCCTGTACAGGCAGTTTTGATGAAACTTTAATATGCTATAAAATTTTTATTATTAATGATAAACACATGAAATTTAGAAGTGTCATATATATTAACATTTAAAATAGAAAAATGACATTAAAATTTAAAAATTGATTTTAGTTTTTAAAATTTTAATATTTTTTTTTTAAAAATTAAAAAATTAAAATTTGCCCCTTAAAATGCACATAGATAATATTTTTGGAAATTATATCCAATGATATCAGCATATTTATACTCCTACACCATATACAAGCTACAATGATGGATATTTGTCAAATTTTGTCAGAGAAAATATCTTTGTAAGTCAAAATGAGACATACATTTAAAATGTATGAAAGACAGATTCTATTTTGTATTGATCATTCAAACTATTTATTAGGGGTCCAATCAGTTAATTTATGTGTTTATGATGGGGTGACTTCCTGAGTAACACATATCTGCTTATATAGCCTTTAGTAATTGTTAACAAATATAGTTACAGGGTGTTTAGTGAGAGGACAGTGATGAAAACTTTATACTAGAACCTACTCAAGTTCTCTACTAAATCAGTTTAAACTTTCTGAGAATGAAATGCAGGCTGAAGGGATAAAATATACTTTCCACATGTATATTTACCCTTGGATGTAAGAAAACAGCAAAATTATGTAAGTTGAGCACAAAATGCATTCAATTTTATTGCTCAGTTTGGCTAAGATATTGATTAGTGAAGTGCGGCATTGTGGCCTGTATGATGTTATGTGAATTCTTATGATACATCTTAATTTATGCATTGTTAATTACTAATAATATTTGTTAACTGACACTCTAAAGATTGCACAAGATATATTCAAACAGATATTTTGAGTTTAACTGTGTACAACTGATCTTAGCATGGTTACATATCCCACATGAACAAATATTCACATATTTTAGAATGTTTGGGATCCAAAGTTCACATTCAGTACATCATATAGGCTGACATTGTACCTACAGTGAATCTGTAAGACACATTTCTGGCTGTGTGCACTAAATGTATCCCAAAATGTTATTTTCTTCATTAATATGCCCATGTATGGTAACATATTTCAATTCAGTACTTGGATAGAGTGCGGTATTGTAATATCAGCTGATATCTGATTCTATTGAACCATTGAGGTTAATAATTGGTATCAAACACCCTTAAAAATACACTTTAAATATTCAAACAGATCATTTGAATTATTTTTGCACATTTGATCATAACAATTACATTGTATATGTCCCACATATGCAAATTTCCATTCTTATTTACAAGTTTTGGGGATCAGAATTTCACATTTAGTTTATGATATAGGATGTATTGGTACCTGTAGTTGATTTGTGTGGCCACATTTGACTGTATTCTCTTGCAATATCCAGAATTATTATTTATCTCATGAATAAGATTGCTTATAGTAATATATTCTTTTTTACTACATTGTCGCTTGACTATCCTGTATACTGGCATGTACTAATGTTTCCACCAATGATCAAACCTCACCGTCCCCGCATTTCCTTAATGTTTGTGATGCATAGTCTACCTGATTAGTTATTTAACCTGTAAATGACCAGATATGCTTATAGAAACTTCATATACTTTTAGGATGAATTTATTACTTTAATACATGACTATTACTTCACATTTCTGAGTGTCACTCTGTCAAGTTTAATATTTATTTCCTATGCTTGCTGCCTGAATGTTATTTGGAAATCACTATATCTAACACATTTTAACTTCATTTGCATACATCTTACTGTTTTCTAGATATAAGTGAAACATTTTATATCTTTTCAGGTCTAGGCTGGTATCTGGAACAAAGTGTTAGTGGTGGATCAGCTTGGAAGCTCTCCAGTAGTCTGGTGGTGATAGCAAGGTTTCATAAGGACATATGCAGTGTACTGCCATAAGTGATCATATCACCACACTAATATACAGCACCTCAAGGACATGGCTTAGATCTTCATGGGAGAGATTAGCACCATTGTTCAGTAAGGTAAATCCTGCCTAAAAACTGTATTTTCCTATCTTATTGTCGCTTTTTGTAGTTATCGACACTGAAATGTAATACAATTTTCCTATAAAACATGGAAGTAGTCCCATCAGATGTTTAAATCTGAGTGCACTATTAATTATACAAATAACTGCCTAAATACCTGACACAATAAATATGGAACATAGCACCTGTTGTTGCTTCTTTAGTGTGTACACCTATATGCACCTTGACAGGCATATTGCGGTTTGTTGCCAAAATCACTATGAGTCATGCTACTTCACTACCCCTGGGAAAAATGTTCTCAGTTACACAGACCCAAAGCACCATTTATTTTAAAGACCATTGATTGATCAACTTTTCTGCCTAAACTTTGACAAAATCTGTTTTCAAACTTTTATGAAAATTTAATTTTTCAATAAAATTTAGTTTATAAATTTATATGTTTATTTAAATTTCCATTAAAATTTGAATTGATCAAAATGTATAAACTTTCAACATAGTTTCAGACAGGCCTTATCTTGTAGTACAATTAGCTTTTTACAGCATTGAAAAAGTCCTATAATTAAGGAAGATATAGCAAATTTAGTTTTGGTTTCTCAAAAGCACATGAATCAACACTTGCACCCTGTGGAACACCTGCACTACACACTTTCCAGCAGGTGTCAGATGTCTTGTATGCAAGGAAATTCAAAAAGACTTCATGTATAAAGTTCAAATAGGTGTGGCATTCAAAAAAAAAAGTTTTACTAAAATTTGCCCCAAAAAGTTGGGCCTGTCAGGAATCACACCACAATTAATACTTCCAGTTCAGTACCCACGAATGTAGTTCCAGTCTATTTTTAGAACATTTTTTCCTCTCTCCTTTTGGTGGTGATAGAAGAGTTATATTGATGCATATTTGGTAGGGATTTAAAGGTAATTGTTCATTCTTGAGAATATGAGCAGAGAGAGTGGTTGTCAGTGTGTAATTTGGCGACAGTGCACATGGAGTAATAAGGCTTTGGTGATGATCCGGAAGTGAAATATGTGGTCTGTGTACATGCTGTTCTGTTTACAGTGCAGCAGCTCAAAAAAATGCTGATCAACCCTTGACAAGAATTTCACCGTGAAGTCATCTTTGGAGGTATTTTAGATTAACATATGATTTGTATTGATTGTCACACTGTGGAAAGGTCAGCACTGCGAAATATATGTAGAGAACATATAGTAAAATTAATTGTGGTCTATGTCCAGATGGCTGAAAAGGTGTCTGTTCTGACTAGATAACTCTTACCCCTGTCTAGTTCCATCAGAGTTATCTCTCTTAAATGCAATGGAGTACCTGCCAAATTGACAATCTAGCAATGTTCTTTATGACAGTGTGTGACATGCATGCTGAAGTAGGATAGAAAGTATATTTATTTCAAAAAAACATTAGCATTGAGGTCTATGGAAAAACAATTGGTACCATGATACCAGGAAAGATACTTCATGGCAGTGAAGAGATAAACAAATACAAAGGTAGATAACTCTTCTAATATCAACACTGTTAGGATGGACACTGTGGTGGTGCTCTACAGTTTTCATATTTTGCATAGGGTTAGAATTTTAAAGAAAAAGAATTCCCTAGGATTTCTTTACTGGGTATACTGGTTATATAATAAAGACTTTGTATATCTTAGGTGTTGTTAGAATAATTTTTAGTTCCCTTTATTTTGATGTCTGAATGATGGGTGTACTTTAGGTTCTAGAGTATACAGCCTGGACTCACTTAAGATGTGCTCGTATAAAAAAAACTGCTAGCTCCGCATGGTTATTTTTACTTTCTGGACTTGAGAGATAAATTGCAGAAAAACAATCCAATATTTTTTTTTTTACTTTCCAGATATTTTGTGATTCGTTTATTGCATTTTTAGAAGCTGGTATTGCCTACTTCAGCAAAATTTGTTTTCTCTATTTTAATAACTGCTTTAGTTAGTGTAATTTTGATTAATTCTGGTTAATTTGTCAAGCACATGGTAGCATCTATTTTGTTATACCATGTCCTTAGATGTATAATTTCCACATCTTTGTATCATTATCACATCTGAAGAAATGTGACCAAATAATAAAATGTAACTGCACAGTGAGGTAATATGTACATCATGGTAATATCTGCCTCCATATAAAGACATGTCAGTAACAAAACACATTTTTGAAGAGCCATTTAGTGTATTTGATACACAGGTTTCACTACACTAAAGTTTATTTCATACGTAATACATGCTGTAATGTATGTAACATTTAAGTATGTGATGATGATGAATATTTGACAGAATGTACTGGGGGGCCCCGAGTGGCCGAGTGGTCTAAAGCGCTGTCCGTTACGGACCACTGCCATCTCACCTCTGTCTGCGTGGGTTCGAGTCTAAGATTCGGCTAATGTAGTTAAGTGAGAAAGCTTGCCAGTAGCTTCTCGTGGGTCGGTGGTTCTTTCCGGGGTTTTTCCGGTTTCTTCCTCCACCACTAATACTGGCCGCCATGTATAGCCTATATATTGTGCTGAAAAAATGGCGTTAAACCATAAAAAACAAAAAAAAAAACCAGAATGTACTAGAATAATAAACTAAATGATGGCTGAATAATAAAAAATTCCTACCCCTGATACTTTTTCTTTTGTTGATTCTTTTTCTGTGTCATCTGTATCATCTCCTGAACCACTTGGTACAAACTGAAAGAATCAAGATAATGCTAAATAATGTCAAGTAAAGCATGTAACAGTGACAAGATAATGGTAAATAATGTCAACTAAAGCATGTAACAGTGACAAGATAATGGTAAATAATGTCAACTAAAGCATGTAACAGTGACAAGATAAATGTAAATAATGTCAACTAAAGCATGTAACTGTGATAAGATAATGGTAAATAATGTCAACTAAAGCATGTAACAGTGACAAGATAATGGTAAATAATATGTCAACTAAAGCATGTAACAGTGACAAGATAATTGTAAATAATGTCAACTAAAGCATGTAACAGTGACAAGATAATGGTAAATAATGTCAACTAAAGCATGTAACAGTGACAAGATAATGGTAAATAATGTCAACTAATGCATGTAACAGTGACAAGATAATGGTAAATAATGTCAACTAATGCATGTAACAGTGACAAGATAATGGTAAATAATGTCAACTAAAGCATGTAACAGTGACAAGATAATGGTAAATAATGTCAACTAAAGCATGTAACAGTGACAAGATAATGGTAAATAATATGTCAACTAAAGCATGTAACAGTGGCAAGATAAATGTAAATAATAACTAAAGCATGTAACAGTGACAAGAAAATGGTAAATAATGTCAACTAAAGCATGTAACAGTGACAAGATAATGGTAAATAATATGTCAACTAAAGCATGTAACAATAACAAGATAATGGTAAATAATGTCAAGTAAAGCATGTAACAGTGACAAGATAATGGTAGATAATAACTAAAGCATGTAACAGTGACAAGATAATGGTAAATAATATGTCAACTAAAGCATGTAACAGTGACAAGATAATGGTAAATAATATGTCAACTAAAGCATGTAACAGTGACAAGATAATCGTAAATAATGTCAACTAAAGCATGTAACAGTGACAAAAGCTCAATTACAGCTGTCTTCAGACTACATACATGTTACATCTTTTCAGAAAACTGCAACAGATTTATCAGTCACACAGTGAGTATTGTGTCTGTGTCTGTGTATGTGTGATTTGGATTTGTAACATGGCTTTAAAAATATTTCAGTCATATCCTTATGATGTCTGCAATGTAGCAGTTTATAGTGGTGTCAATCACTGGGCAACATGCTTCAGATATGTAACATCATGTCCCATACAGTCATTTAGTGATGTCTAGTACTAGCATCATGTCCCACCCAGTCACATTATCCTAACACTTGGTTGACCAGTACTAACTTTTTAATGCAGAGTCCCAAGCAGGGCAGCTGATAGTACCATTTTTAAAAGTAAGTTTCTGGTATGACTCAGCCGATGTTTAAACCTGCAACATCCTATATCCGAGGCAAAAGCTCTAACCATTTAGCAGTTCAAGTGAATATTGAAACAAGTACATTATAGATATGCAAACACAGTTTGATTGGTACATGCCATGGCAAGCAGATGTTTTGGTGTTTCATGGTTACATCATGCCATGGCAAGCAGATGTTTTGGTGTTTCATGGTTACATCATGCCATGGCAAACAGATGTTTTGGCGTTTCATGGTTACATCATGCCATGGCAAGCAGATGTTTTGGTGTTTCATGGTTACATCATGCCATGGCAAGCTGAGCAAAGTGACTTGCCCAGGGCTGACATGCAAAAAAGTCCAAACTAGGCTGTTTTGATCTCAGGATCTGAACCCATACTTTTCTAGTCACAAGTCCAACAAGAGAGATTTCAAATAATAAGCTGGTTGTTACTGCACTAGGTATAATGCACTATGTACATGTACATGTTTTCAATACATGTATATGCATAAAAAGGTCTATCTTTTTACTAAATGTTAGCTAAATTTGATAACACACTTAGCAGTTATGTTTTATCATTTTTTTTCTTAATTAATTCATTTTTTTTAATTTTGTAACAAATGGGTGGTCCAGACATTAATATGTCTACTTTACCAGTAGTTGTTCTGACATGCATGTTAATTTTCATTCCCCCCCCCCCCCCCCCCATTGTTCAACCTGTTTTATCTATTTTTTTTCATGACATTAGGGTCATATTTGTAGTCCACATCAACAAATTCCTAATTCTTAATGAAAGTTATTATCAGTTCAGACAATATTTTGGAGAGTTATTTATAATTTCCCTCAGTAAAAAACTTACACTTTAAAGAAATTAACTATGAATATGAAAAATGTCACAAATTTGCACTTAAACATTTTATATGAAATAAATACATGTAGATCACCTTCTTACTCTAATGCCCTTCCTTCATTATAATGCATTTCCTGTTATAATGTAGGTATAGTCAGTGATCATCTTTTATACTGTATTTCATTATAAGATGGAACCGCTCTGATGGCCTAGTGGTTAGAGTGTCCGCCACGGAAGCAGGAGGTCATGGGTGCGATCCCCGGCTGAGTCATACCAAAGACTTACGAAAATGGTACAAACAGCTGTTTCGCTTGCCACTCTGTGTTAAGAGGTTAGTTTTAGGACTGGTCGACTTGGTGTCAGGATAATGTGACCGGGTGGGACATCATGCTACATGTCTGCGGCATGATGCCCCAGTGATAGACATAACTATAAACTGCATCACTGAAGACATCATAGCGATATGACTGAAATCTTTTTTATGCTACGTTAAAATTCCTAATCATACACACACACACACACACACACACACCTTATAAGGTGGTACGCTCTGACTTCTATGAACAGTGTTGTAATGAGTGAGTACTGCATCATGCATTTCGTTAAAAGGTGGTCTCACTACTAGGCAGTATTCTGTATTGCCCAATATGTATAGCATCCTCATGAGGGAATACTGAATCATGTAATTCATTATAAACTCCTCAAACAGTATCCTCCCATGTTATAACATGGAGTACTTTTTCATGTACCTCATCATAAGGCGATTTCACTAGATGATAATGCATTGCCTTTACAAAACTGAACTTGGAATATTCCTTTCAAACTTTAACATGAAATGTTATACCGGTAGTCCAATTTAAGTAAATGAATCATAAATCTATCGATCTGTATCCTTAACATAGCTAATTCATATATGCATAATGTATATTCCTTTATGACTGGTTCAGGAATGTAGATTAGACATGTATGCATATTGTATATACTCCTTTATGACTGGTTCAAGGATGTAGAATAGACTTGTATGTATATTAGCATATACTACTTTATGACTGGTTCAAGGATGTAGAATAGACATGTATGCATATTGTATATACTCCTTTATGACTGGTTCAAGGATGTAGAATAGACATGTATGCATATTAGCATATACTACTTTATGACTGGTTCAAGGATGTAGAATAGACATGTATGCATATTAGCATATACTACTTTATGACTGGTTCAAGGATGTAGAATAGACATGTATGCATATTGTATATACTCCTTTTTGACTGGTTCAAGGATGTAGAATAGACATGTATGCATATTAGCATATACTACTTTATGACTGGTTCAAGGATGTAGAATAGACATGTATGCATATTGTATATACTCCTTTATGACTGGCTCAAGGATGTAGAATAGACATGTATGCATATTAGCATATACTACTTTATGACTGGTTCAAGGATGTAGAATAGACATGTATGCATATTAGCATATACTACTTTATGACTGGTTCAAGGATGTAGAATAGACATGTATGCATATTAGCATATACTACTTTATGACTGGTTCAAGGATGTAGAATAGACATGTATGTATATTAGCATATACTACTTTATGACTGGTTCAAGGATGTAGAATAGACATGTATGCATATTAGCATATAATTTTATGACTGGTTCAAGGATGTAGAATAGACATGTATGCATATTAGCATATACTACTTTATGACTGGTTCAAGGATGTAGAATAGACATGTATGCATATTAGCATATACTCCTTTATGACTGGTTCAAGGATGTAGAATAGACATGTATGCATCTTAGCATATACTACTTTATGACTGGTTCAAGGATGTAGAATAGACATGTATGCATATTAGCATATACTACTTTATGACTGGTTCAAGGATGTAGAATAGACATGTATGCATATTAGCATATACTACTTTATGACTGGTTCAAGGATGTAGAATAAACATGTATGCATATTAGCATATACTACTTTATGACTGGTTCAAGGATGTAGAACAGACTTGTATGTATATTAGCATATACTACTTTATGACTGGTTCAAGGATGTAGAATAGACTTGTATGTATATTAGCATATACTACTTTATCACTGGTTCAAGGATGTAGAATAGACATGTATGCATATTGTATATACTCCTTTATGACTGGTTCAAGGATGTAGAATAGACATGTATGCATATTGTATATACTCCTTTATGACTGGTTCAAGGATGTAGAATAGACATGTATGCATATTAGCATATACTACTTTCTGACTGGTTCAAGGATGTAGAATATACATGTATGCATATTAGCATATACTCCTTTATGACTGGTTCAAGGATGTAGAATAGACATGTATGCATATTGTATATACTACTTTATGACTGGTTCAAGGATGTAGAATAGATATGTATGCATATTAGCATATACTACTTTATGACTGGTTCAAGGATGTAGAATAGACATGTATGCATATTAGCATATACTACTTTATGACTGGTTCAAGGATGTAGAATAGACATGTATGCATATTGGCATATACTACTTTATGACTGGTTCAAGGATGTAGAATAGACTTGTATGTATATTAGCATATACTACTTTATGACTGGTTCAAGGATGTAGAATAGACTTGTATGTATATTAGCATATACTACTTTATGACTGGTTCAAGGATGTAGAATAGACATGTATGCATATTAGCATATACTACTTTATGACTGGTTCAAGGATGTAGAATAGACATGTATGCATATTAGCATATACTACTTTATGACTGGTTCAAGGATGTAGAATAGACTTGTATGCATATTAGCATATACTACTTTATGACTGGTTCAAGGATGTAGAATAGACTTGTATGCATATTAGCATATACTACTTTATGACTGGTTCAAGGATGTAGAATAGACATGTATGTATATTAGCATATACTACTTTATGACTGGTTCAAGGATGTAGAATAGACATGTATGCATATTAGCATATACTACTTTATGACTGGTTCAAGGATGTAAAACAAGCCTAATGTGCCAACCTGCATGTCATAAAAGATACACAATGAAGTCAGGGAGTCTGGATTAGCAAAATATGTCCTGAAGTGACCTGGTTTTAATCATTAATTGAAATCATAGGGCCTGGCTTTAAAGAATACCGGTAACTTATCTGGCCTATATCTGGAGGAAGTTGCCCATGCCTGGTTTGGCATATTAGATTTGCATACAGAATGGTGTGCATTTGAATCCTACTGCTGGATCAGCCAGGGTCAACTACCATATCTGTGTCCTTGGGCATGCTGCATTACTCCAAGTGTCCCAAAACTAAATAACCAAATTGTGCTTTTGTGCCAAAGAAACAATTTATATTTATGGTAGCAAAATGCTCAAGTGGTGGGCAGACAACCATGGAGGATGAGGATGAATTGAATAAAGTTCAGATGTTAATTGGTGGGCAGAAAACCAAGAAGACTGTTGGAAGAAGTGGTCAACTGGTGGGCAGAAAATGAAGGAGACTGACGGCTACAGGTACAGCCATTTATTGAAAGTAATGCACAAATATGTTTGTACTGATAGAAATATGGATTAAAGAAACCTCTTAGAAAATGCACTGATATCGCTCTTCTGCATTTAACCACTGCAACAGAATTATATTGTCATGTATTTACCCACCAGTGTAATGGTACTGCAAGGGATCTCAAATATCATTTGTTTGTAAGTTTAGTTTTTTTAATTAAAAAAACATGAATAAAGCAACCAAGATTTTTACCTTTTTATGCAAATGCGTGATTTCTACTTCATAGACTGTTTTGGATACAATCCCCAACAAGACATGCAAGTTAATCATATCCAAGTATGCGACACCAGTTATGATGTTCCTAAATGATCTTTTTGGAAGTTTTAACTTTTGACGTAATTTTTTGAAAATGCAAGATGACTTGACAATACAACAATGAAAGGTCTGTTTTTTTGGTTTTTGTAGGCCTTGGCACCATTTTTCAGCACATGATAGACTACACAAAGTGGCTAGTGTATCAGGGAGGGAGACTGATTGATTAAGATTTTTAATGCAGCTTTAACAATTGTTCAGTTATATCGCTACGATGTCTGCAGTGAAGCAGTGTATAGTAATGGCTAGCACTGGGGCATCATGCGTCAGACATGTATCATGATGTCCCACCCAGTCACATTATCCTGAACCCAGGCCAACTAGTCCTAACACTAACCTCTTAATGCTGAGCTCCAAGTGTGGCAGCTGTTAGTACCATTTTTGTAAGTCTTTGGTATGACTCAGCCGGGGATTGAACCCACGACCTCCTACTCCCGTGGCGGATGCTCTAACTACTAAGCCACTGGAGCAGTTCTCTGTGAGGAAGAAACTAGGAAGATTCTCAGAAGAACTGCCAGAAAATGGAAAACTACTGGCAAGCATACTCCTATACTCTTTCTGGCTGGGCTGACACTGAACCCACATGGCATTTGGCTCAGACCAGTCAGCCACCCAGGACCCCTCCGTACATAGGACAAGTATTGTAATATCAATGGGAATATAGCCAGACATCAACAACACCTAAATAATCCTAAATTGGAGAACTTTCTTGTCTTTTTATTGTAAACTGGTTGTAAAGAATTAACCACATGATAAAGTATCGAATGACAATCTAGTAAAAAAAAATAAAAATCAAGAAAAAATTTAAAGAAATTATTAATTGATGCAAATATATTTTGCAGTTATTTTAGAGAAATTCTCCCCACAGATCTATCTCTCTCCTATGTTGATTCAACAGAGATGCAATGTTTTCACAAGAAATTCCCAGAAAATTCGCAATTCTCATTTGTTTTCTTGGAGACAGGTAATTACTCCCACAATCATTTGTAAAATTGCAAACATATCCACCTTCCCAAATGTCTCTCAATTCTATATTACTAACTGAACGAAGTTGTTCACTCATCATGTAACTACACCCACTCTAACCTTTCTTACAAAGTTGTTCACTCATCATGTAACTACACCAACTCTAACCTTTCTTACAAAGCTATTCACTCATCATGTAACTACACCCACTCTAACCTTTCTTACAAAGCTGTTCACTCATCATGTAACTACACCCACTCTAACCTTTCTTACAAAGTTGTTCACTCATCATGTAACTACACCCACTCTAACCTTTCTTACAAAGTTGTTCATTCATCATGTAACTACACCCACTCTAACCTTTCTTACAAAGTTGTTCACTCATCATGTAACTACACCCAATCTAACCTTTCTTACAAAGCTGTTCACTCATCATGTAACTACACCCACTCTAACCTTTCTTACAAAGCTGTTCACTCATCATGTAACTACACCCACTCTAACCTTTCTTACAAAGTTGTTCACTCATCATGTAACTACACCCACTCTAACCTTTCTTACAAAGCTGTTCACTCATCATGTAACTACACCCACTCTAACCTTTCTTAGTAAACCAAACACAAATGTGAATTCTCCCCCATTACACAAATAGTTCTTCTTTGTTAACTCAACAGAGATGTAACTTCTCCCATTATTTTGGCCATAGTTTTGAGCCCTGGTTGCACATCATAGAGTGTAATCTACATGAACTTAATTGGACATGTAAATTTAATATGCCAATATCCCACATTCAATGCAGGCCAATTTCTAAAAGCTTCTTTTTGACTGGTTCAATTTGGTAATGGTATCATTACGTACCTCAAAGCTTTCCGATACTGTGTGCATAGAAAATTTAGTAAAAACCTCTATCATGTTTGATGGAAATCTTTGGAATAAACTACCTTTAAATCGTACAGAACAGTATTAAAATGGTTATTATGTTACATTACACAGTTTATGTAATGTCATTAAGGTGGCGCTCTACAGTTTCGTATTTTGCATAGGGTTAGAATTTTTAAAGAAAATAATTTTCTGGGATTTCTTCACTGGTTATACTGGCAATATAATAAAGACTTTGTATATCTTAAGTGTTGGTTAAGAACTTTCAATTCCCTTTATTTTGATGTATGATTGATGGGTGTACTTTAGGTTCTAGAGTATACAGCTTGGGCTAACATAAGATGTGCTCATGTAAACAAACTGCTAGCTCCGCATGTTCATTTTCACTCCCTGGACTTCAGAGGTAAATTGTAGAAAAATGGTACGATAACTTTTTTTTACTTTTCAGATATTTTGTAATTGCCTACTTCAGAAAAATTCGTTTTCCCTAGTTTAATAACTGCTAAAGTTAGTGTACTTTTGATTAATTCTGGCCAATTTTTCAAGCACATGGGAGCATCCATTTTGTTATACCATGCGCTTAGATCATTTACAATTTCCATAAGTGCAGTATCCAAAGAAATATCAGCCACATTACATCAAAGTAGCATTGAGATATGCCAACATTATCTCCATTGTGCATGTTACAAATGCAAACAACTTCACCTCACATACGTCACTATCTGAAAAGTACATATTAACTGGTGAGCGCCCCCTAAAAGTTTTTCTATTTTTAATAATGGCAGCTACATTTGATTATTGACATTATTTTATCAAACTTTGTACACCTGCAGGAAACAATGATCTCCATAAAGTTCTCAAATTCTGCTAAATGGTTTTCAAGAATTAAAAGGGGTTTACTATTTATAGAAAAAATGGTGGCCTTATTTGATTCTGGATTTTAAAGACCATTATTCAAGCATACCACTGTCAAATATGGTCAAATTATGTTTAGGGGTATTTGAGAAAACATCTTTTAAAGTTTTCTTTTACTTTTTAGTAATTGCAGCCATATTCACCAATATAAGTCAAAGAATGGGTGCTTTATTTTAAATGTTGCCAAATTTTATTAAGCAGTTTTTGAAAAGAAGTTGTAAACTGCATTTTTGAACAGATAATGACATGTGATGGACAATGCATGATAGACAAGGTGACTGCCATAAGATCATTTATGTTGCTAACTAACAAACTCAGTTGGGCCAGAGGAAACTTAGGTATACATGTATAAGCATGGGAGTTCTGTGACACAGAACAATGTGTCCATATCTATCGCATTACAGTATGTCGTATGAAAAACAGGCATCTTATCCCAACCTGCCCAATCCTACCCAGTGGTGAAGCTAGGGGGTTCCAAGAGGTGCAAGTTGCACCAGGCACCATATTGGGAGTGGGTGGGTGCTGGAAGAAGAGGATTGGAGAATTCAGTGTATACTTTTACAAAGTGTGCTTCAGAAGAAACAACTAAGTAAATAACTAAGTCTGTGCCAGGATGTCTGGATGATTGAGATTAACTCTGGTTCAGACTGAATCTGGCAAGAAATATCAATTTAGTATGATGCCTCCTTGGATTGGGCAGTGGTTGATATAGACCAAGTCACTAACTGTTGGTAACATTTTTTTTGTGGTTATTGCAGTTAAAATTTATTAGCTTTAAATTGCCTTTCTATGATGACTCTGTTAGCTTTAAATTGCCTTTCTATGATGACTTTGTTAGCTTTAAATTGCCTTTCTATGATGACTTTATTAGCTTTAAATTGCCTATCTATGATGACTTTGTTAGCTTTACATTGCCTTTCTATGATGACTTTGTTAGCTTTAAATTGCCTTTCTATGATGACTTTGTTAGCTTTAAATTGCCTTTCTATGATGACTGTTAGCTTTAAATTGCCTTTCTATGATGACTTTGTTAGCTTTAAATTGCCTTTCTATGATGACTTTGTTAGCTTTAAATTGCCTTTCTGTATTATTATGTTGTATTCAGTACTGACTACTGTTCCTGCTTGAGTGACACTGGGGGCGTAAAATTTATACCTTGTCACGGGCACCAAATACTCTCCACTATGCCTTGGGGTGAGGTGGTAAAAATATGAACCTTGCACCAGGTGCAGAACACCCTCGCTACACCACTGATCCTACCCCACCCATCCACCCACCCCATACAAACAGCCATGTTTATTAAAAGTTTCTAGTACCAGTAAATATTATGTAAGAATGAGAAAATTGTGCCATGCCTGTGCAATATTCTATAATATTTGCAAAACATTTCAGACAAAATCTAAACACTGCTGATCATGTATGCAACGATACTTACAGCGTATATCGTTTTTGTCATCATTCACTAATACTGATAGTGATATCATCAACATCAGAAAAACTAATAACAATGAGGACAATTCAGTGCATAGTATGGGAACATGGAGGCTAAATGGGAAAGATGGGGATGATTAAGAAATTACTGAAACTAAGCTGTGAAGAAGCTGGTTTAAGCAAATTGAAATATGAAGGATTGTTAGATCAATGGTACCACACATGCCTTAACAAGCACATTTACCCCACTTTTATCAAATATCCAATAAAAAATATATCCATTTTCAAACAGTTTTGTTTTGACCCTTGTACTCTAAAATTATTGATGCCAACTTTCCAGAGATGCCAACCACTACCAATATGAATTAAGAATGTTGTTTTAAAATGTTAGAATCTCAACTTATAAACATGGCTATTTCAAATTGTAGCAAATTAATACATTAAATATTACTCATTCTGTGCTTACCGCATTTTTCTGCTATATGACTACACTGTATGTAAAATTCTGCAGAGAAAAGCACAAGATTTTTTCTTTGAAGTTTAATTTCTCATTGGCTACCTTCTTTGTCAACATCTTTCTCAGGCTTTCTCAGGTAAATCAAAGCTATGGGTATGTAAAATGGTTTCTGATTGGTCAATACTCAAATGCTTTTGTGATGCCTATACTTAAGTATGCTAACTATGGTATCCAATCAAAACTGGCAACAGGCAGACAGCTAATGCTAAACAGACAGATGGACTATATCATAACACTAAGCCAGGCATTGTAACTCCAATAATGGTCATCTAAAAATAAACAAATTAGTCCTGTTAAAACAAAGTATCCTGTGGAAAGCACCTTCACCCCAAACTGTTAGTCTCATTTTCTTTTTTTGCAGTTGGTACGAGTAATCAACAATGATTCTCTTCATGAAATATGTTTACGTTTTAATCAGATAAGAAGCCCATGGCTACTATAATTCAACAAACATGGTAGCCCAGCCCCTGCAATGACTCCCACTAAGCACCTGGCACAAGATTAGTTGGACATATAAATGTGTTGCGTAAAAGCAAAAGGGATCAGCAGAAGTAAGCACATGAGCAGGCGATACCATACTCCGAATGAACTGAGCACAAACAAGCAGATGATAGAGTGCTCCAAAAGAACTGAACACATCGGTGCCAGGCTTAAATACAGAACATATAAACAGACCTCTGCATCACTTACAACATCAGGACAGTCATCAACCATTGCTTTTGCTGCATCGGAATATAGTTTCAGTTCCTGGAAATCTCCCTGGAAAGAGAAACAAAAGACAAATACATAATGAAAGTTTTTAATGGATTGTTCTCCCTCATGTTGAACAATTTTTGATATTTTGCACCTTAATCAATCTGATAGCTAATACTTTTAGAGGAAATGAAATATTCAACTCGGATGAAAACTATCTTTGCCAAACTGATAACTGTCAATTTGCATTCCTCCCTCTGGAATGGAAGTAGATAACTAATAAGCTTGAACTGAATGAATCTTGAGAAAGAAATCATACTTCCTCCTAACGGTATAGCAGAGAATGATGAATTATTTCATAGTTCCTATTGCTAATTGGCTATAAGCTGCTCTGAAAATACAAGTTTTGCACACAAAGGCTATATATATATATATATATATATATATATATATATATATATATATATACACACATATGTACTCACTTAAAAATCAAGTCCATAATGCATCTGCAAATCAGGGCCTGTTGCTTGTTTTACTGATTATTCCTGACAATCTGCAGAGACCCTGATCTGCCAATATATTATGCAATTACATAACATGGCCCATGAAATTACATAACATGGCCCATGAAATTAAATAACATGGCCCATGAAATTACATAACTTGGCCCATGAAATTACATAACATGGCCCATGAAATTACATAACATGGCCCATGAAATTTTTCAGTTGGAATTAACATGTGAGTATAAATTGTACATGTTATAAAACCATTAGGTAAAAACAAAATATGCCTGTTTCTTATTGCATTGGTTTTAAAATTAGGGTAGGTAGGTAGGTTTGGTTTGTTTAAAAAACGTTTTATATATTATAATGATTAGTATATATAATGTACTTAGTGCTTCAAGTACTGGGCTAAACCAGCTGAATTAGATGCACAAATCAATTTTGTATGATTTTATTTTATTTTTTTACTTCACCTTGTGGAGAAAAAGTGCAATTTTCAGCACCAAGAAACAGAGATGTTGGCCGAACAGAAAAGTTTATATTTTTTGTGGCCTTATTTTACAACAAAAATGTATATGTGCTTAGTCACATTTTTCTGTATACTTACCTCAAATTTTCCTCCAATATTAGGTCCAGCTTGAGCAATATATAAAGCAGAACCAGGCTGGAATCGAAGAGCTGTCCGACCACGAAATGTTTCTTGGGAATAAACTTCACAGTTTCTGTACAGCACAATATTATCATCCTCAATTTTGAATGCAAGTTTTGTCCATCGTCTCTCTAATGTTGGCACTGAAAACTTTGCAATCACTTTTGATTCAACTGCTTCATTGTGGTCTGTGTAATACAATAACAAACTCTGCCAACGCTCATTTACATTTTGTAATTGCACACCAAACTGGACTATATTCCCATATGAATTAACTACTGCAAAAATGAAGCCCCCATTTAGTGTCCTGGGGCGAATTGTCATGGACAATGCAAAGTTCCGGAACAAAGAATCCCCCTTAAAGTATATGGATGAAGCATCTTGTATGTGCGCATTATATGCCACAGAAAATGCTGGAAACCCATCAATACCCTCTGTATATGTGATGCCATCTTTTTTGTTTGGAAGCCCAAGGGCTGTCAAAAAGTCTATCTCACCGCCTGCAAGACAAAATAACAAGGTTAGTAAGACTGATGTTGAACTCTGGCAGCAAATAATTATTACCATATTGCTCCCTCATTAAAAAGCACACCAATATAACATGGTCCTGTATATAACGCTAGCATGGTCACAGATCCTTTTTGGGGATGATTAGTTTCTGCACAGAACCAAACTCGATACAAAGCAGTTTCACTCATAGCACGAAACATGTACACTTTCATGGTTCTGCTGAACAGCATGACAGCATGGAATGACATATTATTCCCTCTATTTATATTTCCAAGTTTTTAAACCCATTCCTCCCTAGCAACATGAGTGCATTATGCTATTCCCCCTCATATAACACCACGCTTTCTGCAAAGACAATGCTGCATTATAAAGGGTGAATCTTATGAGGTGGGCTAAATGGTAAAAATATACTATTTTGGTATTTGGCAGAATGGACATATAAAAGAGGTCTCCTATTTTGAGGGATAGTAACAGTATTTTTAATAAGGAATGTTTATTACCTACAATAACACTGGATATATTTCATAATATGGTCTCAAAAATGTGATATTTTCATGAGTGGAGTTGCCAAGAGTTAAAATATATAATTTCTTGCACCATGAGATTAAATATATATATATATATATATATATATATATATATATATATATATATATATATATATATATATATATATATATATATATATATATACAGTAATCACACAGATGAGAAACTTTTCATTTACTATATCACAAAACTGCTCTTAAATTGAAGCTTAGAAGATTAAATTTTCTCTCTTCTATAGACCACTCTGGTGGCCTATTGGTTAGAGCATCCACCACGGAAGCAGGAGGTCGTGGGTTCGATCTCCAGCTGAGTCATACCAAAGACTTACAATAATGGTACTAACAACTGCCTCACTTGGTGCTCAGCATTAAGAGGTTAGTGTTAGGACTGATCGGCCTGGTGTCAGGATAATGTGACTGGGTGGGACATCATGCTACATGTCTGCGGCATGATACCCTGTTGCTAAAGATCACTATAAACTGCCTCACTGCAGACTTCGTAGCGATATGACTGATTTTTTTTAAAGCTATGTTAAAAGTCCTTATCAAACAAACAAACAAACAAACAAACTCTCCTCTATAGACTGACAACCACCACCACCCTTGGAGATCCTAAGGTAATCTCTGTAATGGAATGTTTTCTGCAGTGAAGTTGTAAAAAAAAAAAAAATGTTTAACTAAACCTGTCCATGCACATGACTACTAAAGATTGATTGAACTGAAAATTTCAAATCCACCATATTTGATGTAATACACATGCATGCCTCCATTACAACTTTATTGCAAATAATATTCCCTTACATAGCTCACATCTCTTAATCCAAATATGCCACAATGGATGTCATGGACAATCATTTTAACAAGATAAACTGATCAATTAAAATACATTAATCAAACAATTAGGTTTTCTTCATGATTCCATGATGGTCCACAACTGGATTATTACTGTGCCACCATCAGGGGAATTATGGGACAATCACAAGTGGCATAATTAGAGTCCCATCAACATGGGGACTGAAAGTATATTGCAACTGGCATAATTAGAGTCCCATCAACATGGGGACTGAAAGTATATTGCAACTGGCATAATTAGAGTCCCATCAACATGGGGACTGAAAGTATATTGCAACTGGCATAATTAGAGTCCCATCAACATGGGGACTGAAAGTATATTGCAACTGGCATAATTAGAGACATACCAACATTGGGCATAAGGGGTGCTTTACAACTGGAATCATTAGGGACATACCAACATTGGGCATAAGGGGTGCTTTACAACTGGAATCATTAGGGACATACCAACATTGGGAATAAGGGGTGCTTTACAACTTGAATCATTAGGGTCCCATTATTATATGAAATAAAGGTCCTTCATGACTGCCATTATTAGGGTCCACCAAGATATGGAATGGAGATCCTACATTTGGGTCACATCGTGGGGATTGGTAGTTTTTCACAACTGGCATCATGATGGTCCAACCAACATTAGATTGGGAATTCTTCAAAACTGGAATTATTAGGGTCCCATCATGGGGACTCTAGATCTTTCACATCTGGAAACATTAGGGTCCCACCATGGAGTCTGGGAGTCTTTCACAACTGCAAAAATTAGGGTCAGATCATGTGGACTGGAGGTCTTTAACAACTGGCATCATCTGAGTCCCATAAACATAGGGACTGAAAGTCCAACTGGAATCAATGGGGTCCCACCATGGGGATTGGGAGTCATTCTCATCTGGAATAATTAGAGTCCCATCAATGTGGGGATTGGAGTCCTTCTCAACATGAATCATTTGGCACCTAGCAACATGGGATTTTAACTTCTTCACATAGAAAAAATTATGGTCCTTACACCATGAGGATTGTATTCTTTTTCAGACTTGATTATGGTTTTAAAATCAAATGAAGCCATAAACAATTTAAACCACCAAAAAAGGCTTGCCTGTAGAACCCAATCTTGGTTATCAAGTGTGCAAGGTCAGTGAATTCCCATAGAATTTACAAAAATGTAAACCATCCTTTGGTGTGGAGTTACATGATATGAACACATGCATACTCTTTTTTTTTATTATTATACACGTATTATCTGTGACTGACACACAAATATGATTAATGGTGCAAGATAATGGTGTTAAATCTCACAAAATCTCTCATTATGTATTATTATTGAACAAATTTATAAATGTTATTGTGTAGAAGTAATAGCACATAATATTTCAGAAAACATTTATTCTCAAAATAATACAACTGGGACATAAAATTTACATTTTGTCCATGAGTTTAATGTAATCTACAGAATATAATAATCTAATCTAGAAAAATGTGAATGCACCAGTCAATTCAGACAGTGGTCCATTGAAAAGAAGAATGTACCAGTTCATTCAGACATTGGCCCATTGAAAGCAGAAAAATGTGAATGTACCAGTCTATTCAGACATTGGCCTGTTGAAAGCAGAAAAAAGTGAATGTACCAGTCTATTCAGACATTGGCCCATTGAAAAGCAAACCATATGAATTAAAAAACTAGTATTATGCACAGATGCTTTGAATCAAGGTTTTTTCTATGTGTGTGTGTGTATGTGTGTGTGTGTACTCCATACTGGATGAATTGAAAGGGGAATATGTAATTATGCCAACGTAAGTATAATTTTGACTGATAAAATACACAGTGCACAGGTGGATCATTGGATTATTCAAAGGCATTTGAGATTAAAAGTTTGTTTTTCTTGTTTTAAAGTGGCCACATTTCTGTTTACAACCTTGTAAAGTACCAGTATTATACCTTTACTGTAAAGAAAGTGGAGGGACACACTCACACACACACACATACACACAAGAGGCCCAAAGGGACCTGAAGTTGCTCACCTGGCAGATATCTACTTCAGAGCCAAATATCACAGCAGTTGATCACGAAATCTGAATAAACATGATGCTTTCTGACATTTAAATTTTTCTTTGTATTTTAGCAACGGCAGCCATATTGGATGGCAGATTGTGCAAATCTGAAAGGTTTATGTCAAGATATGTCCTGTGCAATATGTTTGACAGGTTGTTTTAGATTAAGTTGCTAAAGGTCTTTCCATATTTAATAGCAGCAGCAGCTGCATACATACTGAACTCACATCGCTACCGAGTGTGCCTTTTGTGGCTATTCACAATCATCTCTGCATAATGACAAGTTGATTGTTTCTTATTTTAGTTTCATTTATTGTAGATATGGATTAAATCAATATAATACACACATATGATTTAAACATGAAAGATGGTTTTAATGATGAAAGTAGATCGCTACAAATGATTGGTTAGCTATTTATTCACATGAACGCTTAGCCATCGTGTACAGGTGCATTAATGTGGATTAGAAATAATGAACAAAGAAGAGATAATTAAACCATTTATAATATATATATATATATATATATATATATATATATATATATATAATTAATCTAAGCCATCATTCTGCTTTATGACAGTACCACTGATTTTAATACTCTCTCCCTCTCTTTATTACATTCTTTGGTCTGTTTGGCATAACTTTTATCATGATTAATAATACATCCAGAGACATCATGGGATGACAGAAACAAAATCCTATACTCGCAATTTTATAGATTTTAGCCTGTATCTTGCTTTGATGGTAGAGGGAGGGAGGGAGGGAGGGAGGGAGAGAGAGAGAGAGAGACAGAGAGAGAGAGAGAGAGAGAGAGAGAGAGAGAGAGAGAGAGAGAGAGAGAGAGAGAGAGAGAGAGAGAGAGAGAGAGAGAGACTTTTTGGACATTTTCATATTTGACTAATATTAATCGATTTTTAGAACATTATAATATGTTTAAGAAATGTTAATAAGAAATATTAAATACATCACAGTATATGTACCACCTAACCAAGAAATTTACTGTATAATGTCAGCCTGGTTTGCAGCTTTGTATCATTGATACAAAATGTTGATAAATGCCATGGAAAGTACGTGTTATTATGATAGACCATATTCTTGTAAGTTACTTGGTGTAATTTCTATTTAAAGGTTTTGATCCAGTCCAAATTCCTTTTCTCTTTCATTCCACATTTCTGTGTAGTTGTCTGTTGTTCATTTGACGGGGGGGTGGGGAATTACAGGGATTAATAATACTTTTTTGTCATTATTTTCATGCATCACTAATGATTAATGTGCTTAAATTCATCATTGATCTAGAGTGAACTGCAGACAGTCGCTAGAATGTTTATTATTATTGCACCCTGGACGGATCACAATTTGATTTTTTATATATAAAATTGCTTTGTAGCAACGCTTTATATGCCATCTTTGTTATGTATATAATAATAATAATAATAATAATGATGAGAACTTTGTATAGCGCCTAACCTTTAAAAGCTCTAAGCGCTTTAAAACATCTATAATGATATGACTACAAAAAAAAAAAAAAAAACCCCAAACACCATGAAATTAGAAAACATAAAATATGCTGAAAATATTTAAGGTAGTAAACATTATTAGGTCTTTAAATTTGTTATTGCAGTCGAAAAAGGTGATTTTTGAGAGAACTTTTGAAAGGGATCACTGTCTTTGTGTCCTATTTCAAGGGGCAAATATATATATATATATATATTTGTGAAATCCTTAAAACATTACAATTTATGGTATAAGCTACATTCCATTCAAAAGTCCAAGAAATTTCTCTGGTGGTATGTTCTTGTTGTTTTCTTCAAGCAGTTCCTGTCAAAATACTTCCATCTGGCAA
The DNA here is from genome assembly GCA_029339505.1 of Unio delphinus. Taxonomy (NCBI): domain Eukaryota; kingdom Metazoa; phylum Mollusca; class Bivalvia; order Unionida; family Unionidae; genus Unio; species Unio delphinus. The sequence continues at coordinate 13,128,504 of JAQISU010000003.1, forward strand.
GGTGTAAGTTGACCCATTCAACAAAAATGTGCTCTGCAGTCAATGGATACTGGCAGGGTATGCACTGTAGTCAAGTTTCACCCTTCAGGAGGTATGCATGATTCAGGTACATGTATTCATGTCTGATATGCAAGCGGCACAGTATCACCTTATCTCTGCAATTTATTCTATGCAATGGGTACCACCTTAATAATGGGTTTGATGCTCTGAAGTTTGCTTCTAGCATTGTCATGCCACATATTTTGCTAAGGATGACAAACATGCTGATAGATATGGTATTTGAAGTCGTACATGGATTATTCCATTCAGAAACAGGTGATTGCTTTATCTGCCCTTTCATTACCTTTATGCCACTGTGACTAGGCAACCAAAAACATTTATTGCTTTATCAAAATCTCTGTTAAGCAACTGAGGAAATTCATGGGCAGCAAAGCTAATTAGTGAATCTGGCAAACATATTTTCAGTCTCAATTATATAACACTTCCTGATAACCAAATTAGCAATATCATTTATCAAAAGATGCCAGGCATTAAAAAACAAGACATGCACAGTCCATTACTTGTTACACCAAAGTGTTATCTGTGTAATAATAGATGATTATATGATGTTTATACTGGCTGCATTGTACACCGATGAAGAGTCTCAGGTGTGCCTGATATCATTCACCTACTTGCAGATCTTTCAATGCAGGCTGCACTATATACCAAGAAGAATGAATAGGCCTGATATAGATCACCAGATGTACCTAAAAACACTTAACATATTACTGCTACATGATAACTATGTTATTGTGACCCTTAAAAGTCACTTGTGGTCTGGGTGAACTCACCTTGTACTGTAATAATTTCTGAAATGTGTGATATTAATGAATACACAGATGTCATTCATAAACTAAACTCCTCTGAAATCTTCTCAAGGTCACACACACACACACGTGCACACACACACACACACACATATATATCAGTCAGTCATGCATACGTACGTATGTACATACATACATACATACATACATACATACATACATACATACATACATACATACATACATACATACATACATACATACATACATACATATTGATGAAAACTTAATAAAATCTCTACAATTGTATGCAGAAAATAACGATGGAAGCAAAATGGATTGAAGGCAATACACTTAAAACTGAATAAAGGTTGAGAAGCATTTCAGTAGTGAATCCAAGATTTTATATGGAGGTCAAGGAGGTAATGATTAAGTTTTAAGAGGTAGGGAGGTCTTGGTTCCTCAAAGGTCTATAACCTATATTGATAATTATTTTTCTAGAGGAGACTGAGATTTCCAAAATATATAAAACCTAACAAAAATAATTTAAAGCCAGAAAGAATTTTGGGTTATTTTTAGGCACAATAACACAGCAAACATTATTTAGTGCCAAACCAAATGGAGCAAAGTGCCTGCCATAGCTGACCCAAGCAGTATAGTATTCAAAACCACACCCATGTGGTTCTTACCGTAGTTGGCATGCTAACCACAAAGCCATCACACAGCTTCTTTATGTCCCAAAGGAAAATTACATGGTGTTGTGGTTCTTATATATTTATTTATATGTATTATACCATAAAATCATCTCTTTGCAAAATAGAAGGATTCAAATGCTATGATGAAAATGGTTTCCAAACATCTTTATAGAAATCTGGATAGCGTTTCTTTTCAAAACATAACTCCATGAATAAGACAACTGATAAATTACACACATTGGAACATAATTAGATAACATTCCCCCAGACATAAATTCCATACACCCACACCCAACACATCAATTTCTATTTCTGTTTTGTGCTGCATACCATCTGACATTTCAGTTATTTGCAGAAATATCTGCATTTGCAAGAACCATTAATTCTTTTTTTTACTTGCAACAGACATATGTACCTATTACAGTTACAGAACACAGCCAAACAGAAAATTATAAAAAAAAACAAGATCTATGAGTTTTAAGTACCCCACATTGTTAGAAAAAGCAGTTTCCAGTACCTAACATTGTTAGAAAAAGCAGTTTTTAGTATCCCACATTGTTAGAAAAAGCAGTTTTCAATACCACACATTGTTAGGAAAAGCAGTTTTCAGCATCAATCATTGTTAGAAAAAGCAGTTTCCAGTACCTAACATTCTTAGAAAAAGCAGTTTTCAATACCGCACGTTGTTAGAAAAAGCAGTTTTCAATACCCCACATTGTTAGGAAAAGCAGCATTCAGCATCCATCATTGTTAGAAAAAGCAGTTTTCAATACCCCACATTGTTAGGAAAAGCAGTTTTCAATACCACACATTGTTAGGAAAAGCAGTTTTCAATACCCCACATTGTTTGGAAAAGCAGTTTTAGAAAATGCAGTTTTCAATACCCAACATTGAGTCCAACTCCAAAAAGCACAGGCAAAGATCTGCTGGTGCATAAAGCTTTGAAAATCTGGGTTTATGACACATTTTTTAGAGTAATTAGAAGAACATGCATATACCCTGATCTACAGGCATGTTATGCCATGACAGATGGATCTTTGTTGTTATGCCATGACAGATGGATCTTTGTTGTTTTTATAAAGTAGTGTGACCATCCAATCTGAACTGTCTACACTATGAAAAGTCAGAAGAATTTTACAGAATGGACTTTTGACATTGGTGACTTCCAAATCTAATATTTCACCAACTATAAACAAATAAAACCGTTAAAGAAAGAAAGACTGCAGGACTGATGACACAGACTGGTGACAAAAAATTTTGAAATGTGATCATTAAATATATTGTTCAACAAGAATTGTTTCCCAGATGAATTATGGATACACAAGACCCTCTGAACTCATTTGTCTAAAAACTAAACATACAGTCTACCTGTATGGAATTGAATGTAAAGCTTCAGAACAGTCTACCTGTATGGAATTTAATGTAAAATTTCATAACAGCCTACCTGTATGGAATGCAATGTAAGCCTTACAACTCCCTACCTGTGTTGAATTTAATATCAAGCTTCATAACAGTCTACCTGTATGGAATTTAATATCAAACTTTTTACTCCCTACCTGTATGTAATTTAATATGAAGTTTCACAACAGCCTACCTGTATAGAATTTAATATTTCAATCTTCATAACAGCACACTTGTATCAAATATAATGAAAAAGCTTTACAACAGCCTACCTGTATGGAATTTAATATCAAGGTTCATAACAGCCTACCTGTATGGAATTTAATATCAAGGTTCATAACAGCCTACCTGTATGGAATTTAATATCAAGGTTCATAACAGCCTACCTGTATGGAATTTAATATCAAGGTTCATAACAGCCTACCTGTATGGAATTTAATATCAAGGTTCATAACAGCCTACCTGTATGGAATTTAATGAATTAGACTATATGCAGCATGAATGATATCACACTAATTATTACACATAATGAATAATTCACCTTAGGGTGAAATAAGGTCTCAAGCCTTCTGATATTTGTTTCATGGTAGGCAACACTGCCAAAAATCACCATTGACCAAGCAACATAAAAAAGAGCAATTATTATACATGTATGTACACCCTAATAAATAAGCATTTGTAAAAAGGTAAAACATATTGATGTCATGATTAGCATTAGTATCAGAACTCTAGAACAGTGTAAACAGAGAGAGAGAGAGAGAGAGAGAGCAGAAAAGTTATTTATTCATGTTTACCACTAGCTAGATCAGGAATGTGCAAATTGCTCTAGGGCATGGGCCAGATAAGCAGTTTTAGTGTCACACCCTATAATGTAAATCAAGCCAGGATATGACCCATGGGTTATATTTTGCACATGCCTGGGCTAAATGTGTGGGTGTTATTTAAATTTTTAACATAGCTTTAATAATTGTTCAGTCATATCACTGCAATGTCTGCCGTGTCACAGTTTACCGTGTGACCGTTTATACCGATGTCTAGCACTGGGGCATCATGTCGCAGACATGTGCCATGATGTCTCACCCAGTCACATTATCCTGACACTAATTCAACCAGTCTTAACACTAACCGCAATGCTGAGAGCCAATCGAGGCAGCTCTTAGTACCATTTTCAAGTCTTTGGTATGACTTGGCAGGGATTGAACCCACGACCTCCCCCATCTCCCCTCATTATAAAACTGTCCACTGGAACCTTATAATGAAGTACATGATAAAGTAATACCTCATTATATCACTGTCTAGTGGAACCTTATACTTAAGTATATTATACAGTAATACCTCATTATAACCCTATCCACTGGAGTGTTATAATGAAGTACATGATAAAGTAATACCTCATTATAACACTGTCCACTGGAACCTTATAATGAAGTACATGATACAGTAATACCTCATTATATCACTGTCCAGTGGAATCTTATAATTAAGTATATTATACAGTAATACCTCATTATAACCCTATCCACTGGAGTGTTATAATGAAGTACATGATACAGTAATACCTCATTATAACACTGTCCACTGGAACCTTATAATGAAGTACATGATAAGTAATACCTCATTATATCACTGTCCAGTGGAATCTTATAATTAAGTATATTATACAGTAATACCTCATTATAACCCTATCCACTGGAGTGTTATAATGAAGTACATGATAAAGTAATACCTCATTATAACACTGTCCACTGGAACCTTATAATGAAGTACATGATAAGTAATACCTCATTATATCACTGTCCAGTGGAATCTTATAATTAAGTATATTATACAGTAATACCTCACTATAACCCTATCCACTGGAGTGTTATAATGAAGTACATGATAAAGTAATACCTCATTATAACACTGTCCACTGGAACCTATAATGAAGTACATGAAACAGTAATATTATACAGTAATACCTCATTATATCACTGTCCATTGGAATGTTATAATGAAGTACATGATAAGTAATACCTCATTATAACACTGTTTGCTGGAACCTTATAATGAAGTACATGATACAGTAATGCCTCATTATATCACTGTCCACTGGAACCTTATAATTAAGTATATTATACAGTAATACCTCATTATATCACTGTCCACTGGAATGTTATAATGAAGTACATAAGTAATACCTCATTATAACACTGTTTGCTGGAACCTTATTATGAAGTACATAATACAGTAATACCTCATTATATCACTGTCCACTGGAACCTTATAATGAAGTATATTATACAGTAATACCTCATTATATCATTGTCCACTGGAATGTTATAATGAAGTACATGTTAAGTACTACCACATTATAACACTGTAATTTTAATACTAAATAATGAAATGGGATTCCTGGCAATTAACGAGCTTATAAATGTAACAAGAACAGCTTTATCCTGAAGGACCTTAATGTGAGTGAATATTGCAACTTGTACTGGGACAAGTTAAACAGGTCACTATCTCTAAATTGTTTGCAATGGATGGAGTATGATGTACATATTGAAGAAATGTTCTTACACATTGGTTCTCCATAATCTGATGGAGGTTTCAAGCAATAAAAGAAACACATGCTTTATCTTTGCTATAATAATTGTGGGTTATAAAGTGGTTTCAATTATATGACTGTAATCTCCTGATTTACTCTGAAGAAACTGGAATTCCATTCACTGAGAAGCATGTTCCCATATCTAATTAGTAATTATTTACATGATACATGTTTTTAGAACATTAGTATCTGTCATTATCAGTGGACTGTTTCAGAGCTGTCCATGTTCTATCTCCACAAAATCATGCAGCCTTGCAAACCAGTAAGACATTAACTGCTGTTGTATTGATATCTACATTGCATCTCTTCTTATTTTCCAACAAAAACAAGCTAGAATTGATAGTTTAGACAGAGTTCTTCATCACTTGCTCTGTTGATCTGCCCTACTTAACCCACATAGCAACATGTCTGCAGATACAAGGTCCATGATAAGACACAGCCTTGCTCAAAGCTGTGAGAAGTAAAAAATAATATTGACAATGCCAGGTCTTCCTTTTCTGAGACACACACTAATTTTGATATATCATCATTCTACACCCCTTCTTAACCCCCCCCCCCCCCTGAATTTCTCTAATACAAACTAACTTAGAATATAACCTCATTTTCCATTGGCTGGTGATATGGTTGCTGCTGATGATTTGATATGACACACTCTTTAAACCAGGTGTGACAGCATTGTTTTCCAGAATTTACAAATATTGTCTTTATTGTGACAGCATAGCAGACAATGAGGGTGTGGCTGGCTTATTCCACCTCAGTAATATGTATTTAATCAGCAATTTGTTTTATTTACAAGTATGACACAGGGTACATATATCCAACAACAAAAGTTAGAATCTAAGGATGCTGGTGGACACAATCAAAGTAGACCAATTCCAAAGAAAACACCCCAAAGAATTTGGCTATTTTGGGAACAAAATGGGCTACATATAGGGAATTCTATGTCACAAACAATTCTTGGGGGTGGAATTCTAATTCAAAAAGATTTATGTGGTTAAGAAATGTGTGCTTATATATAGTAATACAAAATAATTAATAAGGTTTATGGTATAGTATCATGCATAAACAGGTCTAAATCATCATTTTTCTTTCTAATTTAACAACACCATCCCTCCCTCTCTCTAACCTTCTCTCTCATTCCCTCTGATAACTGTATTAGTCTCTTTACACCTGACCTAGATTCATTCCCTCTGATAACTGTATTAGTCTCTTTACACCTGACCTAGATTCATTCCCTAAGATAACTGTATTAGTCTCTTTACACCTGACCTAGATTCATTCCCTCTGATAACTGTATTAGTCTCTTTACACCTGACCTAGATTCATTCCCTAAGATAACTGTATTAGTCTCTTTACACCTGACCTAGATTCATTCCCTCTGATAACTGTATTAGTCTCTTTCAGTGAACAGGTTCCCATGGTATATAATACATACACATAATAATTTTAAATTATTTTCCAAGTCAAAAGGAAGATTTATGTCAATTTAAGATTCGTCTCTTTATATCATTATAATACATTTATTGCTTTCTCCATTTCTGTCATCAACATTATTTTCAGAAATTACTTATGCTATATGCTGCAACATGGACTATATGTGGTAAGGGGGTACATTGTCTAATTATGAAGCATTGGGTGAACTTTGGCTACAATGTTTAAAATATTCCAAAGAAATATATACATGCACATCTCTAGCTCATTACAGTGCCATTCATTTTAACACAATTCCTGTTATAAGGCAGATCTGGTGATGGATACCATTATATGATGTAAAACTAAAATTATACTAGTGGCAATGCTTCATTACGCCCTAAGCTTCCTATTAATCTTAACTTCCCGCTGTCTAAAGAAAAATCATTTAAACTGATTCATGATATTGGAACACTGAAGCCAAATTGTGATCAAAATATGTTGGTTACGTTAGTAAATCATATAACTGCATTGCCATTAGAAGCTAATCCCATGACACCATCAACTTTGCCCACAAAAATATCACCTAATCCCACTACACCATCAACTCTGCCCACAAAAATATCACCTAATCCCACTATACCATCAATTCTGCCCACAAAAATATCACCTAATCCCACTATACCATCAACTTTGCCCACAAAAATACCACCTAATCCCACTACACCATCAACTTTGCCCACAATAAAAATCACCTAATCCCATGACACCATCAACTTTGCCCACAAAAATATCACCTAATCCCACTACACCATCAACTCTGCCCACAAAAATATCACCTAATCCCACTATACCATCAACTTTGCCCACAAAAATATCACCTAATCCCACTATACCATCAACTTTGCCCACAAAAATATCACCTAATCCCACTACACCATCAACTTTGCCCACAATAAAAATCACCTAATCCCATGACACCATCAACTTTGCCCACAAAAATATCACCTAATCCCACTACACCATCAACTTTGCCCACAAAAATATCACCTAATCCCATACTCCATCAACTTTGCCCACAAAAAAATATCACCTAATCCCACTACACCATCAACTTTGCTCACAAAAAAGCCACCTTTATTAAGCAAGCTCCTATCATAAAAAGTCACATTCTCCAGATTCCCATGAATGAACTTTAATAAAGAGTCTGTAAGAAGCTACCATCTGGCTTAAAATTCCAAACATTACTTCCCTTAAGGGACTGACATTTTTTTAGTGACTGAGATTACTTTTTTGAACCAAGATACTTTGTTTACATCTCCCACAGAATCATTTATTTTGTCAATTAATATATTATTTTTTTTTGTTTTCTACAATCAAGAGCTGTTATATTTTTCAAGTTTGATCTTTTATACAAAATAGTCCAGTCACATTCTGCTACCACAGCTGCCAGTTTAACGGAGTGCCCTTTTTAGCAGCTGCTGCACAGAATCCAGACTAATTCTGTTTGGAATAAAAGTGGGATGCAGGCAGAGAATAACACCATCCTACAAAGCATTATTAACTCTTTATCAAGTCCACTTAACTGAGTCAGATATATTTGTCTCAATTAAATTTGAAGTGGTCAGTACCAATCAGTGGATTATGCTCAGCTGAAGAGCTTCCAATTACTGGCTTGTAAAGAAAATGTCCTTGATCTAGGGACCAAGGTCAGCCACAGCACCTGACTACTTGACACATAACTGCACACACAAAACCCATATTTTTAAAAACTGGATATTAATTTGACATAATTGTCAAAAGTACATCTGTATGCACTTTTACACATAACTATTTTTTAAATATGACTTCACAAATTAAGAATCTATTTGCCAGAAAGTAGAAACCTACTCAAGGCTGCAAATTTCCTTATTGTAAGTAGTACTTCATTTTTATGAAGAAAATAATTTTTCAGACATATTCAGTGTTCTCTCACTATGTCTCAATATAACATGGTCCATGGTATAATGTGATCCTGACATTAATGTTCCTGATATAACTTGGTCCCTGATATAAAAATGGTCCTTGATACAGAATGGTCCATGATATCACATGACCACTGATATAACACTGTCCCTAATATGACATAGTCAATAATATAAGTCATGAAACCCAGTTTTAGGGTTGCATGTACTTTTTATATTTAACAAACATCAGCCCTTGTACAACCTCACAATTTACAAAGCAATACTACCCCAGGTCTCTTATGAAATGGTATAGTTACCACTGTGTTGCGTGTACATTTCCATCCACAGCTGACCAAACACAAAAATCTGAATAGGAACATAAATAAAAGTAACAGAAGTCCACATACAGACTTGACACCAAATATATGAGACCCATGATGTGACAGATACAGACTTGATACAAAAGAAATGAGACCCATGATGTGACAGATACAGACTTGATACAGAAGAAATGAGACCCATGATGTGACAGATGTCCACATACAAACTTGATACAAAAGAAATGAGACCTATGATGTGACAGATGTCCACATACAGACTTGATACGAAAGACATGGGAATCATGATGTGACAGATGTCCACATACAGCCTTGATACCAAAGACATGAGACCCATGATGTGACAGATGTCCACATACAGACTTGATACCAAAGACATGAGACTCATGATGTGACAGATGTCCACATACAGCCTTGATACCAAAGACATGAGACCCATGATGTGACAGATGTCCACATACAGACTTGATACCAAAGACATGAGACCCATGATGTGACAGATACAGTCTTGATACAGAAGAAATGAGATCCATGATGTGACAGATGTCCACATACAAACTTGATACAAAAGAAATGAGACCTATGATGTGACAGATGTCCACATACAGACTTGATACCAAAGACATGAGACCCATGATGTGACAGATACAGACTTGATACAAAAGAAATGAGACCCATGATGTGACAGATGTCCACATACAAACTTGATACAAAAGAAATGAGACCTATGATGTGACAGATCTCCACATACAGACTTGATACCAAAGACATACATGATGTGACAGATGTCCACATACAGCCTTGATACCAAAGACATGAGACCCATGATGTGACAGATGTCCACATACAAACTTGATACAAAAGAAATGAGACCTATGATGTGACAGATGTCCACATACAGACTTGATACAAAAGAAATGAGACCCATGATGTGACAGATGTCCACATACAAACTTGATACAAAAGAAATGAGACCCATGATGTGACAGATGTCCACATACAGACTTGATACAAAAGAAATGAGACCCATGATGTGACAGATGTCCACATACAAACTTGATACAAAAGAAATGAGACCTATGATGTGACAGATCTCCACATACAGACTTGATACCAAAGACATACATGATGTGACAGATGTCCACATACAGCCTTAATACCAAAGACATGAGACCCATGATGTGACAGATGTCTACATACAGACTTCATACCAAAGACATGCGACCCATGACGTGACAGATGTCCACATACAGACTTCATACCAAAGACATGAGACCCATGATGTAACAGATGTCCACATACAGCCTTGATACCAAAGACATGAGACCCATGATGTGATAGATGTCCACATACAGACTTTATACCAAAGATCGTGATGTAACTGATGCTCAAGTGGCCCAACAAATTTTTAAGGAATTGACCAGTTCTACCTTTTTCCGCTGAGTGTTGAAACCGATTCTAATAGTCTTTGCTACTAAACAATGTTTTTAAACTATCTACTGTTGTGAACATAGTGGAAATCAGACTGCCACCATTATCAATTTTGAGCAAACGGACATCTGGTGAAAACTCCAAGTTGAGAAGACTTTCAATTTTGCACAAGAAATGATAAGAGAAGATGGCTGCTATGGTGACCATATTGAATATAAGATGTGCATCATTTCCATTTAAGACCAATTAGACATCGTAAGAAGTTGTTTGGTGAAAGAATATCAATTTAATCAGTCATCTAGAAGTATGTATAACAAGATTTTCAAAATGGCCATTGTATCAGCTATATTTCAAGTTAGATTAGCACCATTTTCACTCTAAAACAAGACATCACAGGAAGTAATTTATTCAAACACATTGTTGAGATGACCATCCATTCTGGTGGCTTAGCTGTAACAAGATTTTCAAGATAGCCACTGTGCAACTATTCTAGATACACAAGTGGCACTGTTTTCATTTTGTTTCAACCAAATATCATAAAATGTCCTCTAGTGAAAACCATGGTAAATAAGATTTTCTATTCTGGAGAAATAATAACAACAAAATCTTTAGTGGCATATCGTATGCAGATTAACATTTTCATCCACGGCTAACTAGAAATCATTTGAAGTCTTTAAATGACAACTCCCTGTTGATATGACCATTCATTCACGAGGAATAGTGACCAAAAGCTGTTCAATACAGACATTGTGGCAGCCATTTTGGATTTTTGATCTGCACCTGATTGTATTTATGGCAAACTAGAACATGAGTTGTGTGTGTGTGTGTGTGTGTAAATTTGCATAGCAATCCTTCAAATAGTTTAGATGGAGTAGTGATAAGGTAACAAAGACAGAGAACAGACAATCCTTTACACATTTATGGTGTATTAACAACAGACTTATATTCCATGTTCTTAATATAATAATAAAAGGTCTTAATGACCTACTTTTGAAATTATTATTGAGGACTATTTCTACATCCTACATTTTGTTTGTCATAATGATAAAAGCAAAATATCAAAATGATCTACTGCATTTACATTTGTGTTAAGTTGCATGTATGATTCTTTAGAAAACAGTACACTGTATGGTGTTCAAAGATCAAAATAAATGCAAGAGAAAACTAAGGGATAAAAGAATGCAGAACTCAGAACTATCTGACATCATAGGCTGTATATGGTTATAAAAAGATCATGCAATAATGGAGGAAACAAAGAATGCAAGGTGGTCAAGGTGGTCAAATGTCCAATAATAAATACATCCATTAAAAGCTTTGCTATGGTATGAAATGAGTCATCTAAACTCAGGAGTGGAGCCTATTGTTACAAGATAATTGTTCTCAAGTAATATGATGAACAGAATGTATTTGATCCTTTTTCTGCAAATTAATTCAAGTATATTTTTTTTTCAAGCTATCTGAAAGCTGGAAATTAGTTTCAGAAAAGTCCCAGACACCTTCTCCTATCATGGCACTTAAATAGATCCATGGCAGGACATTAGCCAGCAGGTGTTACATAACCATTTGTAAGACAGCTGGTACCACCCACCTTTGAAACAAGGTGGTGTTTATTCAGAAGCCCAAACTGTCTGACAAAGGCTGGAGAGGGATCAATATCAATCCCAAAAGGTGCTGTATATCTGGTACTACCCTCCAACATGTCACCCACTACTGGGGAGCAATTCTGAGTGGCTGATAAGGTTGTGAACCAGACTGGGAGCAACCATTAGTCAGGATAACAGATGACTTCACAGGCTCACAGCCAAGCTAAAAACATCCTCTCTGATACCAGTCTACAGCAATGATTAAGAATCTTCTACCTGCTTTTCTTTCATCAGAGAATCAAAATTTGCTGAACGAATTTGATAAACTTACAACATGCTATGGATTCTGTTGAGATTTGCATGTCATTACAAATGGATTTTCCAGATCTATACAAAATTTTCAGGTTTGATTAGCTGTAGAGGGATTTCAATCTATTTCCATTACTAGTGCCCAATTTCGTTAGTCTAAATCAGGGAATCACATGTATGAAGTTTTCCAGCTCTACTCCATCAAAAATCCATGAAAAATTGCAGTTGGAGATCCAGAGGGGGGTTGGAGTATGGTCACAGATTCCATCAAATTCTTCTATTTTAGATAAAATATTACCATTTTCAGCAAAATAACAGCTGGTCACTTTCAACAAAACAAACCACTCCCTTTTCCATACTTGGTCATAACTGTTGGTGACATATGGTGTAAGCACTTATGGTTAAGAGCCCAGTTCAAACAATGTAAATACTATTGTATACCAATTAGGTGACCCATGATATCTATACATACCATTAGGGTAAATTCCATTTTACTGGAGTCCCTCATAAGCTTTTGCCCATTTAAGAATAATCCTTTCATGTCTAATTTGGAGACAAAAGTCTTCAGTATTTTACCCATTGTTGTAAATAAATTTTTTAATATAAAAGATTTTATCTGCCATAATAATACATTTTGCATCTCTTTTAGATAATAATAGCTTTATTTGAGGATGTTTTGTAAGATGAAGAAAAGGTCATTTTAATTTATAGACTTATTAAAAACATCATACCTTTATAGAACGCTTCATGCGTCTTTGTGACCATGACTAATTCTGGGTGCATGCTAGTGTCGTTCCGATTATCGATTATAATCGATCATCAGTTGCTTGAGCAAACCGATAAGATAATCGATTGTGAAACTCCATAATCGATTGTGTGTAAAGGGAGACAACTTTTTAGGTGCATGCAAAGCACAAAGGTTAGTAAAACTCCCAGCCACTAAACTAAAGTTGACCTGAAATTTATTAATCCCTTCACAACTACAAATAAAAAGTCTTACGATTCATTATTAGGAACATATAGTCATTATTACATGTTCAAGTTGTTAAATTGTTGAGTTAATAAAATTTAAACACATTTTGTTGATTTGTTTAAGTTAAATTGCAACATCTTTTGTAGTATTTATAAACAATTACAAACAAGAAAATCATGTCCTTCTATACTTTAAATTATAGACACATCACATATGAATGAAAGAATTTCAGGGGATTGTAGCAGTATTTCAGTTACATATGACTGATAAGCCATAAAAAGTTGCATTCATTTAACAGAGTTGTAGAACAAAAGTAACACAATGTATTTTTGTAATATTATTGTCAGGTTAAAGTATGCATGTCATTAAAATAGATTACTCCTGTATATTTATAAACATATTGAATTCTTGATCAAAGATATAACTGTGTAACAAAAATTAAAATTTGCTCTTAGTAACCGATTATAATCCATGATCAGTTGGTTAAAGGGAACCGATTATCGATTATGAATTTCTGACCGTTTCCCATCACTAGTGCATACTATTTAATGGTTCTGAGTGAGTGAGTGTTTTCAAAAGGATCAAGTACAACATATACCATTTCAAAAATGTGCATGTAACATCCACAATGTGAACTGATAGCAATATCTTAATCAAGTGCACTACAATAGAACCTGTCTTGAGAGATCACCTCTTTTGCCAAAAAGACTCTCAAGACAGGTTGTCTCTCATAACAGGTCACACTGCTATATAATCATTAAATTTGTGCATTGAGAGTGTGGTCTCTCAAGACATGTGGACTCACTAGCAGTGGTCTTTCAAGACAGGTTTTACTGTACCATGCGACATGTACTGTGCTTACTGCTGGAGCAATATGCTACCTATCTAGAACTATATGCTTAAAATTAAAATTGTTTTGCTAAATTTAAAGTTGCAAAAACTGTACCAGCTTATACAAAGAATAAGCTACTTATGCAGAACTGAGATTTTAGACTGGTTTTGTGGTCATTTTTGCCAAGAATATTCTGGTTAAAAAACAAGTTTTTAATGTTAATTTAAAATACTAGTTGCCATGGTAACTCAGCTTTTAGAGCATCAAAGCCATAAACCAAGGTTCAGTGGTTCAGTGGTTGGTATATCCTTGGGAAAGGTCATTTCCATCACATGATAACAGTCATTAATGTGTTAAAAGCACCATTAAAACCAGCTAACTTAACAACCAACTATTGTAGAATACTTACAGATGGTAAAATGTGATCTATTTCAAACAATTATAATTAAAGTATGCCACAAAAAAAAGAACAAATGAAAAGATAGTGTTACAACTCAGGGAGCAGCATTCTGCTACATCAAGTAGAAAAGGAAGTCAGTAATTGTCCCTGAACACATGATGCTGGAGAGCTAACAATTGGTGAATAAATCTACCAACACACTGAATTGTCGTCTAACGGGACACTTATGAGCTTTTGTGATATTGGAAACCTCTTTAACCAATTGAGGGTGTTTCTCCTTCAAAACTACTCCTGTCATAATATCTTTTTTACAATCTACAACAACCACGTCATATTTTATATTCTTTTCTCTAGATGTAAACTTGACTCACAAATGTTTGAATTTATAAGGATTCACAAAGTGCCCCTTGTTTTTATATCAAGGGTTTTGTTATTGCAAATCATATCTACTGAAGGTCACATCTATCATGGTAATCAATAGCATCAATGTGATGCAAACAAGTGGAAAAGCTCAGTCTGACACTCTATTCATAGATTAATGGCTGTGTGTTTAAAACAATGATTAAAACATAAAGAAGAGGTACCATACATTGCAGGATCTATGATTGTTTATATTTCTTATTGTCCCATCTCAAGCCCAAAGTCAGCTGAAACACATTATGATTGGCTGTTCTCAGAGTGCAGGGTTTATTAAAGCCAGTGAAAACTGCTAAATGTATTGATAATCCTACAGGTGTATAGTGTCATTTTCACTGTCAGAATGTAATCAATACCTACTAGCCAATCAGAACTAGAAAATGAGCATGTTACCTCAAAAGAAGCTTATTTGACGCTGAACCTTAAATGTAAACACTCCCTCACCCACCTTCACCTTTCCAAGTGCAGTTTCAGCCTTAACGAGCTCCATTAAACCACCTTATAATGTGCTTGGTTGATAAAAAGCAGAAAAACATTTGATTAGAGTGTTACATGATGACAATTTACTTTCAGTTTACATGTATATGTTTCAAGATTAAACCCACTGACAGAAGTCTTATCCATAAAGTCACTGACATACTTGTAAAAGATATTATTAGTCCAAAACTCTGTGGTTACAAGATTTTTGTTTGTTTGTTTGATCAGGATTTTTAACGTAGCTTTAAAAAATGTTCAGTCATATCACTACGATGTCTGCAGTGAGGCAGTTTATAGTGATCTCTAGTGCTGGGGCATCATGCTGCAGACATGTAGCATGATGTCCCACTCAGTCACATTATCCTGACACCAGGCTGACCAGTCCTAACAATAACCTCTTAATGCTGAGCGAGGCAGCTGTTAGTACCAGTTTTGTAAGTCTTTGGTATGACTCAGCTGGGGATCGGTAACAAGATGGGTCATTGCAGGATTGTACTGGACAGTACAAAGTCACCTTCAGTAACCCCATTCTGAAAAACATACAATGAATTCAGCAAAAGAGTGTTTCCTTCCTCTGTGCTAGGCTATCATCCATATCACAAACAATGGCCGTGGTTACAATCTCTTTTCCTCGGATTTATCAAACCTGACTAAAATTTATGATTATTTTTGAAAAACTTAAATTTCTCCCAACAAAATAATGAATTAGAAGAATGAAAAGAAAAACAAAACTTTTTAAAATTTATATACAGTAAAAACCTTTTCCATCCCTAGACTGCAGTAAACCTTTCTTTTTATGCAACCTTGAAGACAAGAAACAACTGAAAAAACAACAATTTGTTCCAACACCAATTTTAACTTCTGGACTAATACTAATAAAACGAGACAGGCAGTCAGGATTTCTAATCACTGTCAAATAGATATCTCTTCTTCTGAAGGCATGGAGGCTCAAAAAGCACTGACAGGTACAAATATGCTACCTACCAATCAAGTTCAATTGTATGTCAGAAAAGATTAGATAATTCTGCTGCAATTAAATAACCTTTGACACAAGGTTGGTCTATGTCAGTAGCTCACCTTGATTCATTAAATGAAATTGCTCACCTGTAAAACCTCTCTATGCCAAGGTCCTTGAATAATAAACTAATTATAAGCATATTAAATTTTTATGAAACAATTTCATAACATGTAAGTGCGCATGAAAAAAAGATATGTACATAACCTTCAGCCTTGATTGTTACAGTGATACCTTTTTTAGGAGACACTTGATATAAAATAAATTGGCTGTGAAAAGAAAAAAGTTATTTTCTTTTTCTGAATTTATTTATTTATTTGTGTGTGTGTGTGTGTGTGCGTGATTTGGATTTTTAACATAGCTTAAAATATTTCAGTCATATCGCTACAAATTCTGCCGTGTGGAAGTTAATAGTGATGTCTAGCACTGGGGCATCATGCCACAGTTCTCCAGGATTATGTCCCACCAAGTCACATTATTCTGACACCTGGCCAACCAGTCCTAACACTAACCTTTTAATGCTGAGTGCCTAGCAAGGCAGCTGCCATTACCATGTTTAAAAGTCTATGATATGACTTAGACAAGGTTAAAACCATAACTTTCTGCACCTGAGGACGCTGCTCTAAAACTTAGAACTCGAGAGCAGTCTTGCATATCTTTTAAGAAGACATATGGTCTTATCGATGTTTATTTATTCATTTCATTCATGTTCTGTCACACCACAAACTGTTTTGTGCTTTGCAAGAACTTTTGAAGAACTAAATGAATGCAAATGAAATTTGGTAAGAGACTTTTCATTCAGGAGACATAAATCAAATTCAATTTTCACCATATTTTGTGGAAAAATTAAATGCTGTTAGGTCCCCTGTTTGATTTATAAAACATGCCTTTCATTTTTCAATCTAATGTAAAACGTTTGAGTTAAATTCCAAGATTTAAATCAAATTTAGAGATGATGTTTTACATTTTCAGCTTATATTCCAAATTGTTCCTAGTTACTGCCCAATGTTTTATTCTGATTCTATTAAATTTCCATTCATTAACTTTCGAAGAACTTCATTAACTCCGTCCAAAACTGATTTGAGACTTGATATTAACGGCATGTGGTCTTTAATGTTTTCTAGTCATACTGTATAGAGTTATGTCCCACGTTTGATTTTAATTGCAACACACCAATGGGGACATCTGTGGAATATGGACAAAAATATTTCAAGTTCCTCTACATAAAGGATACACAGTAATACAAAGAAAATGCTAAGTGGTACCACGAGAGATTTAATTAACAGACTACACTGTATGATTAAAGATTCTGCGCAAATAAAAATGTTTACTTCTCTTAAATTCAGGCAATAAATCCAAGCAATGCAGTCATACAATGCAGTTAATTCATCTAATGGCACAGATGTGGACATGCAGGCACTAAATGCACATTCTGCAGAATTTGTTCACATGGCATTTAATTTTTAGTTGCAGTGATGCATATGTATTCAATGCTTTGATCTAACAAATGCTGACATTCCAAGAAGTTAGTTTATACCCTTACAGAAATATTTGGATCATTTCACCACACACCACCCCTCCTCTTCTTCTGATAATCGTATACTCATTGTTCCCAAGGTGAAAACAAAGTCATATGGACAACGTTCGTTTGCACACCAGGGCCCGGCGACGTGGAATGAATTGCCCATTGAAATTAGACACAAAGACACAGTGGTCCCTTTTAAGAGTGCTCTTAAGACTCACCTGTTTCGACTGCAGGGACAAACTTAGCGACCTAATCATGTTTTGTATCTTATATGCTTTCAGCATGTTTTTATGTTTTCCAGTTTCATTGTTTTTGTCATTTGTTGTTCTGTAGTGTAGTCATATCATTATTGATGGTGTAAAGCGCTTAGAGCTTCGTAAGATTAGGCGCTACACAAAGTCCTCATTATCATTATTATCATCTAGGTTTTGAGTAGCAATATGCCTTTAAGTGAAAATAAAGAATACAATTCAACATTAATGCCAGTCTTTGTTAGCCATGTATCCCCAGACCATTCCATTCTACACCAATATGGAGCACATACCAATGTATAATGCTAGTGAAATTGATCCAAATCATGTTGCACAAATTTACGTTTACGTTTTTCTTTTTTGGTACAGTGTGTTTGGTAAATAGAGCTTCTATCATGTTTCATTTATACCTATATTCTTCCAGCATATAAGGCTGTTCATAGATACCTATTTTTTTCCACTATGTAAGGCCTTTCATTGATACCTATTTTTTCTACTATGTAAGGCCTTTCATTGATACCTATTTTTTCCACTATGGAAGGCTTTTTACTGATACCTATTTTTTACACTATGTAAGTAACGTTCCCTCTAAGCTGCACGTATGCACGCGCACAGCTGCTCAGGCATCCCCATGCAGCTGAATTGTCAATTTTTGCTCAATCCAACGTTAAATTTTGCTCGTCTCCATAATGCTTGCGCAGTACAGCAGCGCGCACATCTACCATTCGCTGTATGTAAGGCCTTTCACTGATACCTATTTTTTCACTATGGAATGCCTTTCATTGATGCCTATTTTCCTCCCACTATGGAAGGCCTTTTATTGATACCTATTTTTTCCACTATGTAAGGCCATTCTATGATGTATGTTGTTTTAACTATGGAAGGCCTTTCACAGATACCTATTTTTTTTTCAACAATTGGTGTCCTTTCATTCTATTTTCTTTCATTACATAAGGTCTTACTTGTTTCCCATAATCTTTCTTTAGTTGATACATATTTTCTTCCACTATGGGATATTTCTCAATCATATTGTATATTGTAAAAGGCCTTTCTTTGATACCTATTTTTCTTCAACTATGGTAGTATATTCAATGAGGCTTTTTTTCTTCAACATTTGAAGACCTTCACTGATACCTATTTTCTTACATTATTGAAAGTCTTTAATTTATATCTATTTTATGACATTTTGGAAAGCCTTTTGTTGATAATTATTTTATTCCAGTACAAAAGTAATTCTATACACAAATACCCAGTGTGAAAGAAAAAAAACCAGTTAAACTTGGAACATGGGAAAATGAATCAGGATGTATTGTCACAAAAGGAGTGTTGACATTATTGGTTTTAACTGATGCAAAGCAAAGCAAGCACCTGCCTTTGTATTGCTAATTTTAAATAAAACTGACCATCATAAAAAGAACTTTGGACAGCAATAACTGTCAATTTCTGGTCTCCTAAAGACAAGGACATGGAAATATCTCACTTCATAAGAACAATCTACACTTCTTGTGTGCTGCCATATTTGAAGATAATCTCTTGTGTGCTGCCCCAACTTGGGAGTGACTGGACTGGTAGAGTCATTACATTCCACATAAATGATAGAAATCTGACCTGCCTGGAGTATTTGTTGAGGACAATGCTAAAAACATTTCATTCTGATCCCTGTCCACTCCATCTGTCACCAATACAATTTATGTACAAACAAAAGTCATTTTGTACTAGGATCTTATCTATGACCACCATAGCCAAAGGAATTTATCATTTTCATGAATAGGAGGGATAATGTTAACAGATGTTTATTCAGTTCAACTTTTCCCAGGATATATACAGTAATGGTTATTCAGTGCAACATTTCCCCCCACTCCCATAATGAAATAAATACAATACTCATAAACATACATATTTTCCTGTCTAAAAATAACCATAAGCATGGCACTTCAGCTTGGATGGTGTTGATGTATGTAAAACAACCTTCATTTGATTTGTAACCACCTCCTTCCTCTGTGCAACCACTATGTGCCAACACTGACAACAGTACATGCAAGATATAGCTACAACAGACTGTTCCAACATATTCAATAATGTGATGGTCAAATTTCTGTCGATCCATTATGAGCACTTCAGTTTGGGCCAGAGAACAATTAATTATATTTTATGGACATATGCTTGTTAAATCACTATACTGCAATGATTTCTAATGTCTGTGTCAGGAGAGGAAGTGATTCTAAATTAAGCCTTTGTTTATTTAACCATCTCAGAAAATTCTAGGGAAAGGTTAACTTTGATTTTCTGTATCAAAAATGTCAAAATTGAAATTTTCCAGAACTGATGTTAGGCAACTTAGAGTCAGGCTGACCGCAGATTTTGGTGCCTAGTTATAAAAGGCAGCAGATATATTTAATCCTGATTGTTATGCTAAATAAGTGGCGTGTTTCCTAATACAAAAACTCGTTTTAAGTAAGACCCATTGGAATATCTAGTTAGTTCATGTTTCTCCTGCAAGAGTGAAATTAACATAATCCAAGAGTAATTTTGGAAGAAATTCTCTCATAAATCATTTTGTCTGAGGGACCAGATGTCTGACATGTCCGCAGACACAATTTGGGTGGCAGAAGTGAGCACAAGGGAAATAGACTGACTGAGTACCTACCAAAGTACCTACTGAGTACATACTGGAGACCTATGGTAGTACACACGAATCTACATACACACATCCACCTATCCACATAAAGTTGGATGGAAGAAAGAAGGCGAGACAAAAACAGAGTTTGGGAGAAGGAAAAAGAGAAATGTGAAAAGGATAGAGAAGAAAAACCACAGTGATGTTAGAGTGAACCAGAGAGAAACAGGTTATGACTTTGAGTTTTCACTCATTTCTATGATGAACCGATTCTATCATTTTAAAAGATCAGCTATTAATATATAAATACATTTGTGTTTGAAATTCAGTTAATGTTTTATTGGAAAAAGAAGTATATCTTCCTAATATAATGTATTTTCACGTTGTTTATGAAATTGATTAAATCATGTTATTTCAGGTACAGTGGTTTGAGTCCTTCTGTTCTATCTATCTGCTCAGATCTCTAACCCTGTCAGTTCCACATTTTCTATTAATATTACTCAATCCAGGCAAAAACACCTAGATAACAAGAAATCTGAATAAATGGGACATTTTGTAAGAAGGTACAATCAGTCAACACACCACCCCTCCACAAATACCATGAGTTACTTCATCTCTGAGCTATGAAGCACATCTCTTCCAAACCTATTTTGTGTTTTATCTCTGATCTTCAACTCTTAGATCCATCACTGCCATGAAACCTCAATGTAAACGCATGAATCTATTTAAAATCTCGAGGTCAATCCAAAGAAGCATATTTTCTTTTTCCAGATGATCACTGTGAACTTGACCTTTGACTTTTTTACCTCCATATCAATAATTATATAGAAATCACACAGCAACCATCTTTAAAACTCAGTATATCCTATTTCAATTCATCCATGACAACAGTATCTAATAATCCAAACACGTTAAGCACTGACCACCAACCAACCTAATAATTCAACAATTATTCCTAATGTCCTTAACCATTGCCCTCCTTAGCCATCAATATCTCTGACTGTTCTTCTGTATATGTTTTCCAATATTTTTTCAGTTTAAAAACTCTTTATCCAAATTGTTCATAATGGGCAGACAGACAGATTGATGGATGGACATAGGAAGAGACATTAGACTGCTATATCTCTCATTTTTAACATTTTCTGCAGTACACATATTGATTGAATTAATCAATCCATGATTGAAAATTAGATAATACAGAAAATATTGATCAGTTTTGTATCATATTTGGTGGATAATGTATAGGATTGGACAATCTGATTGGACAGAATATGGATTACTTATGTCAAGAGTGACATTTTCACATGTACTAATGTGGTGAGAAAATAATCAGTATTAAGCATACTTACTTAGATCTAACCAAAATAATTCTTTTCTGGGGTCTTTGCATATCATGCATTCAAAAAGATCACAAAGTCTTTCTTTTTCTCATTAGAAAGGAACTTTCTAATAGATGGAACAAATGCCTATTGTATTGTCAACATGTTCCTATGGGCAAAGTTTGAGATATACCATGTGTACTACTTCACTACATTGTCCAATGTACTTGACAAATTGACTTTTTTTTAAAAAGCAATGAAGGCAAATTGACTTTTAACAAAGGACTATTACATGGATGTCATTTACAATTACCATCTGTGACCACTTAGAATTGTCCCCCCATATCTGAAAATGGTAATATTTTGTACCTGAACCAAGTAGAACACCCTAAAAGAGTTTTGGACAAAGCATTTCTACTGATGTCCTAAGATAACATCAACCCAATTATATTTCTCTGTGAACTGACCTCACAAGCAGACAGCTTACTGGAATCGAGTGGGCACTTTGAATCATTTCAATGTCAGTTTAGACCACTTGCAGTAGAAACTCTAACTAACATTACAAAAACTATTTTGAAGTTTATGCATGCCTGACTGCTAATGAACAACCAAGAACTTAATTATTAACAACAAGCAATTGTTGGTTCAGTCAAATGGTAATTCACTGAAAAGGACAACCTTTGTGTGAGCAGCCATAAATCCAGTTTGACAGATTAACGACTGTCTTTATTTCTCAAGTAATCTGTCATAAGCAAATCCCCAACGTGGACACACACATACACTGGATCTCTGCCAATGTAAACTTCCATACACACACTGGACCTCCTACGAAGTAAAACTCCTCCCCAACAAATTGGATCTGATGTGAACTTCCACACACATACTGGAGTCTCCTCCAATGTAAACATACCCACACACATTTGACCTCCTTCAATATACCCTTCAAGATCAGCATTCTTCTATGGAAGTCACATCATTGTCATGACAGTTAACCAGAAAAGCTTTGATAAAGTATGTTATATGACAAATTCTTACCAAAGTTGATTACAATTGGTTCCTATATTCTAGAGATGACATTCAAGATTGCTTTTCACCCGGCCTGCCAAGGAAGCCACTTCTTTGAAGGACGCCAAGCTTTGCCATGAAAGCCACCCAAGACAAAATTTTGACACACTTAGTTCAAGTAGGATTCCTACAAAGTTTGAATAAAACTGGCTTAGCTGTACTAGAGAAAACATTGAAAATAGGTTTCCCATATAGTTTCTATGGATGCCGCATCATTTGTTGGGGAAGTCATCAACAATAAAAAAGCACTCCAATGAATTTTTTCCAAATCTGCCAGAGTCATTCTAGAAAAAATGCAGGAGATAGGCTTCTCACCTGGTTGTCATGAAAGCAACACCATTACTGGGGTAGCCTGGAGACAATTTTGAAAGAACATGTCCTAAGAATGACGGCATCCATGTTTGATTAAAACAGGCTCAGCCAATCTGGAGAAGAATCAAAACTACATTTTTCATCTGGATGACTTGGAAGCCACACCATTCCTAATGCAGCCAATCATGACCTAATTTTGACAGAGCACATACAAAAAAGATAAATAACTGCCAAGTTTAATTCAATCTGACCCAGTGAGTTTTGAGAGGTCAAAATGAGCAAATGTAGATGGACTGATGGCTGAAGGACCAAGCAAAATGCAGACCAGGTCCTTGGACAGTTCAGCTGAAATCCACAGTAGAATGAAAAAAGATTACTTTAGTTCAGAAGATGATTTTCTGTGTTTTTACAAGATAGTTCATGTGTATGGGTCTATGTGGTTCTGATTAAAAAGCAGTCTTGTTTTTGGTATAATCATATAAATAGGTTTTACTGCATTCAACATGTATTCAAGCTATGCACAGGAGGTATACTGTTCATTAAATGTTTAACATGACAGTGAAATTAGAACAGCAATTTAGGAATCAAAATGGGTAACAAGGGATAGTTTTGTAAATTGGCCTATCAAATTTCTATCATATATTTTTCCAGCCATTATTGTCTAATTCGGTTTGATAATACATGTGAATTATGTGTTTCGGTCTTGTGCCATTCTTGAATTGACATGAGTGTCTGGATGGTAAAATACCAACTGTTGGCTAGGAAGCAGAGCTAGCCAACAGTAGCATTAGATATATGGGATCAATGCATGTAGAATATTTCAAATACAGCCCGGATAGAAAATATTTTGAATTGTATCAAGCAGTTTAAACAATGTTTTCCAAAACATATAAACAAAGGTTGTGTATTTTATACTTTGGGCATAACTATGTCAAAATTGACATACAGATGTGAAAAATGTATGTGTGAATTTATGGCTGGAGGGCAAGGCATAAACTTCTTTTGCAAAGAGTATCCACTGACTTTTATCCACAACTGAATATATTATTGTTTTGATATAATTTTTCTATCCAAAACCATTATTATTTTTACCTTACTGGTATCGTAAAAACTTCAAACTTATACTCTACTTTTTAAGGAAGTCTTACATATTTTTGAAGCTGGCATATGGTCTTACTGATGTCTATTTATCCATTTCCTTTATGTTATTTCATGTCCTGTCACTCCACAAATTGTTTTGTGCTTTGCAAGAACTTTTAAAGGACTTAATGAATCCAAATGAAATTTGGTAAGACACTTTACATTAAGGAGTTAATGAATCCAAATTAAATTTGGAAAGAAATTTTACATTAAGGCCTTAATGAATCCAAATGAAATTTGGTAAGACACTTTATATTAAGGACTTAATAAATCCAAATTAAATTTTGTAAGACACTTTACATTAAGGAGTTAATGAATCCAAATTATAATTTGGTAAGACACTTTATATTAAGGAGTTAATGAATCCAAATGAAATTTTCTAAGACACTTTACATTAAGGAGTTAATGAATCCAAATTAAATTTTGAAAGACATTTTACATTAAGGGCTTTATGAATCCGAATGATATTTGGTAAGACACTTTACATTAAGGACTTAATGAATCCAAATTAAATCTGGTAAGACACAATACATTAAGGATTTAATGAATCCAAATGAAATTTGGTAAGACTCATTACATTAACGAGACAAGTCTGCAGTTTGGCTGTTTAAAATAACATCTAGCTCTAGGGCATCATGCCACAGACACGTGACATTATCCTGACACTAGGCCAGACAGTCCTGACACAAATTTTGATGTTTTGCATCAAACAAAACAGATGTAATACTGTAAGAAAATGTTATTCAAGAAACTAAATGTAAAGGATCAACCAGGTATCATTTGACTTGAAAGTTTTAATCTTGATAGAAGCTCAGATGTTGTTACACTATAGATGTCAATGTGTGATATGGCGTACACATTATGTCAAAAAAGAAGACAGGTTTATGAACTAAACTGATATAAAAAACTGAAAACTTTATCAGAAAGCAGTGTTTGCTTTTGTGCAAAAAACCTGAAAGGTGAAAGGGCATTAACTAGGTATATAAATTAATGATAAGAATCATGTGAAATGATTCCAATAATGATATCATAATGTTCCATAAGAATTTAAATTATCTCTGCTTTCTGCAACTCTGTCTTCTTTGGTCTATTTTTTGGACAAATAACATTTTATCTAGGTTTCTAATTCTAGTGCAGTTGCCTTTAGACAATTCACTACTTAAGTATTCACCAAGCCAGATTTGAAAAATGTAAAAGCTACTGATATCGTATTACATAAAGAACTATAAAATGGAGTCTGATTGCCATCACCTAGTGTGTATCAACTTCATTTTCTAGAAAAGTGATATTTTAGTACTTGATGCTCTGGAAAAGTGAGCAAGCAATGGAAAAATATAAGAGAAACTATTTCAAGATTTTAAAACTATTTTTTTTTCCCTAGCCCACTGAAACCAAGGTTCTTATTTCAACCATTCCTTTAACATGTGGTAGTAAGTTAGATCTCTGGATGAAAAGAAAGAAATACAAAACTTTTCTACCATGGACTATTGTCAACTCAGTGTACTGGAAGAAAAGTACCATAAATGGTACATTATACAACTGCCATGTGGTAAATAACATTTGTAAACCATTTTCAACTGGACAGATAGTGGACCCATTTAATTAAAACCTGTTTGATTGGACATATACTTAATCCTTTTTATGTAAAACCTGTTTGATTGGACAGACACTTGATCCTTTTTATGTAAAACCTGTTTGATTGGACATTTAATTGACATATTCAAGTAAATCTTCATCGATCAGACAGACACTTGACCCTTTTTATGTAAACCTCTGATTGGACAGATACTCGATCCCTTGTTTGTAAACCCTATTTGAATGGTCCGATACTGTATTCTTTTTAGTTAAAAACTCTTTTGATTGAACAGATAGTTTACCTTGTTGGAATGGACAGATACTTTATTCTTTTTATTTAACACCTCTTTGATTGGACAGATACTTGACCCTATTATGTAAAACCTCTTTGATTGGACAGATACTTGACCCTATTATGAAAAACCTCTTTGATTTGACAGATATTTGACCCTATTATGTAAAACCTCTTTGATTGTACTACCTGACCCTTTTTTGTTTTAGTAAAACTTCTTGATTGGACAGATATATTACCCTTTGATGCAAAACTGGTCTGATTGTCAAAAGACCACTTGATTGGACAGATACTTAACTCAGTTTGAATCTTCTTTGTTTTAAATGCAAACCATCCACAAAATTTGTCTGACATAAAAGACACAAATATATTAACTTACAACCATCCTAAGGTATCCAGTTTGTATGCACTTTTCTTTTTCTTTTTGCTAAAGTGTATGATATTTTACTTACTGTGCTAATTTTATTCCACTGATTCTTAATTAATGACCAACTCACATTTGTATGGGATTAAGATGTACTGTACAGTAATCATTATACAATTTTTCACTGACAATATATATGGTAGAGAGTAATGAGTTCCCAACTAATATGCTGCAATGCTAAACAGAAATACTGGTCAGCTTCCAGACACAACTCAGGATACCAAGCATAGTTAATTGGATCAATCCTAAATAGAAATACTGGGCAGTGTAAAAAGATAACTCAAAATACCAAGCATACAGTACACTGGACCAATACTAAATAAAAATACTGGGCAGTGTAAAGAGATAACTCAAAATACCAAGCATACAGTATACTGGACCAATACTAAATAAAAATACTGGGCAGTGTAAAGAGATAACTCAAAATACCAAGCATACAGTATACTGGATCAATACTAAATAAAAATACTGGGCAGTGTAAAGAGATAACTCAAATACCAAGCATACAGTACAATACATATTTCATGTTTTTCATACACAAAAAAAAAATAATTATTAATTTCAGTGTACAAAACTTTTTATGTAAACTAAATAATTATATTTTTATGGTTCTAAGCATGTATGGAAAAAAAGGGATCATACCTGAACAAATTCTACGGAACATACGCTACTCATCAACCTAATGGTAAAAATGTACAGACATGCTCTCAACTCCAGAATCTAATTACAATATTAAAAAAAAAGTACCCAAAACGACTTTTGTTGTTATTAGTGAATAAGAGAGAAGATTATTTATGAGTGTGAAAGATCGTCTGCATTTAGAACACACATAGCCGTTATGTTACGTAATATTGTCAAAATGATAGTCCTACAAGTAAGGCATATACCATTTTATTATGTTTTAGTATAAACAAAAGTCAAAACATAAATATCAGCATTGAGGTTATACATGTAAGACTAGCAAAATGATTAAGAAGGTTCTAAGATGTATATAGGTAAGGGTTATATTTTTGGGCAAATTGTACACAATAATACAAGTCCACATTGTCAAGAAATTAAGTGCAACTTGTATTTTTACAGCAGGATTAATCTTCTTATCAAATTGCAATAATAAAATAAAGAACCTGAAATCATGTTTTAGTCAATGCCTTTGAACGTGCCTGTGCACAAGAGATGAAAAAATGTTTTCCATGTAGAAAACCATGTTTTATCAGGGTGGTTTTTACTTGCAGCTTTTGCAAAGAGAAAAAAAAAGACTGTATTTTGAGTTACCTGATGATTCTGATAATCCTCATGTATTATGACCCTACTATATTCGATTATTTTATGCATTTTAAAATGCATGTGGTATTTTTTTCTTATGGTTACGGTCTTTATAAGGAAAACTAATTAACAATAACATTTAAAGGCATGTCAGTGAAGTCCTTTTGTCCATTGTTAATAAA
This sequence comes from Unio delphinus, assembly GCA_029339505.1. NCBI lineage: Eukaryota > Metazoa > Mollusca > Bivalvia > Unionida > Unionidae > Unio > Unio delphinus. The sequence continues at coordinate 13,157,089 of JAQISU010000003.1, forward strand.
TACCAATTGATATTGTAATGACAGCATACGAGCTTATGCATCAATCAATTTCCTCTTCAAGAATTAATTTCTCATTTTTATTATTAAAAAAATGGCAATATGGTATTATTGATCCTTTTTGCAAACGTAAAATCTTCTTTCTACAAATTTTATGTCTGATAATTTAGTGGATTTTTAAAACAATACAAAGTGATCTGTATGAAAAATTATGATACATTTAAATAATTATAGATTTTTGATAACTGGATTATGTACTAAAATTAAAGGGTATAAAACATTACACAAAATAGAGTACATTGGATCAATACTAAATATATATATATATATATATATATATATATATATATATATATATATATATATATATATATATATATATATATATATATATATATATATATATATATATAATATAATGGACAGCTTAAAGACGCAACTCAAGATACCATGCATACAGTTAATTGGATCAATACTAAATAGAAATACTGGGCAGCGTAAAGAGATAAATCAAAGTACCAAGCATAAAGTACATTGGATCAATCCTAATTAGATATTCTGGACAGCTAAAAGACACAATTCAAGATACCATGCATAGAGTACATTGGATCTGCAATCTTTCAACTGTGAAAGAGTAAACTAAAATGAAGTTTATCAGATATATATATACACACACACACATATACATACACATATATATACATCTATAAACACACACAATCACACACACACACACACACACACACACGTGTATATATATATATATATATATATATATATATATATATATATTCATGTACGCATACCAATATATGGAACAACATAAAACCATTCTCATGTGAAGAAAGAGAACAAGCGGTGACAATCTGTGGTTAAACTCATACTATGTGTCAGAAAGCTTTACATCTCCGTGAGCTGTCATAAAACTAAATTTGTGGAATTTGACAAGAAGACACAAGCCCTTTTTTAAGATAATTTACTAATTATTATTGCTGTTATGTTCTTTGATAGTAGGGCATACATTTTATTGTAGAATGAAGCTATGCTATTTGTTGTCACCAACATGAGTCTATCCCATACATCATCATCAATACACAACATGCAGTCAACCCTGCTTTCAAGAAGTGTCTCCAACAATGTATTGTCTTTTGATTGAATAAGTTAACCCCATCTCACACCTCTAAAGTGTCAATCACTCTCTCAAAGAAAAAGCTTCCTTCTTCAAGTAGCATTTCGCAACTTAAAATAAGGTCGCTGTCATCTGTTTCTTTTCCACAGAGTTTGAATATCATAGCTTTACCAACAGGCATGATATATAGATTTACTATTTTTAGAGAGAAACCATATCATGGATGGAAATTTACAGCCAAAACAACATATACTAATTGGTTTTAAGTCTAAAAGAATATTTCTGAAAAAGTGAATTAAATCACCTGTTAGTTCCCTATTCGCTCTCCAGGTTTTTTCTTCATGAATTTGAATAATATCAATAATATCTGGTTTCCAAACAATTTTGCTTCTGTTTGTACTCTTACTGAAAAGCCCAAAAGAACACTTCCCATGCCATATTTCTTTGTTTATTTCTTTGTTTATTTCTTTGTTTATTTCTTTGTTAATTTCTTTGTTTATTTCTTTGTTTTTCTGTCAATATCTGGTATGAACCACATCTATTTTAGCAGATTGGTCAAATACTGAAAATGAAAATCTTTTTCCAGATCAAAGTCCAATCGCCCCTACACAGTTGGTCAAAAAAGAACAATTTTGTCTTATCTGTGTATGATTCCATTGACCAGGGTCTTAAGGTACTACGCATTGCCTCTATAAGTGAATATTTATTGAAAGCTTGCATATGTCGCTCTGCATATCTCTGACATACTCAAGTTCTATAATTGGAGTTTGTGATACCCAATTGTATTTCACGTCCATATATTACCAAGGGTAGAATAATTATTTTCCAAATTAAAACTGTATGTAAATACAGAAATATTATTACTGAATAGAGAGTGCAAGCTTTTTACCACTTTACTGTTGGTGGAATTACTTTAATTGCACAGTGGATGGAATGGCTAAATGTTTCTCATTGTACAGTTGGCTGAATGTTTTTCATTGTACAGTTGGCAGAATGAAAGAATGCTTATAATTACACATTTGGCAGAATGCTTTATTTATACAATTAGCAGAATGCCTTTCATTGTACAGTAGGCAAAACGCTTTTCATTGACAGTTGGTATAATGTTGTACATTGTTCAATTAGTAGAAATCTTTTATTTGCAAAGTTAATAGAATGATTTTATTTGTACAGTTGGCTGAATGTATTTAATAACTACATAATTAGTAAAAGACTCTCCTAGCTCAAATAGAAAAGATCTCTGGAAGTGTTACACCTTGGATCCTTTTAACAAGGAACATGCTGTTCACATGTCCCACAACTTTAAGAGGGACAAATAACTGTTTTCATTATAAATAATATACAACTTGTGGAAAAATGGGGACAAAGTTTTGGGGAAAATGGGGATAATCACACACTCAAAGTGTAACACAGCACTTTTTAAATGCTTGATTTTTGTTCATGATCTTGAAAACAGGCCTACAATATGATATAGTTCATACAAAAAATGGTTTCGACTCACATCAAATTTATCTGCTTGACATTTTCATGCAATCATTCATTTGGGAGGAGCATTCATAAAATTATGCAGAAATCTGACCCGTCACGCATCCTAGGAAAAGCCCCATAGACAAAAAAGCAAAACTTTGAAACAAATGCAAACTAAAAAATTCATGCCAAACAGTATGAATGTAACATCCAAGTCTTCCAAGAGCTTTTTAGAATATGCAAGATCAACTGCTACTAACTGACAAGATGGAAGGTTGGACGAGGCCATGAATGGTACAAGAAGGAGTATGAGTAATTTGCATGGGTAATGATAACATGATACTTAGGTGATGTAACAACCCATTTTCATGCATCTCTAATTTATGTAACATCTGTGTTATGATTGTGACACAGCATGTAACATCTGTGTTATGACTAACACAGCATGTAGCCTCTGTATAATGATTGTGACAATCATTGCAATTGAAAAACAAGACATGCAGTGAGAAACAAAATATGATTAAATAATTAATAGAAACAAATTTCTCAAGCAAAGAACCAACATGTTGATGAGATTATGTCATTGTTGTATTTTGTACATGATATAGGAAGACACAACATGCTTTATCAATGAATAGATGAGCATGTTAGAAGAGCAGGTGAAGATATGTTAACTTCACTAGAATTCAAACACAACCAAAAAGCCAGACTGACCAGTATTACCAGCATTACATTCTGCTGCTGCTTCATCGCCGCCATCTTGACAGTCACGCACACCATTGCAGATCTGTGACTTTGTAATACATCCAGAACCATCTGTACAAGCTATCTTTCCTTCTGAACAGATGCTACCCAAATCTGAGATATATAAATTGTGCAGAACAGAAATTATGAAGCTATGATGAAAATACTGGAGAAAAAAATAACATGGATGATTCACTCTTGTCATGACTTCTTTATACAGTCGAACCTGGTTTAAGGAACATCTCTAATTAAGCAATCATCTGCCTAAAAAAAAAAACTTTTCAAGGTCCTTTTATTTATTATTAAATATCTTTAAAGCAATCTGTTGGCATACACAATACCATATTTTCCCCACCTCCCACAGGTGGCTGTTTAAAACAGGTTAATTACATTATATTTGAATTTGAACATAGTTAGACTTCCCTGAACTTGCCTCATTTTTTGCCCAGCTCACTCTGCAGAATGGTCATGGTTTTTTTTTTTTTTGCTCTTAATATGGTGGTGTTAATACCAATTAAACCTCAACAAAGTAACAGCATTCATAAAATGCCAAATTCTTAATCCAAACTGAGTCTAGTTGAGGGAAGTTTCACTACAATTTGAATAACTTCAATGCCTAAGTTCTTTCTATCTTTAAAAAATAATAAGAAATAGGAATGTAATGTTTTAATGATATGTATGCTGCTTATTCTAGATATTTCCTTTTCCAGAAAGTGACAAGCCTGCAAAATGAGGAATACATCTTTATGCATAGCTAATTCCAGTATCTTGGTCACATTTAAATCAAAGTACTTAAGGTACTGAATATAAATTTGTATTAAAAACTAAAGCAACAAAAAACATGATTCGATTTATTTTCCGTTTTTAAAATACAATTTCAATAAAGAGAGTATTAGTTAATAATGACAAAAAAATAAATAAATGAAATTTGTACACAACTTTAATCATGTAATATCAAGTTAAACCTAGAGTTTAGGTGCATACATTGCACATAGACTGCATTATATCACATGTGCCAATACATTTGACAGTCCTCTACAACCCATGCCCTACTTGTGTTCTATGGCTGATCTGGCTAAAAAGAACTTTAATAAGAAAGAAATAAGAAAACTACTTGCGCATTTATTTTCAAATTTATTAAAATAAATTTATTTAAAAAGAACTTTAATAAGAAAGAACTTTAATAAGAAAGAACTTTAATAAGAATAACTTTAATAAGAAAGAACTTTAATAAGAAAGAAATAAGAAAACTACTTGCGCATTTATTTTCAAATTTATTAAAATAAATTTATTAAAATAAATTCAAATTTATTTTCAAATTTGTATCTCACATAGCTTTAAATGTCCAAATAATTATGCTTATAAATAATCTACAAGATCATTTGAGGTTTTAAAATAATTAAAATAAACATTGAAATTAATGACTGCAACATTTGTCATCAATTTTGTTTTAATTCTACATCTTTTCGTATAAACAGATTATTAAATCTTAGAAATTATCATTAATAGTCATTTGCCTTATTTTTGAAGTAGTTAACATCTTAATGCTGTGAAATAGTTTATAAGAATCACAATGGCATGCATATTAAATTCTTTTCGATTCCACCTGGACAAGTAAAATATATACAGTTGATGGGAATGCATAAAATGCTGACTGCCATTTATAAGACAAGGGCATATAAAGATCTATAAATAGCGCATCAATCTTGAATGTATATTTTTAAAAAAACAATTATAAGGTGACAAATATAAATGTGTACACTGAGCACAATTCAGAGATCCAAACATGCAAAAGGTTGGAATTTATCAGCAGGAATATGGCTTTAATACACCAAAAATGTTCAACTTTTAGTTTTGGATCCCAAACAAGATGAATATGATTGGTCAACTTTGATTTTACAATCCCAAACAAGATGAATATGATTGGTCAACTTTGATTTTTAGATCCAAAACAAGATGAATATGATTGGTCATCTTTGAATTTTAGATCCAAAACAAGATGTATATGTTTGGTCATCTTTGATTTACAATCCCAAACAAGATGTATATGATTGGTCATCTTTGATTTTACAATCCCAAACAAGATGTATATGTTTGGTCAATTTTGATTTTCAATCCCAAACAAGATGTATATGATTGGCCAACTTTAAATTTTAGATCCCAAACAAGATGTATATGTTTGGTCAATTTTGATTTTCAATCCCAAACAAGATGAATATGATTGGTCATCTTTGATTTTCAATCCCAAACAAGATGTATATGATTGGTCTGCATTGAATTTTAGATCCCAAATAGATGATTGGTCTACTTTGAATTTTAAATGCCAAACAAGATGTATATAATTGGTTTACTTTAAAGTGTAGATTCCAAACAAAATGTATTTGATTGGTCAGGTTTGAATTTAAGATCCGAAACAAGATTTGATTGGTCAGCTTTTAAATTTATGTTCTAAGCCAGATGCATATAATTGTTTATTTTTTTCTAATGAATCCAAACTTAAAACAAGTACACACTAAATTCATGTGTGACCAATAAAAAAGTTTGTAAATTTGTATACATCTTGAAAATGATGACAAATAGTTTTTTATTTCCTGGCAACCTGCTCATAAACTCCTTTTGATTGAAGGGCATAAGGTACGATAAATATACAAAGGTAGACAATGAAACCAGATAATGATTCACAGACATGTACAACAGTGAATTATTAACCAGACTGCAAACAGTGAACCAGACTGAAAACAGTGACCCAGACTGCAAACTGCACTTTCTATGCAAGTAAAATGTTTAAGCTAACATTGAAACTTGAACGACACTTAGTCTCTTCTAGATTTCTTAGACCTTACAATCGGTTTCTACAAGCATCTATTAAAATGGAAATAAAGTTATTTCATTTCGTAATACTTGTATCATCAGCAGCATAGCTAATATTAGTATTGCTGTTGTAGGTTAAATTATTGAAGCAATTTCATATCAAAGAATTAAATTAGCTATGTTACTGTACAGAACTACAGCCGTAATTCTTCACCACATTTAGTAAGAAGTAATAGCTAGTATTCCCGTTATTAGCTGATTGCTCCGTTTTGTATATGGATTAATATTATTCGGCTGTTATTACTCAGTTATTATTAATAACGCGCAAATGTAAAACGAGTACCTATAGTAACCGACATTTTCATTGCCATATTACAGTAAAGAATAGAGAAAACGAAGCTTGTGTTTGCAACATTCAGTACATATTGTTTTCGCTTCCATAAGACTTATTAACCAGGAAAAATCTGCAAGATTTGTTTTGTTCAATACTGGCATCAATAGATATTTTGGAAAACCGAGGAACTTTATTTTGTTGCAGGCATAAGAATGTGCAAGAGACACAAATCATCACATCTCAATTATGTCTTACTAAATCAGGTCAGAACTGACATGTCCAACAAGCTTGGTCATTTCTAGGTTGACTTATTTGATATTAAATAGAATGTGACGAAAATGCAAATTATATATATATATACATACACACACACACACAAACACACACACATATATATAAAAGCATCGGAATACAGACTCTCTTTATGAATTTTTGCATGACCCATAAATACTTTATGTTAGCAACTAGATTAGTAAGAAATGGTAATTGTTATAGCCCAACACAGTACTTATTTACATGCATATGTGTTTTAGAAACCTCATAATCAATAAAGATTAATGATATATTTTCAGTGATGAAATTTGTCCTTCAGAATCCTGTTAAGTCAAGTTGTATTATGGCATGTCCTGAAGTCGTTGTTTATGATTTTCTCATTGTAAAAAACTGTTTGCATGCTTTCTGAGTTCAAATTAGCTTGTTATACATGGTTTTTAACATCAATGTAACAAAAATTCACTCATTGACTCGTATCATAAACATCTAACTATGAGTAATGTTTGCTACAAAACATCTTCAAAAAACTAAATCACATCATGGTCTTTCGTCCTGCAAAAAGAGTCATTCTTATGTTTAAAATTTATACCCGTATTAAGATTGAGCATTGTATCAATTAATTTTATTTTTTTAATAGCTTCTGGGTTTATTTCTTCTTACATTTCTGCTGTCAATAACATGGGCCTTCATTTAAGGCCACCAATTCCATAATGAAGAAAAGGACAAATATAAAAAAAAGTGCTACATTTTTAGTGATAACGAAAGTCATGCCTTGTTCGTTTTGAGAGAAGAGCCTCATAAGGAGAATAACTGAATTTAAAACCTCGATGTGCACAATTCACAGTCCGGAATTTCTATCCCATATCCAGTTCTAAATATAAATACTATTCATCAAACGAACTAGCTGTAAGTTCTAAAGTACATACATATATGTATATATATATATATATAAATATAGACATATACAGAGACTAAGGTTGAGAGCGCTACAGTGGTTTCAATTCTGCACATGCTCACTCACCACAGTCCTCATCAGTAAAATCAGGACAATCTGGGAAGCCATCGCAGCGCTGCAAATGCGCTATGCATGTACCATCCCCACACCGGAATTCGCAAGCACGCCCTATCCACATGGGAGAGAAGAATAACATGCCGGTGAACGCAAAGCATTCGATGAATTTGCATGAAATAGACTGAAAATATAATGATGATATGAATCCCAGATCAGCCAAGACTAAATACATTTACCATTAATGATGTAACCCTGTTAATCTGGACTCTTGAATTCACAAATCATATTCAAAGAATATTCATATTGTGTTCCTATAAAGTCTCATGCTAATTTTGAGACGCGTGGGGTCATCAAGTCCAGGTTTATTGTGGCTTCAGTGCAGATACATCTAGACTGATTACTCAGTCTATTTAATGCTGATAATAGGACAGTGGTAACAACCAGAGTCCAGTTGATAACATGCAATATATTACCCAGCACCTGCTGACACCATCACCAGAAGTACATAATCTCCCTCTGATGAAACAAATATAACAAAGAAAAAACCCAGAAGCAAATGATTTAAAAACTGAATAATTTTTAACATATAAATTAGGTAAGTGCAAATATTACGTTATGCTAAATATGCATATCTTGCATCAAAACTATTACCTCAACCAAGTTCTTACTTACGAAAAAAAAAGCAAAATATAAAAAAAAAAAAATTTCCTGCAAAGGGATTAAAAGAAGTCATACTGCAAAGTTCATGTACAACTAGTTAAAGTGTGCCAGTCAATGGGGAAATGTCACTTCTGCAATGGGTGTGTGTCAACCTGAAGGCTAATACCTCAGAATGCCACACATCAAAGCCAGAGAATGGCAGATATTAAACAACAAGACCCGCCCATACACACAAAAATAAATAATGATTGATGAAAGCATAATACATTCAACATGTGCCTTTAATTTTCCAAAGCATTCGTAATTTGAAATAAAAGAATTTCCACATGATTTTAGTTTATCACATCAAAGGTTCTGCAGCAGTCTAAAAGGGCAGCTGCTTCTAGACTGGGAAATCTTAATTGATACAACATGAACAAATAGATTTTCCAGACATTGAAAATAATTAGTCTTTTTTGAAAAAGAGACAAGTAAATACACGATGTCACACATGGTACAGCTTCTTGTAGACATGGTGGAAAATAATGAAGTTTTATGAACCTCATACACAGCGAACTGTTTAAAAAGAAAATAATACTTTTTAATAAAAAAAAACTATTGGAGAATTACATACTGTAACTGTTTTGATACAGCTTTCCAAGAGTTTCAACTCCCACCAAATTTAGTGTAGCTGAAATGACAAGATGCAAAAACACTGAACTTGAATGCTTAACATGAGATTCAGGATGTAGGATCATAACTTTTCTTGGATGGAATACAAACAAAAACACGCATGATCTTATACCAAAACTGAAATTTCAAAGTCAGCTACACCTGGGCTTATGAAACGTTCATGCAAAGGTTGATTTCGTTATTGTATTCCATGAGCACGGAACAATCAGCGTTCCACACTTTATAGGTTAATTAAAGATTATTTTTATAGGTTAATTAAAGATTATTTTGTCTCTTTCTGCAAGGCCTTAGATCATCATAGCATTTGTATCTGACGTTATTCTGGGAAATGTTTAGGATTTATTATTTAATTTTGATTGGTTAAATACTGTTTGTTTGAGGGACATTTAATTACATTAGAAACAAAATAACATTAAGAGCATTAGTACTCCACAGTATAAACAATTATTTATTTATTTCAGGTGTGTGTGTGTGTGTGTGTGAGAGAGAGAGAGAGAGAGAGAGAGAGAGAGAGAGAGAGAGAGAGAGAGAGATTTTATCAGCAAAGTTTTCTTACAGATTTCTTAAAATGTTGACACTCATCTCACCGAAACACACCCACACTAGCATGTTGATGATCAAACTTAAATAAAACCATATATGAGCGGTAACACATGCAAGGACAGAAACCTTACTTGATAACTATTCTTGTTACAAAATATGCTGTAATTAAATTATCAGTTATAGGAGCAACAAAATTTGCCCACCATCAACAAAAAACAGAAAATAAAACATGTCATAATAATAATTACATTATCAAAAACATATGCGAATTATGCTGACTCGAAAACATGTCATAATTATGACTACATTGTCAAAAAAAATGGGAATTATGCATGCTTACTTGTAACATGTCATAATAATGATTACATTATCACAAAATAACTTGGAATTATGTTGACTTGTAATCAGGTCATAATATATGCGAATTGTGCTGACTCGAAAACATGTCATAATTATGATTACATTGTCATACAAAATGGGAATTATGCTCACTTGTAACATCCCATAATAATGATTACATTATCAAAAAATAACTTGGAATTATGTTGACTTGTAATCATGTCATATTATATGTGAATTATGCTGACTTGAAAACATGTCATAATTGTGATTACATTGTCATAAAAAATGTGAATCATCCTGATCTGAAAACATGTCAAAATAATGATCACCTTGTCACAAAATGAGTATGCTAACCTGAAAACAAAACACCTTCAAATCAGTTAACTTTAAACGATCCAAATAATTTATTTTAGGAGTTAAAAAAAAACTAAGTAGCAAGCATGGATTGTTCATATGAAATAAATAATCACCCAGCTAGTCAAATCTGAATCAAATTAATTCCCTCTTTTTTACAAACAAAAAAGAAATCTTTAAAAACAGTATCATTGCCTTGAACAGAGTTTTACTGATGTTATGCTCCGAACATCGAGACTATCAAAATGCTTCAAAAAGGATTGCTCTAGGCTACCAAAATGTTTCCAAATGGTTTGACTGAGGCTACCAAAATGCTTTCAAAATGATTGTTCTGGGCTAACAAAATGCTTCCAAAAACTAGATCCGGGCTACCGAAATGCTTCCAAAAGGTTTGATCTGGGCTACCAAAATGCTTGAAAAAGGCTTGATCTGGGCTAACAAAAAAACTTCCAAAAGGCTTGATCTGGGCTAACAAAAAAACTTACAAAAGGCTTGATCTGGGCTAACAAAAAAACTTCCAAAAGGATTTATCTGGGCTACCAAATTCCTTTCGAAAGGCTTGATATGGGCTACCAAATTGCTTCCAAAAGAATTGATATGGACTACAAAAATGCTTGATCAGAAGTTATCTAATTGCTTGATCGGGGCTATAAAAAATGGTTTGTGGATTGCTACACGATATCTTAATTTGCTTAACTATTTACAAACAACAGATATATGACTCTTGGAATGGCAAAAATACAAGTCTGAATATTAAAATATTCATTATAACAGTTTCGATCATGGTTACCTGGCTCAGTTCCAGGTAGCCTTCTGTAATAAATGTCACATGACCTGAACTTTTGACACCTTGAGTATTTTGTCTCCACAGTCTTGGAAGGATATTGTGATAGCCTCCCTCTATTGGATAATCTGTCCATAAACACATGGAAATCATTCCACAGAAGTTCATAAACTTAACATGGAACTTGCCCATATGCAGAATAAGGGGTGTACTAGTTGGACCTCTTCTCTGGAGTCTCCCAGACAGAATCAAATGTCAAATATACAAAAACTGATATTACAAATGACATTTACGCCAAAAAATAAATGGTATACTACAAAATGCATATACATCTATAGAAGAATAATATAATATTGGACCATAATTGGGGGGATGTATATGTCATGAAAAACTTACGGATTTTGTCACATATATGTATTCCTTTTATGGGTTTTATATTTGCAAGAATCCTTCACTAGTGAAACATTTACAAATTCATTTCAAAACCATTTCAAAGTGGTCACTTGTGTCAAGTGAACACTACAATTGATCATTAAATAACTAAATCAGCGACCTGATATCTCGCTTTTTACCCAGGTATTTATGCACACTACAACCTCGGGAATACAATGAGCATAAAACGACATCGTTTCAACATCAGTCTCTCAATAAGTAACAATAAAGAAAATTTCTCATACAATTTTACTAATTAAAACAAAAGGAATTTTTTTTTTTAAAAAGTCCACAAAGTACACAAGATTTTTGTAAAACTTAGCAATTTATAATCTTGCTGTCAATCAAACATGAAGTCATTTTTTTTATGAAATTCTTACGTAATCTCAATAACTGTCCAACTGAAACAATTCACTCACTGATATAGACCTTTCTCCATATTTGATACAAGGAAGTTAAGATCTTAAAGCTGGACAGATTATATTAAGTTTTTTTAAACACTATATCAACTAGTATTGTATTAACTGTGTACAGTGATTCCCTTTCAAGAATGCTCTTAAAACTCACCTTTTCCGACTGCAAGAACAAACGTTAAGACCTAATAATGTTTCCTACCTTAAATATTTTCAACATTTTGTGTTTTCTAATTTCATTGTGTTTGCTTTTGTTGTAAAGTGCTTAGAGATTCTAAAGATTAGACGCTATACAAAGTCCTCATTATTGTCATTATTATTTTCACACACCTTTTTCTATGTAATGACCATTAATGACTTTCAATTGGGAATAGTTATTTAATAATGAATAGTGCAGATGAAGATTGCATGAATTATTGCTGTAAAATATTAATTTAGTTAAAAGGTAAATACTCCATCATTATACAAACAATGGTCTTCGATATATAGCCACATATATAGATCTACTCTTCCTAAAACCTCAACTAGCTTTCATACATGTATCAAAATAGTTGACATTATTTTATGCAAAATTACACACATCCTCATTTCTTGATTATTCAAACACTTTTGCTACTGAAACAATACAGATGGAGACATTAGTAGTAGTAGTAGTAATAGTATACATGTAGTTGTCTGATACACTAAGGTCCATTTATGTTGCTAAAGGCTACATATAATTTGATCTTCTAAGGCAATCACCTTCACAGATTAATAACATCTTGCCTCCATACACATGGGTTAAAATTTTGGCTTGACCAACTTGGGTATGTGCATAAGCTTGCCCGAAGTTTCCCATGGGTCAGTGGCTCGTCCTTGTTTTTCCACTGCCACTGACCACAATGTCAATCTTGCTAATCATAGGCAGAAAAACATGGCATTGGTCCAAACAAAATCTGACCACAGACCCAAAGTAAGGTGCCATTTTAGTCACCAACAAAACCGTAGCACTGTCCTGTGGGTCAAGTAGAACATGCCAATCAAACCCAACCAGTGAAGTAATAGCTACAATTTGTGGTGAATTCGTGAATCAGATCAATTACAGTATGACATTAATGTGTGTCACTGAATAATTTCACAACTGGGAGCTAAAGTTAGTCAAGGCACATACAAAGCTTCTAATCTATCAACCCATACTTTTTCTATGTACAGAACAAACCATCATTTTTTCTATGTACAGAATAAACCTTCATTGTTAAGGAAAATCTGAAATAAAAGTGTGAAGGTGGTAGCTTAAATATTACAGTTTTAAATGAACCATCTTTATGCAACTATTTACTCTCAGCTCAACCACCATAACGGCAGATATGACTCTCGGTTCAAGCAACAGTAATGCAGATATTACTCCCAACTCAACCACCATAAAAGCAGATATCACTCTCGGCTGAACTAGTAATGCAGATTTCACTCTCAGTTCAAGCAAGAATAATGCAGATATTAGTCTTAGTTCAAACACCATAAAGGCAGATATTACTCGCGGCTGAACTAGTAATGCAGATTTCACTCTCAGTTCAAACACCAGTAATGCATATATTACTCTCAGTTGAATCACCCGCAATGCTGATATTACTCTCAGTTCAATCAATGGCAATGCAGATATTAGTCTTAGTTCAAACACCACTAATACATATATTACTCTCAGTTCAACTACCATTAATGCAGATATTAGTCTTAGTTCAAACACCAGTAATGCAGATAGAATTCTCAGTTCAACCAGCATAGAGGCAGATATCATTAATGCTGTTATAATAAAAGCTATCATCCGAAGAAATTCAGTCAGTTTTGAACCCAGGCAATATGGGGTTGTGGCCCGTTGAGTTATTTCATCCAATCCACAGACACCCAGAATTGATAAAAAAAATTAATAATACCAGTCAAATATTTCTCCACCAGCAGCCAGTTATCATAAATGTGTAAATGTTACATGAATTACTTCTTGTTTTCAACATGTGATCTGGTTACATTTTATAGGAGCTGCTTTCCTGAATGAAAAGAATTCAGTTATGTGTCCCTCGTGTTAATACATTAGTCCTCATGTGACACCCCATGAAGAAGTGTTTATATATATATATATATATATATATATATATATATATATATATATATATATATATATATATATATATATATATATATATATATATATATATATATGTGTGTGTGTGTGTGTGTGTGTGTGTGTGTATGTATGCATGCATGCATGCATGCATGCATGCATGCATGCATGTATGTATGTATGTATGTATGTATGTATGTATGTATGTATGTATGTATGTATGTATGTATGTATGTATGTATAAAACAGGTTGATCAATAATTCGCTATCAGAGTTTTGTTACATTTAATACTCAATACAGATGTATTATTAAATATACCTTTATAATTCTCAATTGATAATGGTGTTGGTTCACTGCAGATATGAATATAACTGAATAAATATTTTCGGTATAAAGAATTTGACATGTGCACGTTTGATCCAAAGATTTTTGGTGCTGCTGAGTGGGTTCAAAGAGATTTGTCCACAGTACTGTAAACTCAGAATTGGCTGCATGTCTAATCGCCGTTCCATTTAACATTCATTTCTTTGTCATGATCTACAATATGTAAATACAACTGTGAAGCAAACTGCGATGAATCTTTTCATTTACATTGGTTTTAACAGCCTGTCTCTGATAACAGGTGTGTGAAAACTAGTCCATTCTCACCAAAGAGTTAACTGGGCTAGACTGTGCACCATTAACAAACAATTCTATATCACCAAATTTGATCTGATTGCCAGCACAAGACCCAGTCTGTTCCCAAAGTACAGGTTTTCCACACACTCGGAATCAAGTAGGGAATAATTGGCTGATAAGCTTTACAAGTTTATGAATGAATTACCAACAAGTTGGCTTCAAGATAACAGCATATCTTACAAATTATCCCCAATCAATTGTGACCTAAATGAATTGACTTATATTGACGCAAGGCACTTGGGCACAGCTAAACCCCCCTTTTTAACAAAAAAGAAAACTTGGTGTTTTTTTTCTTTTATAAATATAAACTATCAGTGCCCAACAAATGATTTTACACTGACTATAAAGAATGTTTTAATTATAACCCTCATAAATCATAGCAAATATACAAAATATAAACTTTATGAATGGACAACCTGTCCTTCATTTTTATAAGACTTGAGAGTTTCGTTTGACGAATTGGGGGTGGGTGGGTGGGGTGGTTAGACATTAAAACCGATGACAAACAAAAGGAAATCTAAAGCATACAGACATAAAGTGATTTATTTTATTTAAGCCTTGGTCATATTCCAAATTTCCTCATAGCGATAAATTATGTCACTCCTGATAGCGTACATTAAATGTCAGCTTGATAAAGAACTATCCTGGAATAACACCTGACATTTAAAGCATTCTAATCTATTTATTCCTGCACTTTTTGAAACATAAGCATACAGTATTTCATTCTGCCCATCTGATATTCTCTTTGTTCAATGTTCAAGTATGTCTGTCCATTAGCATTGATGTGTACCTCTTAGCAAACCTACAATCTTGAAACTTTGGGATGTGATTGGGGAGGGAGTATGTATGCTTGATTTAATTTCATTATGTCAATAGCACTGTAAGAAATACCGCCTTCCCTCCTAGACACACACACACACACAAACACACACACACACACACACAATTTAATTCTGGGGTCCCTCCCACCCTCCAAATAAATGTTGCCCTCCCCACTTCCACACATTTGTGGTGGTTGCTTTGGCAGTTGTTACGCCAATGCCACATATCCTTCAAACATGTATATTATTATTGGGTGGGGTTCTCCATGGTTTCCAAACATTAACCAGAGGCAGCCGCCGAAGGGCACTATCTTCACCATGGACTTAATTAATGATGGACAAACTGATGGATGGATGGATGGATGGATGGATCAATGAAAGTGAAGCTGGACATGATGTCATAATCCCTTCCTTTTTATCAATGAGTGTCGGGACATCGATCGTCTATACTTGCCTATAATTTGAGTCCTTCTGCAAACTGCACAAAATACAGATTTGCAATCGCACGATGTACTGGTATCTTGGTCTATACAGTTTGTTCTGAGTAATCAGGATAATAAACAACAAAGACCCTGATCTGCAGGCACATTATGCAATAGCTTTTTAGGGTCTATGTTGCTTGCAGATGGATTCTACTTATAAGCAAGTATAATTGGTCCATATGAACATGGATTCCAGTGACAGGTGGTCATCTAAAAAAGTGATCTCTCAAGACAGTCTTCGATGTATGTTATTTCTGAATTTAACAATAAAAATTGTCTGTCTGATAATCTTGATTTTCAAAAGAAAAAAGAATTTATTTCAATTGTTACACGCCTTATATACCATATTCACTCTGAACACTATGTCTCATGTCATTCCACAAAGCATTTTTGTACAATGCCAGAAATCACAGACCATTCCATCTGTTAGTCATTCTATGTATACATAAATCTCTAAAGTTCCATGCTAGAATGGTTGTTTTCTTACCTTTTTTTCTCCTTATAAAAGTGGAGGTGTATGAGTTATGCATCATCAATATTTTTCTACGCTGCAGATGCAAATTTTCAAACCCAAAAGTCTTTCATTTATAAGGTCTTTAATTTACTTTCGAGAATTTACGTCATTAATCTCAAACTCAAAATCAGAAAAAAAGGAAACCGAATTTGTCCTTTTTGTCAGCAGTTATTGTCTATGCTATTTTATAGCTTTATCAAAGGATTTTATGGTGTGCAAATTATTTTAACAGACCATTAAGTTTTCAATATACACCTTTTCACTGTGACAGAGCTATCACATGAATTTACACTTACTGCAGAGATGATTATATACTGTACCTTGCACAAAAAAAAACAAACACAAAAATCCCCACAGACATGCATAATCTAGCAAGTCCTGCAGACAAATCTACCATATATACATGTTTATAAGACAAGTCCATCTGCAAACTGCATAATGAACAAACTTATATTGGTATATGCCGTTTGTTAGGAGTAATCAGTAGAACAAATGAGATGGACCCTATGCTGCATGAGCATCATGCTACAGTTGATAAGTATCTTTGTGTTTTTTGTTTTTTTTTGTAGTTTGACTCATCTTATAAGCGTGTACAGATGGTATCTGATAAGAATACAACACTGCACATTAATCAGAAGGAAAAAAAAAAACCATATTAATGTCAACGGACGGCAATTTTGTCAGTATATAGC
This sequence comes from Unio delphinus, assembly GCA_029339505.1. Lineage (NCBI taxonomy): Eukaryota > Metazoa > Mollusca > Bivalvia > Unionida > Unionidae > Unio > Unio delphinus. Next base: position 13,174,339 of record JAQISU010000003.1, read on the forward strand.
AGCGGTCCCAACTCCCAGGTTACAACACAAACCAGGGTCACTAGGACACTCAAGGGGACTGCAAGGATTATTTTTGTTTTACAAGACTTCTCAAAATATTGAAGCCAGGTTATGAGGCTCATATATACATTTTTTTCTTCTGCATCACGATTAAAAAAAGGTTTTGGAATCATTGGTATATATACTGCCAATGTGTACAATATATCTTTATTATACGCCCCTTTCTAATAAGTCAGCTATGATCCGATTTTATTTAAATTATCAATATTAAGTATATTAATATGTATATAATTATATGAGAGTATATTACATTGTACGGTACACTCGTGTTTGGCACTAGTCAAACAAAAACTAAACAACAAAGACCCTGATCTGCCACCCCTAAAATACCAGCAGATCTGGGTGAATGTTATCAGGACAACCTGCATAATAATGTGTAGACAGAAAACTGCATGAAAATACAGATGGTAATTTAAATAGTATTTCCATGGTTAGCGGTTCAAACTACAGTATATATGATAAACTTTTTTTTTTAAAGAATACAATTAAAAACAACAATCGGGGTCCCGAGTGGTAAAGCGCTGTCCGTTACGGACCACTGCCATCTCACCTCTGTCTGCGTGGGTTCGAGTCTAAGATTCGGCTAATGTAGTTAAGTGAGAAAGCTTGCCAGTAGCTTCTCGTGGGTCGGTGGCTCTTTCCGGGGGTTTTCCGGTTTCTTCTTCCACCACTAATACTGGCCGCCATGTATAGCCTATATATTGTGCTGAAAAATGGCGTTAAACCATAAAAACAAACAAACAAACAAAAACAACAATCCAGACAAGCATGGTAGCATTTTTTTTTGTCTATGAAAATCAAACATTTACTAACTCCAACTCTCTTCCCAAGTTTCCTCTTTTAGCGTCAAGTCTAGCTCATCCTATCGCATCAGCACTAACAAAATATTTAATGTCTCGATATACCACGAAATGCAATTCAGTGTACGTCCACCCAAACATTTTATAAAAGATGTAATATATTTAATTTACTCATTTTGGAAAAGATTGCCAGTCTCAATTTGGTATTTTAAATTTCATTCACATCAAACAATATTAATGATATAATAACTCTTGGACAGCATGACACCCTTACCCATCGTACCACTATTAAACATATATGGCAATAATTACGCAAAATATCCCTGCTTTTTGCCTTACGCTTGCTTTCTATCAAGGTATGGCTTTTTTTTTTTTAATCAAAGTGGGTCTGCCCCAGTCTGATGACATGCTTACCATATATTACCAGCCATACTCGCTTAAACGTCCAACTGCAAGCAACAATGATCCTTGTATGCCAAATCATAATGCGCATGCAGATCAGTGTCTATGTTATCTGTTCTACTGATTACTCGTAACAGACCCAGATCGTCGGTGCATTATGCAATTGATGATCTGAGTGTACAGTTTGCAGATGGACTCCACTTATGAACAAGTATCATTGGTATAAACTGTCTGCAGGTTAAATGTAAATTTGGAGTTGCAAATTCCACACCTAGCCTATCTATTCATCAACTGGATAAAACTATGTCACATAAATGACTGGACTTTGACACTTGTTTATTTTTCTACCTTATGCATAGATAAGGCTTCAAATCAAATTGAATACTCAACTGCACACACTGGCCGCATTATGGAAAATTTTGGATCATGACAGTGGTTGCAGTGAAATGTTTCCCGGTTTGTACATGGCAGATTTTACCTGCATTACAACTGAAGCCAAATACCAACATGTCACAGCATGACAGCGGTGCATACCTCCTGTACATCACCATATCTTAAGCAACACGAACACCTGTAGGGATTCTATTCAAATATGACCCCTTATTAGCAAGTAATGTCAAGAATAAATCCTCAATTAGTAATTAGGATTGAAAACAGGCAAGAGTGTCATTTATCTTTCCGTTTCAAAGTCTCAAACTGTAGTTAATGCACCGAATTCGCTGCACCCTCAATCAATCTGCAACTAAAATAGCCTCGGTCGGGCCTCTTACAAACAAGTGGCCCTCAAAATTTGAAAGTCAAGCAAAATAATTTGGGGTGTCAAATCAAATCCTAGAGACTGGGCTGAAACATATATTGACGACTTGAGAAGAATGCTGAAGAAACTTTTCTCCGATACATCAAGTTTTATTGACGATTGTCATTAGATTTTAATCGTAAATTTTGTGCATGTGATTCTAGGCAAGTTATGATCTTTGCTAAAATGACGAAGTACATGTAAACTAATTTTCAAGTCAAGACAAACTGCAAACAGCAAGAATCCTGATATGCTATAGCATAATGCACCTGCAGACCTGGCATGGAACTGTTTTTTTATGACCAATTACTCCAACCAAACCGGACAGGCCTAGATCTTTCAGCACACAATACGACAGCAACCTGGGTCTGTGCAGTTTGCAGTTGGACTTGTACGCAAGTGTACATGGCATTTTTACCACTTCCCGAAGTGCTAGAAATACCCTTAAATTTGGGAGGCTTAAAATGAGGGAATCTTCAGGAGGTAGGTACACATGTATCTCTCTGGTGGCGAAGTGGTTAGACTGTCCAATTTGGATGCAAGAGGTCAAGGGTTTCAACCCTGGCTGATTCGTACCAAAGACTTGTAAAAATGGTACTAGCAGCTGCCTCTCTAGGCGCTCAGCATTATGAGGTTAGAGTTTAGGACTGGTTAGCCTGGTGTCTGGATAATGGGACTGGGCGGGGCATCACACTACATGTCTTCGGCATGATGTCGCAGTGCTAGACATCACTATAAACTGCCACACTGCAGACATCGTAATGATGGCCGAGAAATTGTTAAAGCTACTTTAAAAATTCAACACACACACACACACACACACGTATTGTTGTCATACACGTTCAAATGATCACATTAAACACTCGGTAATTATCACGGCTAATACCATCATGGAAGCTGATAATACTCAGTATGACCTTTTTTAATAAAGTGTCAAAGTACAAATAATGTTGCTGGACTACTCTAGAAAACGTTGATAAAATATCCACTTTCATGTTCACTAACACATCTTATATTACGTATGACTGAACTGGACCACAGTGATGTGAATCTATGTGTGAATGTACTTTGCTGTAATATATCCCTAATAGCTTTGAAATTATTTAAGAAACCAATAAAAAATCTTTTTAAAAATTGTTCTATTTCTCTTACCCTTGTAGACAATTACAATAATTGTAATTAGGTGCTACCTGAACTTAGAATTATTTCCCATATTAAAAATACTCACTCTGATGTAATCTAAGTGCTACCTGAAGTTAGAATTATTTCCCATATTCAACATAATAATCACTCTGTACGTCATACATTTGTATGTGGACAAATTCCATCAGGCCAACAGATATATTAATAATTGCACAAGTACAATGTAAATTGTGTTTCCATTATATGCTATTACTGATGTTTTGTTCGAAGTTAAGCATGACATCACTAGATGTTTTAGTTTCTGTCAGTAAGTGACTGATCAGACTAATTTATGCTCAAATCTGTGAGGAACACTGCACATGAGATGCCGCTTGGGATTGCTTGATCAATAGAGGATGCGCTGCAGTTTGGCGATTATGATTATTGTGATACACAAGATACTTCAGCAGCATTCTGGCCATGCTTTTGCCAGCTATAAATAGCAGTATGTCTTGATGGATGTCATACGATTGCCTGCTGCGCTTCAACTTCTGCAAGTGGGCAATAGATGTAATCTTGAACTCCTGGAACACAATTTGTCTAGTCCACATTGACTTGAAGCGTTCAGTCAGTTTCTGTGCCATGTGCAAACTTTTGGCGCTATTGACATTGGCTGGTAGATCATGTGCCCCCGATCTTTTGCTATTTGCCAGCGGGTCATTTGACCAACCAGTCTTCAGAAGTATCTCCAATACTGAGAGCTGACAACACTACACTGTTCTCTGAGCCATACAAATACTTTTATGACAGGCAGAACACGTCGGCAGCATCCTCACGTCTACAATCATCTATTAGTGAGAAGACATGTGATGACTTGCTGTGCCAGTAGGAAACCAACACAACAATTGCTTTTCCATCTGTGCTAACCAAACTGAGAAAGCAACTGACCTGCTGTCAAAGAGCACAACACCGGGAGTGGATGCTTTACTAGCAGTGTGTGTGATAGATAGATAGATAGATGGATGGATGGATGGATGGATGGATGGATGGATGGATGGATGGATAGATAGATAGATAGATAGATAGATAGATAGATAGATAGATAGATAGATAGATAGATAGATAGATAGATAGATAGATAGATAGATAGATATGTCTCTTTGTTTATCTTGGAAACTCCACTCTTGAGATACAGTATCTCTTTTACAAACTGATCATGTCAAATAAAACGAATTTAAGCTACAATATACGTTTTTGTTAACACTGGTTTATCTTGCGAAGGTAAATGATACACCGTGTTGGTAGGATATTAGATGTTAGAGGTGGAACAATTTCCTTCAAAAACGCATGTTCACAATTAGAAAATGGTTCTTTTAGTAAATGAATGCAACAGATCCTAGTCACATAAAGCAGCGTGTAAATTGTTCATTTTTTTTATATTCAACAAAATGATGCTGGGTATGCTCTCAATGTGTGTATCAATATGAAGGTCCTGAGTAAAAGCTTTCAATGTATCAACATGAAGGTCCTCAGTAAAAGCTTTCAATGTGTGTATCAACATGAAGGTCCTCAGTAAAAGCTCTCAATGTGTGTAGCAGCATGAAGGTCCTCAGTAAAAGCTCTCGATGTGTGTATCAACATGAAGGTCCTCAGTAACAGCTCTCAATGTATCAACATGAAGGTCCTCAGTAAAAGCTATGTTGGCAACAGATTTAATTCTTTCCGATCACAAGAATTCGTGTTAATCTCCCATGTTCAGTTGCCAATTCTACTCCAAGCATGTACTAAACAAACACCATGTTATAGCAATAATTTTAGCAACCCACTAATCAGCAATATATATATATATATATATATATATATATATATATATATATATATATATATATATATATATATATATATATATATATATATGTACCGTACCCTACCATCAGCACTAATACCCAAGAATATATTTATGTACCCTACCACCAGTACTTATGCCAAGCAATATATTTATGTACCCTACTATCAGCGCTAATGCCTAAGTATTGAAAAATTACTCTAGATTGTACAAATTCAGGGGCAGTCAAATTGGAATATGGCATTACAGATATCTATCAAACATGTATGGTAATATGAAGATAATATTAGCAGGGATATTAAATGATTTTAATAGCCATATAAAATGGCATTAATGTCAATATAAAATGATATTAATACCAATATAATGATATTAATGTCAATATAAAATGATATTAATAGCAATATAATGATATTAATGTCAATATAAAATGATATTAATACCAAATTAATATGATATTAATGTCAATATAAAATGATATTAATACCAAATTAATATGATATTAATGTCAATATAAAATTATATTAATACCAAAATAAAATGATATTAATACCAACACAATATGATATTAATGGCAATATAACATGATATTAATACCAATATAATATGATATTAATGGCAATATAACATGATATTAATACCAATATAATGATATTAATGGCAATATAAAATGATATTAATACCAATATAACATTATATTAATGACAATATCGTATAATATTAATGGCAACTAAAAACATAACACGCATTTTAGCTGTAATTCCCTTGTAAGAGACACAGTGTCAGAATCTTAACCAATTCTATGAAATAATGTTCAATGAATTGATTATCGAAATCAAAGAAGAAAAAGTTGTTACTTGGTTCAAATATCAACAGCCATAGTTTGAACTTTTTGGTCCAAGTGAGCACCTGTTTCTCCCATTAGGAGCCTCTTATATCAAGCTACACGAGTCTCTCTAGGTTAGGCTGGGTCACAGTTTATTACATTAGAATCTGCCTCTCCCTTCTGTAAAGATAGACTGGTTCAACAGGTACATAGATCTCCAATTTAATCAATGAATGGCAATGCTCATATGGGTATTCACACTACTTTGGTTGAATAAAAATGATATGTAAATATTTAAAGGTTGCAAAAAAAGGAGTCAGTCTAGAGAAAAATATATTAAACCCTGAGAACAAGAAACCAGTCTATAATGGAATTACTAATTCATCTCTTGATCTGTCAGGTAAGATAAGTCAGACTGTAAACACTTGTATTATCACTGCCATACTTGAAACCAATATCTACATCTGAGAGAAATTCATTGGTGTTCCAAACTCACGAATGTCGTAATTCATTTCGTGTTACATCCGTGAACCAGACAAAATAGTCTTGCAAATTTAACTGGCTTGGCTTATTTTTTTTATTTTATAAAATGAAGACAATAATAACAAATACGACGACATTGACGACAAATACTCATGAGAAAGAAAGAACAATTAGTCCTTGGTATACAGCAGTACTGTAGACAATGATATACTACACTGACACGTGTCCTGCTGTGTCGCTTTATTGTAATTGTAGCGTTTTGCATTGCAAGTGTAATTCTACACTGATGTAGAAAAAAAATGTAGCGAAAATGTATCATCGTAATGTATAAATTAAAAATGAAAAAGATATTTGAACTGATGTACTTTACGTGTCTTTTTAAAATAAGTATCAACTATTTTCGAACTGTTCTTGTAGGGATTATAAACTATCAGGCTGGTTTCCCTACTCGACAGGATAAACCAACATTCTGAGTAACAAAACATCAGAATCAGTTATTGTTAAGATATGATTTTGTAAAACGATAATTTATAGATTGAATGTGAAGATGTAACACATTATGATCTCATAATACTCTTCTTAAAAAAGGCAAATCCTGAATACAAATCTATCAGCTGTGTTTAAGCAAATTTAAATAACAAAAAATAAACAAAATGAAATACCAATATCTATCCCATATTAATAGCATATATATTGGTATAGCATTTAATCTATTTGAAACAAAGACAAGTTGAGAAAACACAACAAGCTTCTGTTATTTATGGCTACAGTCACAAAATATTTGTTTTCAGGGTCCAATAACTACGAAGACATATTATATTTATAAAGAAAATGAAAAAACAATTTATACATGGACTATGATACAATTCGAATAAAGTGACACAGACATTACATGTATAGTGCTTGAAAGGCAAGTGTCTAAGTTATAATAAATGTGTGTGGGGGGGGGATTTTTAACGTAGCTTTAACACTTTTTCAATCATATCACAACTATATCTGCAGTGAGGCAGTTTATAGTGATGTCTAACACTAGGGCATCATGCCGCAGACATGTAGCATGATGTCCCACTTAGTCACATTATCCTGACACCAGGCTGACCAGTCCTAACACTAGCCTCTTAATGCTGAGCGCCAAGCGAGGCAGCTGTTAGTACCATTTTTGTAAGTCATTGGTATGACTCGGCCGGGGATCGAACCCACGATCTGCGGTGGACGCTCTAACCACTAAGCCACCGGAGCGGTTTATAAATGTATGTACATTATCCTAACACCCACATCTCGATAAGTACTGTATCATGTTTTACATGCATGATACACAGTGTAGTATTTACTGTATCACCATCCATGTATCATGCTTTTGTTTTGTATCATAATAACTGTATCTCAATGCACACTACATCAGTCACTATATGTATGATACATATTGTGACATGCACTGTATCACCATCCATGTATCATGATTTTGTATTGTTTCCATCACCTTTATCTCGATGTACTGTACCAGCCACTAAATCTATAATCTATGATGCACATTGTGGTATGCACTGTATGACCTCCCAAGTAACACGATATATGTTGTTTGACACCCAGACATGCAATGCACAGCTCTATAAGTTATCAAACAGCTAAGAGACTTTCCTCAACTCCACTGATTGGACTGTCTTTCGCTGGGTGAACATATTACCGCTATTATTTATTCGTATCAGTATTTAAATAATCCAGATTCGTCAGTGAATCATGTAAAAACAATAGAAAAATATCTCGAGCAATGAATTTTCTACTGTCTTGGGCATTTTTTTTTAATTATGATTTTGAATTGTATTGGGAAACTGAATTTTAAAATATAAATAAAGACTAGAGCTACATATCAATCAATAGCTAAAATCATGCATAGTTCATTCCCATACGCTAGATATTAGAACAATGCAAAACATATTCACTGGTTTAGAAGCAGGTGCTGCCTGAAGGAATGTGAATATGTTCCTTTCACCTGCTGGTGTTGTGTAGTCAACCTCAGTCCCTGACCAGTTTGGTTCTCCTTGTTACTCATCAGATGGAGATATTCTGGTTGACACATCTGTCGTACTGCTCATGTCTTAAAAGTACATGGTTTATATCCCCCCCCCCCCCATAACAGACAGTGGAGCCAACACAGCCACCATATTGGTCACGTGATACAGGCACTGCTGGGTAGCATGGGAACAGGTTAAAAAAACAAAGGTTTTATGCCGGTGAACTCAGGTCAAACATTATATTTTATGCAAGCAGGATTTGACTGTCATGATAATGATGACAAATTTCCAAAATCATCATTTTTTGTCAAGAATAGGTCATTAATCAACTCTCGCTACTTATTTACTGATTTTATTTAAAGAATTTATATTATTTAGTGACTTATTGGTATGATTCTGTTAATACGACAACTGAATGACGACATTTAAATTGATCATTTCTACAACGTGAAGAGCATGGTTTTTCGAGAGGGCTAAGAAAAGATGATTAGACCTAGACATTTAAGATTTCCTCTATTGATAAAGCTCCAAGATGCTACTATAAAATGTCTGGGTTAGAAAACAAAATAAATTATATTATCAGATATTGAACGTCGTTTGTTTTGAAACTGGTATATCTTACTTCATGCGGATTTACGCGAGGCGTTCCTTCATTTTCACCATTTGGTCTCACCCAGTATTAGTATTAGCCACATTTACATCAGGTGAGGACACATGTTAACATTTGGTACAAAGATTTATTGATTTGAAATACATGTGAGGTTTGTATAAGTGCTTTCACAGATTTTCGAGTTGTACGTTTTAACGCAATAGAACAAGCTATATTGCAATAGAACAAGCTATATTGCAGTTCAGTATTTTATTTGTGAAAGATTTTCCCATGCACATTTCTTAAAGGCCATTTACTTTCACCTGTGGTTAGAGGTCATAATGGTAAGTTATTTATAGGTTACACAAAATACCTTGTTCCGCCCCTGGCTCTGAAATGTGGGCAATTTCTACCCCTTGTGTGCAAATTGGTCTTATGATCTCTCATTAATTTCACTTTAGGACTGTCATGTTGGAGGTGGTCAGTTATCTTTTGTAACTTGAACCACCTAGGATTTTCCTAGTGTCTTTGTAACAAGGAGAGTAAGTGAAAATCACTTATATTGATAACGAAGCAATACCTGCTTTAACTTGGGGTTTACTAACTGTGTTATCCAGTTGTTAGACATCTCTTCTAATGACAGATTTTTGTTCAAGATATACATAGATGGAAGTTATGATGCACTCACCGAGAGATTGTGTAATAACATACTACGTAATCTAGATAGGGAATTCACATATCTCTTTAAATTGTAGTCCAGATATTACATTTAAATTGTTCATTATTTTCCGCCCTTGAAATCCCTCATGCCTAGGCCCCAATGTCTTTTGCTGGAATTTAAAACCTGTAGCAGTGACGCTCTTCCCATAACAAACCTCACTTTGATCAATTATCATGACGTCACGGCAATCTATTTCTGTGATGCCAAAATGTCAGGCCTCCGGCCTTGCAATAATAAGTCTGTAGCATTTTAATTTGGCACTTAAGTCAGTTATTTTGTTCATTTTTCATCATTTATTATTATGTAAAACTTTCTAATGGATGTTCTATTTCGGCAGAATACTTCATTATCATAAATATTGCAAAAGAACATCCCTACAGTTATTACCCGCTTTAGATTAGTTACAGCAAATGCAGGCACATGGTTCTCTTGTTAATCGAATAACAATTTAAATATCTACCTCTCCTGTTTTCTGTATTGCAAGTACTATTATTTGAGGACGTAACATTTTACAATTTCTTCCCCACAAAAAGGGACATTTCTAAAAGTTTTGTTAATGATAAGTTAGAAATAAAAACACAGGGAGGTTATAACATACAAGATGATAAATCATGACATCACACCAAAATTCATCGATCTCACACTGGGACTGATGCTAAATTATTACATTCTCAGCCTCTAATATTACCCTCCATATGGTATATTATATAACTGTGGAACCGATTTAATGAGGTTGATTCAGAATTAAATCCATTTACTGAAGTAGAGGTATCCTACAAATTGAATGGGAAGGGTTTGTGTCACTAATGAGATTAGAGAAAATTGAGTACTCGCTGATCTCTGTTACTGTAGTAAGAATGAAAATCACCATGTGCGATCTGGGTTAAACCCAATTTATTCAGTGTGGTCTCATTTTCTGCACAATCAACAGCAGCAACTTTAAACCTATGCTATCTTCTGCACCACACACATGCAAGACACCTCGTGTTCCTCTATGGTCTTAGAAGCCAAATGGTGGTTTTTGAACCAATACTGTGTACACATATTTACTGTTTTTTTATTTAATGGCAAATACTCTTGTGAAAGGCTTCAAAACGTTATTGTTATCCATCTAAATTAATAGATTGGTTATTTTTGCCTGACCAAAATTAACATCAACACAGCCAGCAAATGGTGACCTCCCAAACTATCACACAAAGCCATAGCGCCATGAAATCAGCATCCCTTGAATTATCACCCAAAGCCGTAGCTTTATGAAATCAGCATCCCTTGAATTATCACACAAAGCCGTAGCTTTATGAAACGAGCATCTCTTCAATTATCACACAAAGCCGTAGCTCCTTGAAACCAGCATCCCTTGCATTGTCACACAAAGCCGTAGCTCCAAGAAACGAGCGTCCATTGAATTGTCACACAAAAAGCCTTAGCTCCATGAAACCAGCATCCCTAGAATTATCACACAAAGCCGTAGCTCCATGAAACCAGCATCCCTAGAATTATCACACAAAGCCGTAGCTCCTTGAAACCAGCATCCCTTCAATTGTCACACAAAGCCGTAGCTCCTCGAAACCAGTATCCCTTCAATTATCACACAAAGCCGTAGCTCCATGAAACGAGCATCCCTTGTATTAGTCACACAAAGCCGTAGCTTTAAGAAACGAGCATCTCTTGAATTATCACACAAAGCCGTAGCTCCATGAAACAACAGTCTCTTGAAGAGACCGATGCTCTATCGCGCAAACAGAATAGCCAGGAATTCAACAAAAGATAAGATCATTTCTTCGTTTTAACATCCAATTATTGGAATAATTCTTCAATGATAACACGACTTTAAAATTATTTGACGCGATGCACATACCAGATATCAGCACAGCCCCAACTGATCTAGGACAAGACAGAATTTTTCTGATGAAGGCCCCATGTAAAAATGAAAGCAAACTCAATATTTTCATAACGGCCACGTATTGGCTTGTCAGATTGAAGAACAGCATCATTTTCATTAAGGATCAACACATCATTATGAGAAGTATTTTAGTAATACCTGATGCTTGCATGCGCTTTCATTCAGCAGTTGCATAACAAAATGTTGAAATTCATCCATTCCAGAGGAGGAATGATAAATCAATTGTTACGATTATGCCAGGGTGGTCATGTTGAGAATTATATCAGCACCATTTTATCTTGGGATCATTTAGACATCAGAAGACGTCTTTTTAGTTTAACATCATCCTTTTAAGAAAACTGGTTTATGGTCACGAATTTCAAGATGACCATTTTAACCCTTGTACTTAGTTTGCAAGCAACACCTTAGTGTGTTCGCATACTAACATTCACACCATCAGGTGTGTGTGTGTGTGTGTGTGTGTGTGTGTGTGTGTGTGTGTGGTTTCATGACAATCTACGAAGTAGTTTGGGAGGAGTAGCGATAACAAACTTATGTTAATGGACTGATTGGATTACGGACTAGAGAATATGCCATTAGCTCGTCTGGTCTATGACATGTAAAGCTAATGCAGAAATCAGAGTGTTATATGTTAGTCATATAAGTTTATGTGATATACAAGTTACTTACAAACTGCAACACAATCGGATGTGACAGACTTAATCATGGAATAGCAATCGAACATGTAAATTGCCACACAGATATGTATAAGTACATACACACAACAAACACAGGATGGCATCTAATAACCTCTTTTGCTCTCCAAAGGAAACAGTCAAACGTCAAACGATCCATCTGAAATAATGACAGCTGTTCTCAAAGATGAGAGAATCGAAATCTCAAGTTTGCCCAATTGAGGTATTCACTCTGAGGTGATGAAAGGAATTTCCTGAGTTTCCATCCAATCTGTTGTCAACACCAGATAAAAATCCCATACCTAATACTAACTATTACAATCATAAAACTCAGTGTGTATTTTGCCAACATATGCACATACTGTCCGCAGTAAATATTTGCAGAGGGGAAATATAAACAGCCTATGATTACTCCCAAAATAAGGTGAAGGAGTCAGTAAAATCCTTTAGAAGGTTTGGAAATATGTATTGCTTGTATATTGCAAACTGAATGAGGTAAATGAGGTCCACAGGAAGTGTAAATTATAATGCACCCTTTCGGTCACATGACCGGCATGCTTAGCACTATAACACCGAAGCTCCCTACTCCATTATTTGCCTATACAGCAACATGGGAGGGTAGACTGATCCAATCAATGCTATTTCCCCCAAGACAGCGGGACACATCTAAGTGACTTTAGTTTTGTCTGCAAAATGCACAATATATGTAGTCTACCTGCTGTCATCTGCATTCACCAGCATGATGCTCTCAATATAAACTGTCAAAATATAATTTCTATGATTTAAACTCGTACAAGCTGATCAAGCTTTACTAAACAATTCAAATATTGCATCAAACATTAATTGTAGATTTTCATAGCCGTATGCCATTTCTAGAGCCACAATAGCTCAGATGGTATAATGTTAGATTCATAATCCAAGGATAACAGGTTGGATGCTCGCCAAGGCAGCCTAGGTTGTCTCCCTGTGCATTATCAATGGCAAAAACGCTTAGCTCGAATTTCTTTGGCATGATATAACCTGTAGTATCAAAAGTGCTATTAAAACACAAACAAACCAAGATCAGCACAATTCCCTTTCATTTCATCTTTCTGCCTTGGTTATGCCCTTTATGAAGGCAAGGTCATATGAAAGTGGGTCATCAGATGGTTCTCATGGTTAAGGTCTGGCATTAACGGTTCATTTGCACCAGATTTCTATATCAGGTGCTGGAATGACCTGATAAAATTTTGATGCATTCGTACTGGGAATGCAAACAGACAGGTTTTAATTCCTCACAGCACTGGATTATTTCACAGCAATGGTTTGTATTAAAAATAAATACACAAATGGTTATTGGAGAGGAGTGCAGAAAACCACCCAACAAAGCAGAAATGTTTTGTTAAGTTCAGCTACTTAAAGATTATAATGTTATCTATCCCAAACAACCAAATGGAATGGATGAATATGTTAGCCATTTTTTTGTTAAGAAACATTTACATTTAACCAAGATTACCTTTCAAGTTTTTCAGTCAGTGAATACTAACGGATTATTTAAATTTCTTTAAACTGTTCTCCAGTTTAACAGAGTTTAGCCCATCAACCCCTAGCGAATTTTGTCATTTTCGCGCATACCAAACTTATACAAATGGTACAAGTACATGTATCTGCCCTGCTCAGCATTCAGCATGAAGAGGTTTAGTGTTTGTTAGGACTGGTCGGCCTGACATAATGTGAACAGGTGGGACCTGATGCTACATGTGAGTGGTGTATGATGCAACATGTCTGCAACATGATGCCCCATTGCTCGACATGACTATGCAACACTGCATACACCATAGTGACATGACTGCAAAATGTTAAAGCTATGTTAAAAATCCAAATGAACGTTACACTACTCAGCTGGGAAGAAGGTTACAACCTCATCAAGCATACACTTATCACTAAAGGTTAATTAGTAATGGATCAACTATTTAATTTTCCAAGGGATCATATGGGGGTGTTTATTGGAACTACAACTTTTCTTTTTCCCTTTCCCTTAATACATTATTTCCAAATAATTTAACATATATTTCCTTTTTGTTTCTTCGGACATCATAGCAATAAGCTTTTTATCAACATATGTGAAGGGCAACTTTTTAAAAAATAAAACTCCATACTGTTTGTCACTCACACAAAAATAAATTAACTGTGTCACCTGCTCCAAATAGCTCTGAGAATATGTTTGCTTGCCAGGTAGACATAGTGTAAGGGATATGACAAGTGGTAGAGTGCAAGAGTTTTGGAGGTCAGACTTAATTGTATCATGTTACATCTGTCATTCTAATAGTGTGATGGGTCCAAAAGGCAGTGAAAATGTAACATGTAGGACTGGACGAATAGGCTTGTATAAGCAAGCTCAAATGGTTAAGTCTGTCAAAGAGTTAGGAAGGTCAGGCATTGCATTTCTCCCTTTTACATTTGGTACTCTCATGCAGGGACATTTGTTGGCAAAGAAAGTGCACGACTGGGCACATTCGCTAGATGGCTCGAGAGTGACAGTGCCCGGGTGAAGTTAGGTAGGTACCATGCTATATTCTGCATCCCCACATATGATTTCAGTCTGAACCTCCAAACAGCTAGGAAGGCTGAAGTTAAGTAAAGATCGCATGTTGAAATGCACTGACCTGTGTCAAACAGGCAGCAAGAAAGTGTAATTGGTAGGCAGGTCATGTCAGCTTGGTCAGCTCAAGTGGTAGAGTACCTGCCTCGAGTTTGGGAGGTTCCAGTTTCAAGCTGCAGATTGCCAGTGCATTGTTCCCTGTCACAATAGTATCATACAAAGATTGTTTTATATCTTGGATTAATTCAAGTATATCTGCTGTTATGATGTATATGTGTAGTAGTACATCAGCATAATACTGACTATAAAGTACCATTTAATAAAAACTTTTAAAAAATGTAAATATATAGAATTACAAAAAAAATACTTCAGGAAGATAACTCCTTCAAAATAAATGTAGACAAGAATCAATAAAGATAAATGATAACAGAAAAAGAAATAAACATTCTGTAGAAAATACATAAAATAAAATATAATGGTAAAATGTACACAATCCATAAAATATAAAGTCAATATTGTTTAGTCTTGTTATATGCTGTAATGCAACTGCATACATACACGTCTTAAAATGTACATAGGACGCACTCGCTTTGATATCACTGTCAAATATGGGTGTACACTTCTTTATTAGCATACCCTGGGTATTCTACAACAGTGAGGAACAAATGTGTATCACAAAGCAAGCAGATGAGGAACCATGTCTTGTGGTTAGCATACTAAACTCGCAC
The DNA here is from genome assembly GCA_029339505.1 of Unio delphinus. NCBI lineage: Eukaryota > Metazoa > Mollusca > Bivalvia > Unionida > Unionidae > Unio > Unio delphinus. Next base: position 13,189,882 of record JAQISU010000003.1, read on the forward strand.
ATATAAGGGTTTAGGTCTATCCTACAATCAAATCAGCTGTGTATCCTTGGGCACGGCACATTCCTCAGCCTGCCTCAGCACTCAATAACTACACATGTTACTGTGCCAAAAAAGCAAACATAACAGTAACTTTATAAAGGCAAAAAAAAAACCTCTGGCATAGAAGTTAAGATTGTTAAGAACAACAATTAGATTAATTTGCAATTAGTACTTTTATATCATGATGAAGAAATGACGTTTTCCTGATGATGAACAATTTCCGTGCTGAGATTGGGTGCCAAAGTCAAATAAAAACATGTATGCTTAAAGAGAAATTCTGGGAAAATCATTATATATTCCTAATGTTCTGCCTTTACTCAGTGTCTGTGGAATGTGGCACAAGTGTAGCAATTTCCCCAATATCTGCAGATTCTGCACATTCTGCCAAAGTTGTGCAAGACATGGTAATGCCATTTAAATTAGAACGCAAATAAAACTTGCTTTATTGCCAACGTTGCGAGGTTTATGTGTTTGCTATGCCAATCTCAAACAAAAAGATAAGTTTTTGATTAAAATATTGTATCACCACAGCAAATACTTTTAAACTTGTATCAGCTAAAGATATATTCCAAGTGAATTTCCAACAATCAAGCAAAAGACAGCAGGATGCATAATATACTGCAGTAGCTACTTTGATTTCCAAATTTCTCTGTAACAAAACTATTTCTAATTATGTAATTAATTTTACAACTGATATCATTGTATACTATACATATGTGTATCATATATCCATTTGGTGAAATCATTTGATTTCCTCATATCTTATGAGCGGTCTTGAATTAAAATTCCAATCTCATCAATTTTTTATATAAATTCAATAACGATACCAAAGTTGGAAAATAATTGTTGGCATGCTTTACAAAACTAGAATCTCCAAAACATAAAAATGACCAGCAGTATAGATTCAATATTATAACGACAATCAAAAATAAAATGATCCAGAAGGATAAATATCAAGTCAGTCATCTCTTTAAATATATTTATTTCTGATTAGTCAAACAAATGACGGAGAATAATGCCATTACTAATCTTAGAATATAGTCATAACTAATCTGAGAATACTGTCATTACTAATCTGTCTGAGAAAATAGTCACGTCTAACCTAAGAATACTGTCATTAATAATCTGTCTGATAATATAGTTATGTCTAATCTAAGAATACTGTCATTTCTAATCTAAGAATATACTTATGACTAATCTGATATTATAGTCATGACTGACTGAATATAGTCATGACTAATCTGTCTGAGAAAATAGTCACGACTAATCTGAAAATATAGTCATGACTAATCTGAATAAGATTATAGTGATCATTAATCTGTCTGACAATATAATCCTCGCTAATGTGTCTAAAAAATATAGGTATCACAAATAGAAATCACCAATGAACTAACTGCGAATATAGTTGTCACTAACTTGTCAGTGAATATAGTCTCCACTAATCTGAGAATATAGACATCACTAATTTGTCTGAAAATATTGTCATCACGAATCTAATACAGACCCCAATGAACTGTCTGATAATATAGTCACTAATTTTAGAAGAGTCATCAATAATTTGAGAATATAGTCATCACTAATTTGGTAATAGTCATCCCTAATCTGTCTGATAATATCGTCATCACTAATCTGTCTAAGAATATAGTCATCCCTAATCTGTCTGAGAATATAGTCATCACTAATCTGTATGAGAATATAGTCATCCCTAATCTGTCTGAGAATATAGTCATCCCTAATCTGTCTGAGAAGTTACTCATCCCTAATCTGCCTGATAATATCGTCATCACTAATCTGGCTGAGAATATAGTCATCCCTAATCTGGCTGAGGATATAGTCATCCCTAATCTGGCTGAGAATATAGTCACCCCTAATCTGTCTGAGAATATAATCATCCACAATCTGTCTGAGAATATAACCATCCCTAATCTGTTTGAGAATATAATCATCCCATATCTGTCTGAGAATACAATCATCACTACTGTTTTAGAATATAGTCATTACTACAGACATGTGAACAAACTGTTCATGCAAAACACTACTGCTTCTTCTACATCTCACTTCATCAGAGTGATGGAAATCAGTCACAAGCAATATAAGAGTAGTCTATTCTGGCTTTAAGTATAGATTGGAAATAACTTACGAGTTGAATCAAAGTACATATGTTATTTATATGATGGCCATAAAATAGAAGAGAAATCTAGTATAAATACATGTGAGACTATAAGAGAAATCTAGTATAAATACATGTGAGACTATATGAAGACACACCACGGTATCATAACGATGCATTCAGCTTCAGTCAAGAAGGGCAATATTGAAAGAGCATAGTTTTTTTTTCCCCAGAAAATACCATAAATATGCAAAATCCATAACTGCAAGACCAGTGTGGTCAAAATATAGCCAACATAAAATATCCAAGGGGAATAATTCTAACCCAGTTTTCCATTTGTCTACAAAAAATCCACAAAAGTCTAGCAAGGTTTTAATAGCAAATATTTTGTCAGAGGTATGTAACAAAATAAGATATTTTAAAGCATTTTCATTCACTAACTAAAAATAGTACACATATTGCCTCTGTTGGCACGAGTTTTAGTCTTCGCTGAAGCAACGAGGGTACATGAACAATCGTACCAGAAGCTTCCAATGGGTCCATGGTTCTTCTGTGGATCTTTCTGGGTTCTTATTGCAGGAAAATGTACTGGTCATCATGCACCGAAAGATGGTATTAAACCTCACAAAAGTCAAACTAATCACTGATATCTTGATTGTAAAGAAACACTACCTGCAGACTGGGTTGAGGCCTAATCCTTAACGCAGCCAAATTTGACATAGTGTAAACACAAACACATATATACTGGCCACAATGTATAGCTTATCTTATACTGAAAATGGCATTAAACCCTACAACAACAACAACAACAACAACAACGTTATTTCGTTCTAAGCGACAATAATGAGACTTTTGATGGCTTCGTTTAAATAAGTAGATTTTAACAAAATTTGAACCAGTAAGTTTTGTTCAGATTCAAATGGACGTCCATGTACACACCAAAGTGGTCTAACTCCATGTGTGGCAAACAAATGATAATGATAGCTACAGAATTTGTAAATCTTGAGACGAGTGAGTTATTTTTGACCACATGAAATGAAATCTACCTCTATGATGATAACATGTGCATGCCTTTGAACCTTTGCAGCTCCAAAACAAGCAGTCTACATTCCAACCTCTCCCCTCACAACCGCCAGAATATTAACCCAGAACAGACAAACCAGACAGCAATACAACCTTGATGGCTTAATATAATAATATCAAAATATTGCTTGGTTTTAATAACATTTACATGTAGTCAAAAGAAGATAGACCCCAAATGGGCTGTACGATGCTCAATAGGAAAAGGTGCCATCCTAAATCAGGTAAAGAACCAACCTTTTAATGATCCGCAAGTTGGGGTGGGGCATGGTTTGGGTTGGAATCTCCTTACAAATTATCAACTTTTTATATATTGTGTTCCTAATATAATTTATATTTTCAACTAATATAATTCATTAGTTCATTTCTGTTCTTCAAATCTGTGCATGAATACTTTTGTCTAGCTATTTGGGACATAAATATTGAGGGTGGGGGCCAGATGCCAGATTCCTCAGAAAATTAATTGGTTGGTCTCAAAGATGAGGAAACCATTTTGCCCTGTTATGGTACCCATCATACTATTCAAGGTCTTGGGAACAAAATAATTTTAAAATTGTGTAAGTGATGCCTTTTGATGAATTCCAAACCATACTCAGAACTATGCCTCTTGGACAATGCTTATGTGCCATTAAACCCTTTTCACGCATACAAGCCAATGTCCATATTCGCAGTTTCTATTGTATATACTACTATCAATATAGTACTGGACGTTTTTTAAATTCTTTATATTTACATTTTTAGAACATGACCTTTCATTGACAGCATATATTGGTATTATCTTTTGTGACATCATGTACTATCGAGCGTCGCTTCCCACAGAAGTATGGGCGCATTTGATTTACCCTTAAAACACCGCTGATATTCTGATATGCTTAAGCAAATGGTAGCATGAGAATGCTGAGAGGGCAAAGAAATGCAAGTCAATGTACTTGTTTGCAATACTTTAGATGGTCAAAACTGTGCAATGCATGCAACACTCCTCAACTCTAAAGTTCATTTAGATAGCTGACAGTGTTCATTAAGGTCAAGAACGACTAAAATCCATGGAGTTAATCTTGCAAGTTTTAATCGATGGATGCAAGGCCAACTATAATGATAGTGAGGAAAGAATTAAGATTACTAGACAAATTAGCTGGGAAGAAAAAAAAATAAATTGCACACCAAACTGCAATTTATGCAGAAAGCACTGACTTGACCAAACCTTTTGGCACAATATATATCTTTATACTAGTCGCATGCACCATCTGGAATTTGGGTTTTAATCGGGTTTCGGGGTATATCAAAACTAAAGAACACACGCATAAATGACACGTGCTTGTTGACAACCTTAAATCCTCATACTTTCACTCCACAACAAAATTGATCATTTACAACTCCAAGAAGGGACATAAAAGATGAAAGATCTTAAAATAATGAAGATGAGACAGATCCACTGGAAGCTGCAGAGTTAATTAACTCGTATATGAGTGGGCAAACATATTGAACCGCACCTACTAGTCCCTCGGTAATAAACATTTAAAATGAAATGGACTCGAAATGAATCCTAAGCTTTCCACTCTTTGGAACAGAAATTCTGATTGGCTCATACAACAGCATGAAAGGTATGTTACTCTAGCTACACAAATTGGGTTTTTTAATAGTCAAGGTTGGTCCATTTAAAACAATAATGGCTGACAAATGTACATAATCGTTAACGAAACGCAAAATAATAGAAAATTAAACTTAACTGACAATAAAACTAGCACGAAACTGTCATACCTAAAACCAAATGATGTCCCTGGCTCATTTTGGTTATCACTATTTTTACCTAATTTAACAAGACCCTCATGAAAGACAGAATTCCATGCCAAAGTCTGAGAGGGGTATCTAAATTAATCCTTTTGGATAAATGCTGCCCATTTCGTTTTTCTCCCTGTTTTTATCAGAGAGATACAAAATCCATGTTCTATGAGCATTTATCTGTATATATGTGAAAACTGCAAACATGTCTTAAAATGTACTACATTAGAGGTGTTACCGATGTGAACAATGGCAATACATACCACTTTCACGTACCATGTGGGCACAACAATGAAATTCATGATCTAGTATAGCATAATACATCATGCAGATCAGGGTCTGTATGTTTTTGCTACTGATTATTCCTTATAAAATGATCAAACACATACGCTGCAGTTTCCAGTTGGCTTTTTGTTGGCTTGACTTCGCTTGAAAAGATGTAGGAAGGGGATGTCAACGTCTATTGCACGCATGCTGGTGGCCCAATACGTGACAGGTACGTCCGTCTACAGAGGTGTCAGGGGAATGTTTGGGTTGTGGTGAGTGCTGCCGATGTTTCCCGGTTCTTTCGTTGCCATCGTTTTATCTCCAAGCTAGCCAGTCTGTTTTGTGTAAAAGTGGCAGTGGCCCGGTGTACTCTACTTCGCCAGATTTCACGGTCAGACGCTTGTGATGCCCATTGGCAGAGATCGATGCCACACCTTGTGGGGGTCTTTTTCAAAGAGTCTTTATATCTCTTTCGAGGTGCCCCTCTATCATGTTAGCCAGTGGTGGAAAGTTCATCATGCGGTGTAATTTTTGGCAGACCATGATCCTCCATCCTGGACACCTGCCCTGCCCGTCGTAGTTGTATCTTCATGAGCATTGTTTCAACGCGGGTGATCCTTGCTTGTTTGAGGACGATAGTGTTGGTGACGGAGTCACGCCAGTGAATGTTGAAGAAGATGCGGAGGCAGCGCTGATGGAAGTGTTCAAGGAGGCGGACGTGGCTGTTGTGTTGACCCGTGATTAAGGGCCATATCGAAGAGTGGTCAGTACGACAGGCCTGAAGACGCTGATCTTTGTACCTCTATTGACACTGGCGTTGTATCACACTCGTTTATAGAGTCTACCGCAGGCGCTGATAGCCTTGGCCAATCTGTTTTTTAATTCTTTGTCGATCTTGGCAACAGACGATATCACACAGTCCAGGTAGTTGAACTGGTGAACTACATTTATCTCTGGTGGCCAGTACTCTTTCTTGTGTGCAGCCCGGTGAAGTACCTTAGTTTTATTTAGGCTGACCGCAAGACCAAAGATCTGGCAAGCTTGTGCAAAGCAGGTTGTTGGGCGCTGTAAGGCGGCTTCCGTATGTGCAAAGAGAAGTTCTCAAATCAGATTTTTCAAGGTCTTGTTGTCAGCCTGAAATCACCTTAAGTTGATGATGTTGCCATCAGTACGAAATCGGAAATAGATGCCATCCTCGTCATCAAGGTCTTCCGTTGCTTTTTTGGAGCATCATGCTGAAGAAGATGGAGAATAGTGTGGGGGCTAGAACGCAGTCCTGTTTCTCGCCATTTACAATGGGGAAGGTCTGTGACATGTCGATATTGTTTCGGACCTGACTAAGCTGGTCTTGATGCAGTTGGATGACCATGGGAATGAACCTTGGACAACAGCCAAGCTTTTCAGGGATTTTTCCACAGTCCATTTCTGCTCATCGTGTCAAATGCCTTTGTCAGGTCCACAAGTGTGACGTGTAGTCCTTTGTTTTATTCGACATTTCTCCTGGATCTGTCTCAGGACGAACACCACGTCAGTTGTGCCCCTATTAACTCTGAAGCCACATTTACTCTCTGCAGCATGTTCTTCTGCAGTGGTGGGCACCAGTATGTTCAGCAACACTCTAGCAAGGATTTTGCCTGCAATGGAAGAGTTATCGCACGGTAGTTTGAGCAGTCAAACATTTCCCTTCCTTGTTTTTGTACATGGTGATGATGACTGCATCTCGGAGGTCTTGTGTAAGGTTTCCTCGCTCCCAACAGCAAAGGAAGAACTTGTACAGTTTGGTGTGTAATGCTGGGCCTCCACTCGTCCACAGATCTAGAGGAATACCGTCTTTTCCTGTAGCCTTTCAAGTCTTCACTGTTATATGGCCTTTACAGTTTCTTGCAGTGTGGGTGCCTCATCGAGTTCCATCGTTGGTGGCCGTTGTGGGATGGTATCAATAGTTGTTTCCTGGACTGTACGGCTAGTGCTGAAGAGGTTGTGAACGTGCTTTTACCAGCGGTTCAGGATATATTCCTCTCAGTGGATAGCTCTTGGCATTGTGCACTCCGTAGCGGGCTCTGTATTGGAAGAAGGGCCATACACTGCTGTCAACGCTCCATAGAATGCCTTGTAGTCACCAGTGTCAGCGTACAGCTGGGTTCTTTTTAGCTTTGTTCACCATTCATTTTGTATGTCTCGGGGTCTGCACTGGAGGGAGCTGCAGATAAGGAAGAAAGCTGCTGTCTTCCGTGGACAGGATGAATTAGCAAAGTAGGATGGGTACGCTGGTCTCATAGTCGCAAGCAGTTCTTGAATTTCTTGGTTGTTTTCGTCCAAATAGTCTTTGTTTTTCTTAGTGGTGAAACCAATAATTTCTTCTGAGGTTTGTAGAATGGCAGCCCTGAAGTGATTCCACATATCTTTTATACACGAGTATATATGGTACACATCAGCATATATGGTAATAAGTTTACCAATCAGGTATTATCTAGTATCCCAGACAGCTTAGTCTAATAACATCACCACATATGGGGGACGGAAATGCTTACACAGCTTCGTACGATGCTGACGCTGCATTCATAATGTAACCTACATTAGATGTCCATTTGAATCTATTCACAGAAAGGAATTGTGATTTGAGAAATAATTAAGCTGCCTTTTTAAAGATGGCGATTACATCATGCTTGCTTTCAGACTCTAAATGGGTCAAATAGAACATGTCTGTAAAATTTAACTTTTTTTCAAAGTGGGGCATAAACTTATGCTTGTTCATAAGCGGTTCAATTTAAATAAATAAATAATACTATACAATTCTGAAAAGTATGCATATAAATTTTGCCTACTGAAATAGCCAGTAACATTACCTAAGGAGATATTTTAAAGGACTGGAGCAAGGGCATGAAATTTTATTTACATATTAGATACGCTGGTGTTTGTGAATTAATTAAATGCTTCACAAATTCTGATTTATAAAAGCCACTGGTTCAGACCAACCATGGCTGGTGGGGTTTAACACATTAAAGGAGTGGTTAAAATACCAAATGAAAAGACAACTTGTGTATGATGACTGATCATTTACTTCATGAACAGTGTCAAAACAAACATAATAGAATAAATTGCTACCAATCCATTCGCCCATATTGACTCGCATTTTATCATGTTTCTTTATCCTGGTATTATCATGAATGGATTCCATTGCATGTAAAATGGAGTTAAAGAATGGAGTCAGAGTAATTAGTTACAGTACCATGATCTCTCATGAGTCAAGATAACCCCCAAAAAAACTGCATAGACCCAGATCTGCGATCACTTAATACCCGGGCTAATCTGGGTCTGTACAGTTTGTTGGGGGTTATCTGAAGAACAAATAACATAACCCTGATCGGCAGGTACATTATATGACAGCAAATAAGGATCTTTGTTATCTGCACTTTGACTTGCGCTCGTATATATGGTATCTTGCATAGTTGACCTTGACCTTTGAACCCAATACGAAACGAAACTCTAAATCGCAATTATCTTTACAACCTACAATTTACAAAAATGCTTATTAAGAAAAAGTTTCTCTGCGTGAAGATCTTTTTGTTTTACAATTTTTGAACAAATAGCAGCTAAGAATAATTACATGTAGTGTATATAATAAGAACAATAGATAAATAATATTTTTTAAAACGTTTCGTTAATTACAACACGTGCGGATTTTTAAGTCAAGAAAGGATAAAGTGGTAAGCAAACGGAACATTCCTAAACTTTTCTAATTCACACTGTATGTGCATGCCTTTTGCAAATAACACCTCATGTTAAATAATATAAGTGACACGGACAGCTGCACTGTTGTTACCGTAAGTAAGCTTTGGTGACATTCTCCTATCTCAAACTGCAAGTGTTTCCCTAAATTTAAAACTTCTCATATTTTCATTATCATCAAAGACAGGATGACATAAAATGTAAACCCCCACCCCACCACCAATTTCAGCTCAACATCTGTGCAATACTGCAAACTAGGTAAAGAGGGCAAATCCCTCGCAACTTTCATTATACGTTGCTGCAACTGGGAATGAATGCTTATCTTATTATTTGGGTTACAACATAATGGGTCGGGGTGATGTACTCACACACACACAAAATGAAAGGAATCTGCACAATCATTGACAAATTAATTAATTCAATGTACATCTATGCAATTCTGTGCACATTACGATCAAATTACTTTTTGAATAGTTCCCCGTCCCCCGTCCGGGTGCTCCATCTCTCCAACTTGTCTTCCATTAAAGACCAAATTAGACAACATGACAACTATGTAAATATTTATTTAGCTTAAGTAAGCAGGTAAACAAGTTGAGCAAATACAAATCATACCCACTTTTACATTTTAGAGTCCATCCTATCAAATTACATCATACAAAACGAAAACAGTGGAACAAACCGTCTTCCGAGACCAGTCACCCATTGTGCCAAGAAAACCTGGTTTTACGACGGGGGGGGGGGGGGGGGGGGGGGGTATCTTTTACTTACTGGTCATGAAAACTGTACAAAGATAATGTGCTCTGAACCTGATAAAAGCTGAAACCTAGGTGACAAAATATGATATTTAAATTGTGTCTGCTTTCTGTACCGCATGATAAAATAATATATATATATATATATATATATATATATATATATATATATATATATATATATATATATATATATATATATATATATATATATATATATATATAGCAGTAAAGAAAATAACCCTTATTATTTACCTCAGTACCAAACACCTTGACCTATCAGGCATTCCACCTTTCTGCATCACATTATCATTGTTATGATAACGAAGTACTAATATATATGTATGTCAGAGCTGTCGGGCGAAGGCCCACATTTTTCGCAACGTATATGAAACAGTTGTATTCACCCCAGTACAACCAGTGAAACTGGATAATTATCAACGTTATAGGATTTATATTGAGAGGATCCTTATTTAGCTGATGCGAAAATATATATTCACGCCCTGGGCAAACAAACACTTTTTCCTAATACGATACGAACCACGTATTCGTATGCGAACACCAGTGAAGTCGGAACAAAAATGGTGACTTTCTTTCTGGCATCCTTGCTTCAGTACATAACTACAAATAAACATTACGACTCCCGTGTCCTACATGACTCCCATGTGTCCAGTAAGGGTTCCAGTTTGTTTTTTTTTAGATTGATTGTTTATTTTGACAAAAATTTACATTGGCTATATTTTATAAAGAATTTTGACTGAAAAGGTGCCATATGAGTACCAACAATGAACCATCTTAACCTTACCACCGCATTTTATTGGAATGAAATGCATTTACTGCACATAACAGATGTTACGTGTATGTACCAAATATACCCGCTTATAAGACAAATACATTTTCAAATAACAGAAACCAAACATACCATCTCATAAGGTGTCAGCAGATTAGGGTCTATGCTGATTGTTCTGATTACTCCTAACAAACTGCAAGTATACTTTATATGATGGTAAATCTGGGTCGATGCATATTACAATTGTACTCGTCATCAAATCAAGTGCAGGTGTGCTTGGTACTTTTATATTCAGAACTGTACATCAGACAATAAGATGTCTCCATTTTATTTTTTGCCTAATGCCAACTTTTCTCAACTTGAAAATAATTAGAAAACTCAGTTATCTCTTGAAACGGTCAATTAACGTTTTACAGTCGCCGAGGAAAAGAATGCGAACAAACACACAGTAGGTAGAACTAGTCCGCAATGTAGAAAAGAACGAAACAAACAAGTGAATGTAAACGTCACACACAGAAGGAGGTGAGAATATTGTATGTACCAAGTTCAGATACCAGATATTTAGGTGACAATATGTATAAATAATACAAATGGTTGATGGACAGGTAGACAGAAGAAAGAAACTTTACCTAAGGCACACAAATGCCTCGACTAACTTGATCAATATCCTTTGACACAAGTGGTGTTACCTGACACCTTTCTGACCATACATTTATTGTTGTTGAATAGATAATATATTTGTATTTCTGTCAAAGGCGAGGAGGAGGGGTAGAGGAGAAGCTACGTTATTTCTTCCAGGACACATATATTGCAACCCCCCCCCCCTTCTACCTTCTTTGAATGAATTGCCATCGCCCCATATAAATAAACAAGCACTGGAAAAAGATACTCAGTGTTGGAATCTTAGGAACATACAAAACTCAAAACTCATTAATATTAACATCCAGGTGTAAGTACATGTACATTAATTCTATATCAATCACCACTATCAAGATCTTTTGCAACTTTCATTGAATTATCGAGTTCTCAAAAGCGTTTCATTTCACCAATTGTATATAGTGAGACTATACAATCGCAGACATACAGGTTTTGGTATTCAGTGGCAATTCCTCTGCTGTTACCTCCATTTCTAATATGCATGTCTCAATGCTATTTTTACAGTATACACGATTGTTGCAACTATCTCTCACGGGGTGGAAATCCACACACCTCACAAGAATATGTATCACTGCCAGTGGACACTGCCATGGAATGCGTTCCGCTTTAAGTTCGCCCTTCATGAGGCATCCATGAATCAGGTAAGTGAAACAGATAATGCAATCGGCACAATACAACCACGTGTCTGATTCATTTGATACAAGGGATCCCGCTCTCCAACAGTGGATTTGATGTTTCGAAGTTTGTGAGTTGTGAGTTTTTGATTTCACTTATTAAACATGCTGATTTATACAACATCTGAGATCAGTATATGGAATCTTCTATACCTAAACTGGTATATTTGATTACCTTAACTGCCTCATCATTGCCCTTTATACCAATGTGACTGACGGTCAACTGTACCCTTTTCTCAGGTTGTAGGGTATCAGGTTTGAGAGTATGCAAGACTTTAACGTGGAATTGGAAAAGAAGAAAAAATTGTTTTCAGAAATTCCTATGCAGTTCAAAGCTTTTCGTATGGCTGAAATTTCCAAAAGTGTTTTCAGAAATTCCTATGCAGTTCAAAGCTTTTCGTATGGCTGAAATTTCCGCAGTACAAAAAATGTAATTTATACACTAATTGGCTTGACGTGGTATCACTATGTGTCGAAATGGCAGCTTCAACTTTGGCTCCATCTTTTGAACTTCCTGTATACTGGGATATATGACTATGGTACGATACTCTAACTTCATTGAATTTTTGTCTACAAAAGGAGGGGAACTATTTATGACTGTCTGAGTTCACATAGGTCAAATTATTAGTATTATTTTGGGAGTTTTTGATGACCAAGGTAGTGATTTGGGATCAAAGAATTGTGCAATCTTTTCAACACAGATAGTTGTTGTTTTTTAACAGAGGATGAATCTGTATGACAAATGATAGAATGAAGTTTGCTTCTGAACATGTGGGGGTCGGTATTTGGGATCAAACACAACATCATATGCATGATGTGTAGGATTAATCAAAAGCTGCGGACCATACTTAAAATCCAACTTGATTTACCTGAAACAAAGTAATGGTTCAGTCGCCTCAAGACTTTCTGATGGAAGTTCTTAAAATAAAAATGTACACAAAGTACAAGTGCCTGATTTGGATCAAGCATTGCAAGCCGATCCATACACAACATAAACAGCACAAATTCGATCTTACTAATTAATGACCTGTTTGACTGAAACAAGACCTTACAATCTGCTTTACAATCTGTGTCTGCCATGACTCATATTAATCCCGTTCTTTTTGACAATTGTCTTTGAAGTATCTAATATGGGGAATACATATTAGTTTACAATGGGTAACAAGTCTAACAAATTTGGCCTCCTCAACAACATGGACAGACAACCGTTAGGATATAGTTTTGGGTCATCATTAATACTGGCTGAGATAAAGTTAGGTTTTTATTTTCAAACTGTGAACCTCTTTCCTTCTGCATATATATATATATATATATATATATATATATATATATATATATATATATATATATATATATATATATATATAAACATTGTTAAAGCGTATCTGCAGTTGACATTCACTACTATATATACATCTGATCCACAACAAATCCAAACGATCTAAAAAAAAAAAAAATGGGCAGTCCTTTAAAACTGAGGTTCTCCGAGTGGCCGAGTGGTCTAAAGCGCTCTCCGCTACGGATCACTGACATCTCACCTCTGTCTACGTGGGTTCGAGTCTCAGATTCGGCCAATGTGGGTATGTGAGAAAGCTTGCCGGTAGCTTCTCGTGGGTCAGTGATTCTTTCTGGGGGTTTACCCCGGGTTCTTCCTCCACCATTAATACTGGCCGCCATGTATAGCTATCCGTGAGCTGAAAAATGGCGTTAAACCCTACAACAACAACAACAATTTAAAACTGAAACGAAATAGCTGTATATGTGGACTGTTTTGTAGATGAAAATATATATGTATTTTTAGACAAGTTCATTTGACCACAGTGGGTGCATTTGGCCGTAAAGGTATACAAACATAATATAAATTGAGGACGTGTTTCAAGTGAGGCTCCTACTGTACTGTTAAACATACAATTTCTTCTACCACCACTAATTTGAAAAACTTCTAATGAAAAAGCTGGCCTGTTTATTTACAATTTGACTATAATGTGGTCAAAAACTTCTACTTGACTGACCACTTGAACTCCCATGACAGATCTGGAGTGGACATTTAAGTGGCACACATTTCTTCCTCAATATCCGTAGGGTAAGATCACTTTACCATACCACTTAAAACAGCATTGTTTGTATGCCAAAGAACCTCGCTAGCAAACTGATAAGAGATCAGCGGTTACTTTTATAAATCGTATCAAAACAAACTGAAATCTAAATTTGTCCTAATTCACATATGAGGAGAATATGTACATTTAAGATAAATAAATATAAAACTTCGTTTTTCATATACTAAGTTCTCACATCATTTTTATGAAGTTAAATAAATATAATTCTTCTCCCCTTACAAGTCTTATCCGTTTTCTAAACACATAAAAATCTGAATTACGCCTATAAAATACGAATGGTCGTTACAGAGTGAAATTGACATTTTGAAATTGACATGTATTGTCAATGCTTAATTAAATTATTAAAATGTCACAGAAATACTTCAAAATATTTACAATTCTCAATTATCTCATCGTCATAGGTTCACCCAAGCAGTTTCATAGTTAATTTATAAACCATTGACTTTGAAACATTGATCCTAGTAGATACTTAAGAGATAACAAATTACTCGGAGAATATATGCCCCAGTACTGTTAATAGGCTTCTTTGTTAATGGCTGCTCTTCATTTGAAGAGAACAGTTTCAGTCGTTATGGGTATCAAAAGGAAGGATTGGTGACGTCATGTCCCTATGAGGACTGCTACTCGTCAAAGCAAAAAAAAGGCTTTGACAGTTTAAGAATATATTTCTAGTCTGACTTGATACCAAAATTTATAATCGAGGGCGTCCTGTCGCTATGAAGACGGCTACTCTTCAGTTTAAGAAAACAGTTTTTGTATGCAAAGAGACCACATGATAGGACCCTGGAACTGGTGTCATTCCGATGATAACTCTTCACGTTAAAAAAAAAACAACAGTGTTGGTTTGTTTAGTAGGTACGGGACAATGTCTCACAATGATGATATATAACATTAAGTTTAACCTCAGTCTGCGTGGGTTCGTGGGTTCAGATTCGGCCAATGTGGGTTTCTGAGAAAGCTTGCCAGTAACTTCTCGTGGGTCGGTGGTTCTTTCTGGGGGTTTTCCCGGTTCTTCCTCTACCATTAATACTGGCCGCCATGTATATCATATCGTGTGCTGAAAAGAGGCGTTAACCGCTACAACAGCAACTGTTCTAGGTACCACAAGGAAGTAACGATGAAGTTTGACACTACGAAAATAGTGATTCTTTAGTTTAAGAAATCAGTTATATATAGTCTGTTTATGTACTAGAAGAAAGTACCTAGATAGCTACTAGTCAGTTAGAAAACATTTGTCGTCCACTTAGGTACCATAGCGTGATAATGAAGAAGTTTTGTTAAAGATAGATACTCTGTCACAAAGGTGTTATCTCCAACCTGTTATGATTTCTGGTTATCAAGGAGATGATGGAACACAGTGTTATTGTACAGATCAAGTAAACAATAAAAAAAAAATATATGAAATTGATACATTGAATTTTAAACAAATATCTGCAGAGATAAAAAATAGAAAAACGCGAGCCCTCGTATTTAAATTTGTTAAATATAACAATTTAATCAAAATACGTAAATAAATTGAAATTGAACAAGATATCTGAACAATTCACTTTCTCTTACAGAGTTACAAAATTTAAACGCAATGAAATCAGCAGTTCCGTTATGCTGATAAAACAAATTTCATGATTGACTCAAGTGCCTGATCAAACTCAGCATGCTAGCATGTCAGGATAACCCGGTGCTTGCCTGATCAAACTCAGCATGCTAGCATGTCAGGATAACCAGGTGCTTGCCTGATCAATTCCATGCTTTAACTATTTATAATCAATTATTAAGCTTCACTGAATGATTGGTCAAGTGTCTTTTCCAAGCAATTATTAAGTCTCACAACTGCTATGTTGGTTGGGCATGCATATTTGTTGCATCGTTAACTAGTATATTAAAAGTAAGTTCCAAAGAAGTAAATTAATGTGGCATTTAGAATTTTCCATTCTTAATTATAATTTAACCACTATATCAACACATGCGTGTCAGATCCAAAAGCAAATAGTAACAAAGCCATATCTGGTATCACAACATTTGCTAGCATATCTGGGTCTATGCAGTTTGTTGAATGAAATCGGCTGAACAAACAGACCCTGATATGCCAGCACATTATGCAACAACAGAACTAAATCTAGCTTTTTTGACGTTGGGTCCGTTATCAATCTGATCTATGACCAATCTTGAATGACATATACCCAATGGATAATTAGCACAGGGTTTCCTATCCAAGTCAGTGCTTTTCTAAAGGTTTTGAACTTCTTGCATTTCAAACACCCCCAAGACCATCCATTCGAGCAATGGAGATAATATTATTATTTGATATAAATTGCTGTGCAGTGAATTCATTCAGTCTGGTGGGTATCATTTTTCATAGTTTTATCAAAAATAAAATTTTTATCATTAGTTAGGTTTTCATGTTGGTAAAGTATAATTGTTTTCTTACTATTCTCTGGCATCTTGATACAAATTAGGAAAGCATATCACCTCAAAATGAAAATGGATACGAGTTTTTGTACAAAATACAAATGATTGTTTTATAGATCTAAAATATTTATGTGATTAATTTCTATCGTAGTTTTGGCAATATTGTATTTTCACTTACATCGAAAATTGGGATTCGAATTCCATACAGTCCTAGATAAAACTTTCGATGTATTGTTTGCAGCGTCAAAATCCATTAAAGAAAACGATATCATATGAAACCTAGCAAATTTTCCATTTCTGTTGTACAACTGATACGATATGGCACAAAGAAAGTTTAAATTTTTAAACATGTGCTTAATTGCAGTAGCAAAAGCGGGTCTAAATAAAATTCAAGGACAAAAAATGGGTCATCAATATGTATGCAGGAATACATGATGCTTTAAAATATAAATTGCCAATACACAAAATCAGAATCACGTGTACCTTGACTTGAGTAAAGAAAATTCCAAGATTTTATAGAAAAACATTGGTTCTCTAACCATTTATTTTAACATGATTTGCATGTACCCAACGTTCCCTACTCAGACATCCCTGCGCAGCTTAACTGTCAATCCAACATTAAAGTTTGCACGTCTCCGTACTGCTTGCACAATGCAGCGAGCATTGCGCGCACATCTACCATTCGCTTAGAGGGAACGTTGCATGTACCTCGTACAATGACACAGACAACACTTTAAAGATCAAGGCATGAGATAAACTTGCCTAAGCATTCAGCAATGTCATGTGATTAGATCACCACCCACTCACCCCACCCAAACAAAAAGCCACATTAACATCCCACCTTGTTTTGAACACAGTTTTAAGTGACCCATCAAACAAATGACACTAATGCAAAAAGGTATGTGCGGCAAGTATGTGAACTGTGGCATTATAACAAATAAGGTCAGACAATCAACTAAAGGAAAATATTTACATGTATATGGTCCAACATAGTAGGACTATCTCACCTGATAAAACTATTTATGTGAAGTTCCTCACCCATGGTATAATGGACACTTTGTATCGATATCAGTTTATCCTCTATTAAAAAAGAACGTTTCATCTGTATCCATGTATAGACTACATACGTCTAGTAGATCACCTAGTCAATAAAGTTGGTCATGAATTTATCTACTGACCTATGGTCAATCCATCACAGGTCTGGCCAGCGCTAAGGAAATGGACCAAATAAATATAAGTTATACTCATTAAAAAGCATAATAAGGTTATATGCTGCATGTTCTACTGATTATTCCTAGAAACAAATACACAAAACATGATCTGTTCTTGCATAATGCACATGCAGATCTTGGTCTATGCAGCTTGCAATTAGACCCGTCTTAAAAGAAAGTATGTACAGTTAGCCATATTCTCCTTGTACACAAAGTAGGGCAAGTCCCCATTTTTCTCTACATATGTTTAATTTATACAATACGAGCCCAAATTAAAAAGCTATCAATGGAGCTGATCTTACTACTACGCCCATCAAGGAGGCATCTACACCTACATTGCTACACCATCAACGCTACGATAAGTGCCTCTGCTATCTGGTGATTCACTATATAATTTTGTACAATATCCCCACACCAATATATTCAACGGACAGTTACATTGTAAGAGTAAAATAAAAAAGGTTACACCCTTATTCCCTTACCATTGTCTTTTTTGTGACGACTTACTTTAGCCATATTGATACAAATCTTGAATATAACGAAAACTGATCTTTATTCGTCAACAGTAAAATTGCCCTGGTTTATTGGAACAAATGTATTGCAGATATTTTAGAGACAACCGATTCGTGCAAGTAGTCAATTCCTCGATTCCAGGATTCCAAATATAAGTAGTCCTAGCAAGCAGTCGGCCATCTCATAACGTAGTCTGCAATTTCATAATCTCTAAAAGGACGTAAGTGATCGATGTAAACCCTGAGAACATATGAAGCTTTGGGAGGTTTCGTGCATTAAAATGTGTGTGCTATCGATCGCTAGATGCATCAACAGCACACCCAAGCAACTTTGTCATATTTCACATAAATTACTCTTCCTTTCAAAAACGTATGGACCAATCAGTACATTCCGATTGAACGTATGGACCAATCAGTACATTCCGATTTAACGTATGGACCAATCAGTACATTCCGATTGAACGTATGGACCAATCAGTACATTCCGATTGAACGTATGGACCAATCAGTACATTCCGATTTAACGTATGGACCACATTACTCGCTTACAAGTCAGGTTACACGGCAAACAGCAATATCTCCAATCAGTCATAATATATATATACTATGCTTGCAAAACAGGGTACATGTTGTTCTAAAGATTTCTCATAAGAAACATGAAAGATGAAAGACCCAAGGCTGCCGAAAATTTAGCGACATCAGATCTGTGGTCTGTGCAATATGCAGTTGGACTCTACTTTTAAATGAGTATATATGGTATAAAGATGCCAGCCTCTAATTACAGTTTTAGTGGAGTACGCCAATCAAGTAATGGATCTTCTATGTAAAGAATGAAGCCATAAAAATGGTACTGATAAAATCAGCCCCACATCATTGACTTGGCAAAGAAATAGAGTCTTGTGTATACTTGTAGACAAGTTACACCCATATATAAGTTACACCCCGATATAGGGCCTGAAATAGTAAGATGGTATCACCAATTGATATGTTAATACCAAGTATTTACATCTCACCCACCCCTACTGTATCAACTGTTTACCACTGACACAAAAAAAATAAATTTATTTTAGGTATTTTAAGGCATAGCAACACTCTGAAGGTTATATCATGCCAAGACATATAGTAAATTTCTTAGGACTAAGGATACCCCAGTGGTATCCAATCCAATCCAATGGTGGGAATCTAACCTGCATCATGAGTTGCTACTGTGGCTCCTGGCGTATTAATTAGTTGCATGGTACATCCCAAAGCCCTGACTCTGTCCTAAGATTAAATTCACCCATGTATGAAATTATCAAGCTCGCTATGGAAACCGCAGAGTTGTGACTCAAATATAGCTACCAATACAGGTATACAGCAATACTGTATGTAATATTGTATGCAATATTGTATGCAATATTGTATGCAATATTGGCTACATTTGTATTTATGACCAATATTCATAACAATTGTTTGTCTGTGTAGATTACCAAACAAGTTTCATCAATCGTCATAACAATTCTATTGGAAATGCCACATTAATATGACTTCTGTTCAGGTTGAGTTGTGATTGCAATAGCTGCTTTTGGCCATATTGGATCTACGTTTGGCGGGATTTTCACTCAGGTGTATTTATAAATCAGATGAAGTCTTTCAGTTAAAACCCCATGCCAACAGGATCATCCATTCAGAGGTAGCGATAACATGTTGATGATGTTGGTCATGGTGGCAATATTGGAAGCCTGATCATCAATATTTGCAATTGGGTAAAAATCAAACCATGGGATGATTGTGTGCGTGGAGTTCTGCAGCAATCCGTCAAGTAGTTATAGAGAATTGTCAATAACATAATTAGAATAAGTGGCTTGAGCATGCGCCTCAAATGCATTAGGTTGTGGGTTCGATCCCTGACGTAATCATACTAAAAACGTATTTTTTTTATAAAAAAATGGTTCCAACAGCTGCCTCATGTCACGTTCAACATCAAGAGGTTAGTGTTATGACTGGTTGACCTAGTGTTAGGTTAATGTGACTGGGTGGCTGCGATAAGCATATATATGTCTGCAGCATGATGCCACAGTGTAAAACATCACTATAAACTGCCAAAATGCAGACACTATAGTGATATGATCAATACTGTTAAAACTAAATCAAAAATTCAAAACCCCCATAAAGACAGGCGACAGACACGGACCATCTGGTATTTTATCAGTAGTGCTAACTTACTGAAGAATCCTCATAGTCAAATTGCAGTGTCTATATATGCATGTAAATATGTCTACCTGATCTTTTTATCTATGCATGTAAATATGTCTACCTGATCTTTTTATCTATGCATGTAAATATGTCTACCTGATCTTTTTGTCTATGCATGTAAATATGTCTACCTGATCTTTTTATCTATGCAAGTAAATTTATATTCCTACTAGCAACGTTTTCGGCAAAACATATGTTGTAACATATGTTTCCCATGTTCAACTGGCTTCTTACAACCCAATTTAACACAGTATTCACCCACAACAGTCATACTACATATTTGGTAAATAAAATAAATAATCCATGTATCATACTTCATTAAAATCTTGTCAGGTAATCTACAAACACACCAAAAAAAATGAACCTTGAAAATTTCATCAATCTTCATCAAGTAGTTCTCTGCCATCACACACAGGACAGCTCCAAGGACACACATTATATATATGAATATATATATATATATATATATATATATATATATATATATATATATATATATATATATATATATATATATATATATATATATATATATATATATATATATGAGCAGAGGTGCAGACAGAAGAAAAAAAAGACAAATCATGATGTTCCCTCTGCAAACCAGCAGGGGAGGGGATGTCATAACAAATATATGCAACACAATTGAAATATTGTGCTCAAAATGTTTAGATTTTATTAGATCAAGTAAAACAATGCCACTGCGATGTTTATTCACAACCTCACTAATGCATATCTGTATTTACTCAATATAGAAAATGCTATAATTTCTGGAGCTGACTATACATGTATACAGTCGTCTCTTCAACTTATCTAGGGCACCTCCTCTTCCCTCCTATCAAAACAAAATTATCTCTGCCAGCATTTTTGTGCAAAATGAACACACCACACCATTCATTACATCTGACTGGACCTTCTTACCACCCTCAGCAACCACTTCTCAGTCATTAACTCTGAGCGACACGGAGATCAACCCATAAATGTTCCACTTCTCAGGCATTAACTCTGAGCGACACGGAGATCAACCCATAAATGTTCCACTTCTCAGTCATTAATTCTGAGCGACACGGAGATCAACCCATAAATGTTCCACTTCTCAGTCATTAATTCTGAGCGACACGGAGATCAACCCATGAATGTTCCACTTCTCAGTCATTGATTCTGAGCGACACGGAGATCAACCCATAAATGTTCCACTTCTCAGTCATTAATTCTGAGCGACACAGAGATCAACCCATAAATGTTCCACTTCTCAGGCATTAACTCTGAGCGACACGGAGATCAACCCATAAATGTTCCACTTCTCAGTCATTAATTCTGAGCGACACGGAGATCAACCCATGGTGGAACTGATGCTAGTGATGAGTGGTGGTGAAAATGTCCTACTATAATGACTGCTAATACATTTCCCACGGGAATACCAAAAACAACTCCATCAGGACTTCATTTTCCAAAATAGCATTGCTTACATTACATTAAACATGAACATTTATGCAAAAGTCAAGTATCACTACAATCCTAATAATGGTAGACGGATGTAGAACAAGAAAGCAAATTCCAAGACTGGTTTGCTGCCCCATCCACTGCAATAATGCATAATGTACAGTAAGTAAGGCACTTGCTGTAATGGATCTAATTGTTTCTTTATGCAATTGCTTTAATTGCATTAAATGAAAGGTTTCACATATCATGCCATGTCAGACATGTATATGAATGTCAACAGGTACACATTCCAGTGCATGTATCAATGGTTTAAATAAAGATTTCACGAACATTGTCGCCAACATTTATTTTTTTCTCAACATTATTTTAAAAGTTTGTCAAAGACCTCCATAAATACCTTTGCTAGCAGAAAGCAACCTGTCCATTCCAGTCATTTTACCAAACATATTTTAGTCGGTTTTATTGGCATTTTTCAACACATTGTCATGTTTAACATTCACAAGAAGAGAACAGGAAAGCGAATCCAGGCTGACCAATGTAGGTATCAAGTCCAAGAACCATGTATTACAAAAACCGTGCTCTTACCAACTGGGCTACCACAGTTAACTTTATAAATAAAATCATTTTTTTTTAAAAAGTTTGTTAAATGGAGCACAATATATTCTGGACCAATTAAGAGTAACTTTCAAAATCAATCACGAGTAGTAAATACAAATCACGAGTAGTAAATACAAATCACGAGTAATACAAATCACGAGTAGTAAATACAAATCACGAGTAGTAAATACAAAACATAAAGAACAAATTTCAAATCGTTCAGATTTTCACACACACATTTTGTTTATTATCTCGTTTTTTGCATCTCTTATTTCCAAATGTCAAACTCTACTGAAATAAAATCCACGTGACATTGTGTCAAACATGACTTGTCCAACTATGCAACTCCAAATGTTGTTTTTGCATTCAAAATTATCTTTCTCAGTCTGTGCTAAAGTGAACTGTAACTAACCGTGACCAAGCAATGTCTCACATAATCATCAAATAAAAGCGAGGGCCCCAAGTGGCCGAGTGGTCTAAAGCGTTCTCCGTTACAGATCACTGCCATCTCACCTCTGTCTGCGTGGGTTCGAGTCTAAGCTTCGGCTAATGTAGTTGTGTGAGAAAGCTTGTCAGTAGTTTCTCGGTTCTTTCCGGGGATTTTCCCGGGTTCTTCCTCCACCAATAATACTGGCCGCCACGTATAGCATATATTGTGCTGAAAAAAACGGCGTTAAACCATACAATAACAATCAAATAAAAGCAATAACAGGTGACTGATAGACAGTTCTAAGACTTAGCAACACTATAGTCGGTTTAAAAATGTACCCATAATTGACTTTGATTTCATTATTTATTTCAAAGAAACTACCCAATAATCAATTACATTTTCTAACACAGAATTTGGTCTTAGTTCAGTTTTATGCCATTTCCATCTTCAGACTAAGACCATTTGTAAAACAAGCATTATTTGGCAAAACCTTATGTGTGTGTAAAAAGTGATTTATACTATTCAGATGGTCTATGAATTATGATTATATGCTACCACTAAAAAGAACACAAATGTTTGCTGCTAAGATAAAGTTTTTCTTTATATTTTTACATATTTACATTCAAAAATAAATTCCTGTATAATGCGATATGTTTTGCGATACCACCTTGTATTAATAGACCATCCTTCTGGCAATACAAAAAGTTTCTCACGACTATACGCGTACAAACCAGTATTTTGGGCATTGATAATCTTGCATAGATTTCACAAACATTATTTATTCGGGACTGAAACTTAGGACTTGAACTCAGCAATCTGACTGGCTGAAATACAGATCTGACTTAAAACTGGCTAAATCAAATGTCTTAAGCCTTTATTTAACCTTAGAGTTATGACATTGGAACCTGGTCTCTCAAGACAGGTGGTCTCATATCGCAAACTATAAGTTATAATGTATTTTATATATTACAAACAAATTACTAAAATTTCTCCACCTTTATAAATATCAACGAGATGGTAATCTAAAAGAGGACAAAAATGAGAATAAAAAAATGATTTTATATCAACTTTTATATTTTCGGAAGGCAATAGTGTTTTTGCAAAGTGGCACCCCATGATTAACTATATCAAGAACTGGGTTAAGTGCTGATTTGTAATGCTGATAGTCAAGTGGCTAACAAGTGTTAATGGTTTTCCCAACTTGAAGAAAGGGTTATCACAGTTTACCAGTTGTATTAGAACGATGCAATCTTGCATATAAACAAAATTTAAGTAATAAAGCAAATGTGAGCAAATTCTATATTTATGATCCTACACCCTCACTTCTGATCTTTGGATCTTTCTTAAATATTGTAAAAAATGTTCTTTGAAGGGATAGAAAGTGCATGAAAAGCATATATATATATATATATATATATATATATATATATATATATATATATATATAAACCTTGTGGTACAAAAAAACTGTCACAAGATTTTTGTATTTTAATTACACATCCAGTAGATGGTAGTAATGCCTGCCACTGCGAGACGATACATTCATTTTGTCTGGCCTAGTTCCAGGCGTCTTTAGTACACTTTTGTCTTGCCCAATGTATGGTTAGTTTCAATATAGTACAGTACAGTGTTCAGGTTAGGTGAACATGTATAATTAAGAGTGACAGATTGTACAGTAATTTCCAAAACTAGAAATGGTGGAGGTTGTTAGAAGGAACGTTTTTTTTTGTTGTTGTTGTTGCTAAATAAGAATTGGAAAGACATTAATACTGTTGACACTGATTAAAATCAATATAATAATTAATAACTTTTCTTTCCTAAATTTGGTTTGGGGGAATAAGTAAATTAAATACAATGCTTTTAAACAACAGATAAAAATTACCAGGCAACCATGTCATGATGTACGAAAATACATTACTGTAGTACAATACCATTATTTAACAATTACATTAGAGTCAGCGTTTCCATCACGACATCATCATTTTCGGACATAAAATACATGAAAGGAATATATTCTGCGTGAATTTGATGCCACAATTGAATGCAAAGTAACATTTCAGCTGTGCATTTTTATGACATCAGTTATGTGTGAAGCCAATAGTAAGGCAAATGTTATAACGCTGAGAAGGAAATGGAAAAGTTATATAGGCCAAAATAAGGTGCAAATCTGTCTAGATGTTATATCGTGATTTATGGCATGCAGACAATAAAGGAGAGAAACCATGTCAATGGTAAATAACTCTTTGTCATTTATTGCTCAGTAAGCTAATAACTGTGTCAGTCTTGATTCAGCCTAAATTTCTTAATATATCAGATAACTTTTGAGGCTATACTATTAGGGAACAAACAATTTATTTTTTGGAGGTGTAAGGGGATTGGAGTCTTTGAATTTCTTTGGAACTACAATATATTTTTATTTCACCATATATAATGGAAATAATAACTTAATACTTTAATTATCTAAACAAGAATATTCTCTAAAGGAATTTAGGGGCAATTCCCCCTTCCCAACCCCATCGCCCCCCCCCCTCCCCGAAAACTGAAATGGTCGGTATCTAATGTACAAAAAGAAGTCTATAGAGTAGGGTAAGTGGACACATCTCCCCACCCACCCATTCTAAATTCTTAATGATAATAATAGCGCAGATCAGCAGTTTTATGCCAAAAGGTCAGACTTTAAAGGAACAAGATTCATTTACTAATTCCTTTTGGAGTTAGCTTAACATTTTCAATGGTCATTAGTTTACCATACTACAAACTGAATCACGAAATATGCTTTGATTTTGTTTGTGGGTCTACTCAACCACTGACGTCCGCTGGGTGGGAGTGGTGGCTCCCCAACATTATGTGAAAATCCATTGTGTAATATATAGATTTCCCTTTAATGTTGGCTTTACACGCCATCCCACTACCCTCGGAAAACTCCTATGGACGTACATGGGTTTACTCGTGTATCTTTCATTAGACTTTACATCTAATCCAAGTAATCGGAATCATTTCTCCAGCAGTTTAGATTCGCATTTTTAGAACTTCTTTAAGAAACCCTTCATTTTTATTTGCCCTCAGGCTTTACAAAAATTGACAAAATGGAAAATAGTAAGGTTCAGTCTATCTCTAAATGTCTTCGTTCGTTCTCCATCATAAACACAACTGCTGAATTTTATGCAGACATTTGCTCGAGATGGTTCCGGGTAAGGCAAGTACAGACGATCTTCTGCCCATTTTACCCGGACGAAGGGCAATCTAGCAGGCAAAATCAACTTATAAATTACAAATACAGATACCAACAGAAAGCATGTTTTTATGTTCCGTTTATTTGCATATGGTTTAATAGTTTCTTGAGATTCAATGAATTTATTTCAGCTTCCAAACATTATGTAAAATCGACAATAAATCCTCCATCATACCATGGAATATGGCTGCTGATGGCGTCATTCAGAAACTATTTGAAGCGCTTTCAGTTATCAACTAATTTTCCGAGGTACATGTCGAAGCAAATTTGTTTCGCCATGCCGATTCTTGTAATAGCCTTGTACGGCCATTGTTAATCTGATTTACGAACGCGCGTAATTCTATCAAATTATACCAGTTGAACAATTCCTCAACGCCTTATAGTTCGGTCTTTTTTATGCAGTCCAATAATAACCTCGGATTCAGTAGTAGAAATACATTTGATAGCTTTGTTGATTGGTCGGAGTGAACCACATGTTGCGACACAAAAGGCCGCAAATACTCAGACTGTGGCGCTGTATCTTTACTAATTGTGTGGCGGCTGCGTCACACCATCCCATGACTATTCACATCTTGCAAAAATATTTTCTTGATAAATTTCGAAAGTTCAACAAGATATAAACCCCTTTCGAACTCTTCGTATTATATCGGAACAGCTTTCTTCTTAAAAACATAATAATGCCAAAATATTTTGCTATAAATTTATCTTTTCTCTTTTTAATGAACCCTGATACCAGTAACTATAATTCGTTTTTATTGATTTAACTTCGACCATTGTTGTGTATGATTCTCCTCACGCTCCTCGCATAATCGTTGAGCATTAATACTGCAACCATTCGGTTGTTTTGACCCCTAGGTCATCTACACCCGACTCCACGTGTACACGAGTACACGTGACTGAATCTAATTGCCTTCACTAAATACATACTAACTTTCCCTGGTACCCTGCCAAAATTGCAAGCAAATACCATTAAGCTGGGAAGTGGTAAAATCTGTGTACCGACTGGTTTGTCAGTGACGTCAATCTTATAATGGCCTCTTAGTAAGGGGGGTAGTTAATTTGAATTAGCTACGTTATCCATGGAATGACCTCCCTGGATAATATGACCTGGTGTGAGTGAAAAGATGGATATCAACAGAGAACTGGGCAAGATTATTGGGGAAACAAAGTCAATACGAGTCTCTTTAGACAAAATAATAACAAATATAATCAAGGTAATAGCGGTAATTTCAATTCAACTTAAGTTACATCAACATGATTTAGTAGCAGTGTCTAATTTGGATTTATTTTATCATCATAACGAGTGGTGAAAATAGCCCAATGTCCACGACTGATTGCGTCACGTTCCCATCTCGATCGTGTTCCAACGTTTCCCGTATCTTCGGGTCTTCCTACGCCGACTGCCTTGTCCTTCTTGGACTTCCTAGAGTTTACTCTGAACACTGGTCACTTCCCCTTTCTAACTGTACTGGTCATTTCTCCCTTTCTTCGTACTTCACTCGTCACTTCTCCTCTTTTTTTTTTTTGTCGGACTCCGTCTTCGAATTGTCGAGTCTCTCTCTCTCCCTCGGAAAACTGTTTCCTTAATGCTGTTAACTTTAGAAAGGTGGGAAAATACCATATATAATTTCTTTAATTTTATCATTAACAATTTGAATTTTATTCTGGTGCCCATTTTGGGCTGGTGACCTAAGTAAATACTTGATGTGCTTAATTGGTAATCCGGCATCGGAGATGGTCAACATTCGGAATTAAACAAGGCTAATCAGCAATGTATATGCTAAAACTGCTTTTTATACAAAAATTGCACGGAAATATACTGTAATAAATTTGGAGCATGCGCATTTGATAGCGCCCCGTTTTAAGCAATTCTTACATTTGGTGATTATTGGGATTCGGCGCCATGGCAATATTCCTAACCCGAAATAATTAGCTAATTACTAGGAGCAAACGCCACGGAGTCGAGTGTTAGTGAGTTTGAATGATGCTATGGTTCGCTAGTAGTGAATTCAGGTCCAAACCAAATGACTGTCCCTGGTGTAACATAGTCCATATTAAAATCTAGTGGTGTACAATAGTGGTGTGGCTGATGTGGCAGTATTTACAGTAGGAAACCGGTAAATTACTCAATGGAAACAATAAGTACGGACTTAGTAGATACCGTGTATGTGTCCATAGTGGAAAATGGGTGCAGTTATATTGGCGTAATGTGCCGGTAAAAGTGTACATTAACTGGCCTAAGTTGGCCGAGTTAAAATAGTTCCAAGTGAAAAAGAGGATACTAGTGTATTTTATATGGCATAACCGGCTGGCGGAACGGAAATCTGATGATGATGAAGATAAACCATGCAAATGTGCGGTTGATGTAATTTTGGCAAGTTGTTTTATCTGTGGTCTTGAATTGATTAGAGTAAAATATAGTATATAAAGACAGACACGCCTGGCTTTCCAATTTACAACTCAAATTGTATGGAAATCTTTGGAAATTTGGGGAAAACGTATGACTTTCAGCGGGATTCGCGCTAGGGTTTGACACCGCTTGGTCAAGTATTACTCCTGTGCGTGTTACAAAACTAATAACAGAGACCTCCGTTAATAGGACGACAGTTCATAAATGACAACTGTTGAAATAAAAATGTCGCATGTTTTCTTTAATTTAATTATATAATTTGCCACTATATTAAGGTCGCTCGCTTAAAATCTTTGTTTACTGGGCAGGTTGAAACAATGTGAGCAATATATTGTTACTTCAGGGACGTGACGTCACAATTTACTTCAATATCGCTGTTCAGTAATATCTAGGAGGGATCGGATGTATGAAGTGATGGCGACTTCAATCTATTAATGAATAATTTGTATGTAAGTTTATTAGTTGCAAGAATATTGCTAAGAAAAAAAACAAAGTCAATAAAAAGCATAATACACCTTATGAAATAACCAGATTTCAAACCTGCAATAAATCTGCTGGCGGCTCTCTACCTGAAAAATGCAACCAGAGCTCAAAAATTACGTCGCAGCGAAATTATTCACTCACCAACATACATTTTACTCAATGCATCTGATAATGATCAGCTGTTATCTTTAAAAGGTTCAGGAATTCGATAAAATCAACGACGGTATTCAAAATCTTAGGAATTTGTTACAGTTTACAACCTCGCAGGCTCTTGCTTCCAGAAAAAGTAGGTGCTTTCAGAAACTGTGCCATACTGAGAAAATCTCTCATCAACATACCCTTTACTTTGTGTATTTCATAACTTAAGTCATAGATCTTCAACCTGTGCAAATCTGATGAGCTTTTAACAAGCATTCAGCTTTTATTTTATGAATAAATAGTGACGGTATTTCCACACACTCTTTCGATGTAATAAATGTAATCGATGTAATAAACCTAACGTGTGTTTAGTTATTTAAGTGAGAGTAAATCAATAAAAGCGCGTACTAACTTATAAACCTTTAAGCAATTTCGAATTGTTTGCTATGTAAAAATAGAACAAATAACCCATAGCATTTAATACGTTAACATTTTTCACAAGCTATCATCCTTAAATAATTGGAATGGCACACCATGTTTTCAGATGTTATTGTTTATGTAGCTCGTTAACCTTTTCGACTACAATCAGTCACCTGTTGAATATCAGACAAAACGTACCTGGACAGAAACAAGCTTTACTTTGCCAATGATAGGGGTGTGCCAGAGAAAACAGTAATGCAAAAACCTGTAATGCCAACTTGACAAAAGAAATTAAAGCAATAAAACAATTAAGACTTAATTGCTTTAAAATTGCAGATAATGGACACGGTGTGGCAGTCCCAGCATGCAATGCTGACGGCATTTTTTAAATACCAAGCCTGAATAAAGCAGACATATTTCATCAAGTACCCTCCATATCTTTTGGCTGAAATTTCTTCCTAATATTTGTAATTATTTTTGTATAATGCTTTGAAACAGTCAAATGCTCGCAACTGCAGATAAACTGTTAACGAGGAGTTAATTTTCACGCAATAAAACGATTAATCGATTTTGTTTTTTTTTTATGAATTAACTGCAGTACAATTTATTTATGAATTAACTCCAGTACAATTTATTTATGAATTAACTCAAGTACAATTTATTTGATTCTCAGTATAGTAGGTCTTAAATATCGAGGCAGAGAGATTATCACCAATTAAAATCCATCAACACAAATACTCATCGCATAGACGTTGAAAATTGCATGTATTTAAATCAAAAGGCCCTACGCTCAACAACAACAACAAAAAAAACCCAACATATCTCGATCCAGACTTCATAGAAACATCAGAACTACCTTTGTTACGCCTAGATCACTGTACGTCGCTGTATGTAAGTAATTTTGTTATCAGCTGCTCTGTGTTTACAGGCTTGAATGAAAACAAGAAAAAGTCACAAACCCCTCCTTCTTGAAGAAAAGAAAGTCATAGGAAATAAGGCTATTATATATAGAAACTGTTTTAATAAATCTTGAGAAATTCCTCCTTTGATCATAACAGTACTAATAGAATAATATGCTAATTGTCTGATAAACATGCGATAAACTTGCTCGATTCTGACAGGTATGTATATGTATGATACTGTACCTGTCTTACGTTCATAATAACAATCAGTGATCCATGTATTGGGTTTATTTATAACCCACACGGCTAACTGCGTAGACGTACACACCTCATCCCAAAATGCTCATCCTTATCTCTTCACTGTCGTGGCTATCGTGAGTGTACATTTTCAACGAATTATAAACCGTTCCAGTCTCGCTATTTGAGATGTATTTCAAACTGTTTCGCAAATCATATCCAGGATATGGTGGGAGGGGGAGGCAGTTCACTACCCCAGAGATCCACTTGACTCGCCTAAACAGCACCCATACCTACGGCTAATAACATGTTTGGCTGGATACTTGCGTTTTGTTTGGTTGGCGTGGGGGTGGGGTTGTTTGCTTTTGGAGTTGTGTTTCATAACAAGAAGCATGTCTGCGTAAACATGCATGAAGATGGACTATATACGGTATAACTAGTTACTATTTATTAAATATCTACTGGACTATATACGGTATCATTGCAGTCATGAATGCGTAAATATTAAGCATATTGTTGGACTATATACGGTATTATTGCAGTCACGAGTGTGTACATATTAAATAAATTCGTAGATTCACTAAAGTATAAAAAGTGAATCCAAAACGATGATTTGCGTATTTTGCATCCATTTTTACATCTCTCTCTCTCTCTCTCTCTCTCTCTCTCTCTCTCTCTCTCTCTCTCTCTCTCTCTCTCTATATATATATATATATATATATATATATATATATATATATATATAGTAAGGATGCATATTTATGACGATCTATTAATTGTTAATTGGGCAAAATAACAATTAATTAGATTATGCGGACAGGTGATTGTTAAATCCCTATACTGAAATGATTTATAATGTCTTGTCGTGAGAGGAAGTGATTCTTAATTAAGCCCTCAACTATTTAGACCGTCAGACAAGACTAAAAAGGAAATATTAACTTCGATACTATATCGAAACTATCCGAGTTAAGTTTTTCCAGAACAGTGATTTGAAAATCTAGAAGTCGAGCTGACCGCAAAGGCGGCATATATATTTAATCCTGATTTGTTACGCAAAATAAGGGCGTGTTTCCCAACACGAAATTTCCCTCTAAAAAATCTAATAAGTCTACTTCTGCAAGAGTGAAAGAATAGAAGACTCTGAGAGTACAATTAGTGGAAATTCGCTCGTAAAACATTAGTCAAACAGACCGGATGTCTGGAAAGTCGACATCAATTGGGGGGAGAGGGGGGTAGAAGCAAGCAGTGCTTGAAACCATACGATATTTACGTAAATCTCATGTAATTTGTTCATAATAGTATAATAGAATTGCTCGATTTTATTTATATTTGCATGAATTTATTCGGTTAAATTCGTAGCTCAGTTTCTTGACATGACTGTACCTTTTTTTACTTTGCCTAAGTACAATGATTTTTCTTTATATAAATTTGACGAATTGTTTGAATTTGGCGTCTTGCTTGTATAGAAAGTTGGTAATTTTAAGATTTAATGCATTACTTTAGCTTACAGAATTTAATCCGTTTGAATTTACAGACCTCAGATGATTTCATGTATGCTAAAGACTTAAATGTGTGTATTCGCTGAAAATAGTGAAGATAAGCCATATAATGGAACTCATTAATTTGTGCAATTGATAGTACTCACAAATATCTAATTGTTCACAAAACAAAAGAGCCTACTAGCGCTCAAAAGAAAGGTACTTCACCTATGTACAATGATCATAATACTAATCATAGAAATTTACAGAGGTTACTGACAGTATCTTGAATTCCACTTGTCAAGCATAAAATTTACAGAGGTTACTGACAGTATCTAGAATTCCACTTGTCAAGTATAAAATTTAGCTTATTAAGGTTTCAAATAAATACAAATTCTTCGGTATACAAACTAGCCAGGTAGTGCTATAAAGAAATATAATTGTACAGTTTAAAAAAAAAAACTAATTATGCTAACACAAATCCATTCCTTCTGTGTACAAATAATATTCAAATCACCGTGTCCAGTATGCTCGTCCTAATGAGTTGTCGAGTGGCTCAGAACAAAGTAGATTGTTTTCTAAACAAAAGCACTTGGTAGAAGTAACATGACAGAGTCAGTCTTGGAAAGTTAGTCGAATGTTTTTAAAAAATATCGTAGCCTTTATCGATTCGCAAATATTGGTGACATATTCTGTTCATCTTTAACTATTAGGGTTCATTCATGTACAAGTGATTTGACTCTGAAACCTTCATCAACTAGCCAGGAAACCGGATGAAATAATTTAGGATCCGAAGGGGATCAAGTGATAGGTCTCCTATTGGTCAGAGTGTGTGCCTCGATGCCGGAGGTTGTAGGTTCAATATTTTCACTTTCATGAACACATGAATCACTCCTTCATTGTATGGCCCTTATTACAACGCGATTTCGGATATTAAGCGAATATGGTCATGGATCACATTTCATTCACCAATAGTAAAATTATATTATCATGCGTTTTATTAAAATGTACTTTAGGACGATATGCTTTAAGGCTCACATGGACATAACTGTACGTATGTACACACTGTACACTGTACACACTGTAGTGTGTCTGTGATTTGGGGTTTTAACGTAGCTTTAAAACGTTTCAGTCATATCGCCACGATATAAACAACGTGGCAGTGTTATAATGATGTCTAGCACTGGGACATCATGCCACAGACAAGACATGTATAATCGTGTCCAACCAAGTCAGATTATCCTGACACCAGGTTGATCAGTCCTAAGAATAACCTCATAATGCGGAATGCCAAGCGAGGAGGTTTTAGTACCATTTTTGTAAGTCCTGGTTATGACTCGACCGGGGATCTAACCCGCGACCTTCTGAGTCCGATGCGGACGCTCTAATCGCTAGGCCACGTATGCGGTCGAAACAGTACTGTATTTAAAAACTGTCAAGTTATGGTTGAAAAAAATACAGACAGACACATGCATCATGGTGGGAATGTCCTTGTTTAACCATGATTAGCATAGTCCTCTTTCACAGCGGGTGACTCGCGTATGAATCTTTGCACACCCTCCCTCGCCCCTGGATATTCATGTACTCGTATTCCCAAATTGCTCAACTATATGCGTAATTTTACAGTATACGCTGTTCGTCTCTGTAATTCGATGTCTGAATCTAAATGTCTACAGGCAATTGTAACCTAATCTGGCATAAATAATTCGGTCTAATTGGGCTGTATCTCTGAGAATGCATTTTTGAGAGGACAGGAGATAAAAATCCAGCAACGTAAAAATACCTGTACAAGTGATTTGACTCTGAAACCTTCATCAACTAGCCAGGAAACCGGATGAAATAATTTAGGATCCGAAGGGGATCAAGTGATAGGAATCCAAGCATGAATTCCTGCCAGTCATGGATGTTTGAGGTGGCAACAACTGGCGATCGCAGTTGCTTGTCTAGGTTTGAAATTGTTAACTGAATAAAGAAAACGAAAACCTAATACTTCAGGACACGAGTTCATAAAGCGGTCGAGTGCTGGTAGACGGTGGATACTTCTATGCTGCATAGTAATTTTAATTAGTTGAGTTGGTGGAACTTGGGTATATGACAGTATCAGACAAGGTGTCAGAAGAAAACGACTATTAATCAATCCCCTGTTATAAATAATAGTAGGCGGGTGGTCAGTTACGTGATCGGTCGAGTCTGACAATCACCAAGTTTGGTATTTTCCTATCTTTAACAACGTTTCCGTTCATGATTACGGGGGTGTTTCTTACTAAAGCCAACATCAGACTAAACGATCAAACCACCCACCCATGTATATAATGTTCTTTGCTTTTAAGGCACAACATTTTAGAATTCTTAATCCCTTGATGTCTTGAGAGTTAAGGGAAATTGTTAACCTAAACTTAAACGGCTACTGCAAAAGTCTGCAATTGACATAAATGTTCACTGCAAGCCTACATTTTGATACGAAGCACTCTGAAAATCTTATTTTTATTTCTTTTATGTTAGTATGCGTGTTTAGATGGTGAACCAATAGCCTTTGAAACTTTATCACTGTAGCAAGAAAACAGCAGAGTAGCTGACACAAAAAAAAACACAAATCAACATCTGTGTATGACTTTGTCTTTTTACAATTTTTTTTTTCATTTTCTAAACTTTTCGCATTATAGGGATAAAATATCAGCCGCCCATAGGTGAACTAAATACCAAGTTAAATCTGATTCATTAATACATCGTTACCAGATGGACAAAGCGACAACAATGACGATATAAAAGCAAATTAATGACACATCACACGAGTATGCGTCCATCATCGAAATTAGTTCTGCCCAGGTGGTTGGTATCCAAGATGTAGTTGCGTACTAAGTAATCATTGGGCATTCCCCATGCCGCTATATGTTGCTTTTAATAAAAGAAGACCTCGGACTTTTTAATCAGCATAACTGATTTTACCATTATCAAGATCCATGCCACTTACATGTCCAGCTTGCCCAGAGACACTCTCCAAATTCGAACTGTATCTAAATAACACTTAAGTTAAAACTTTAAGATGGAAGTGTGGACAAAAGTACGGACAAACATACGGAAACGCCATGGTGGTCTTGGAATTCTTTTTTAAAGTGTAAACCAACCCTTCAGGGAATGCACTGTTTACAGACAAACCAATCTAAACTGGAAATGACCCATTAATTTTTAATATAAAAAAGGAAACCAAATAAAAGCAAACAGAAATAGCATCAATTACCATTCCGATTAGCTGGATATACTGCTTTAATTAGCATGGTCAAAAAAGGATAAATCACTCGCGTGGCCTAGTGGTTAAAACGTTCGCCTCAGATTCTTGAGGTCGCTGGTTCGAAACCCGGCCAAGTCATACCAAAGACTTGTAAAAATTGCTAAAAGCAGCCGCCTCGCTTGGCGCTCAGCATTAAGCTGTTAGTATCAGGAATGGTCGGCCTGGTGTCTGGATAACGTGACTGAATTAGACATCATGCTACATGTCTGCGGCGTGATGTCCCAGAGCTAGACATCACTATAAACTCTCACTGCAGATATCATTGCGATATGACTGAGAAAATTTGTAAAGCTACTAAAGCCAAATCACAGACACACACACACACTCACACACACACACACACACATCTTTTATTCTATCCAAAGCACATAGCGAAACATCTAAGGATCTCAATCGACCTCTTGGTTCGACTAAAGTCAAATCAAAGTTCGCAAAAGTAACATTCAACCACAGACCCTTTTACCAATCCAGTCTTCGAGCCTGCTGTAAATATTTAACTGTTTGCATGTTTTACATATTTACGGTCTGGTCAGCGGATAATAGTTTCTTGTTGTTGGGTATAACGCCATTTTTCAGCCCAATATAGGCTATACATGGCGGCCAGTATTAATGGTGGAGAACGAACCCGGGAAAACACCTGGAAAGAACCACCAACCCACGAGAAGCTACTGGCAAGCTTTCTCACATACCCACATTGGCCGAATCTGAGACTCGAACCCCTGCATGCAGAGGTGTGCTCCATAACGAAGAGAGCTTTAGACCACTCGGAGCACCGACAATAGTTTGTCCAACCGAGTATGTTACCTGGACAATTGTAGATATGTAGCATTTTACGTAAAATTTTACATCTTAACATCGGAGTTTTTCGGACAATCTCTGTGATACTTTGACAGCTAAAATTCATTAGATCCATTTTACATCTTCTGGATATGTACTCGACACACAAATACAAAATTGCAATGGAAACATTTATCATGACGACAAATTTTTTTTTTTTTTTCTCGTGTCACATAACTTGTTGTATAAAATGTGATATTCTGCATTCACATTTTAAAAGGGAAATTTTAAAAAAAAAAATCTGCAAAATTCAATTTACTCAGTTCAGTCACATCATATTTGGACCAATCTAAATCTGTAATGCACACGAATTAAATCTCGTCTTATTAATCCTATTGGCTATGGTGTATTGGAAGTTAACTCCTGATGAAAAATTCAATACTATTGGCTGGTGTATATAAGCTGACATGGGGAGTGCATTGAATGGGGTAGACATTCTATTTATAGTACGCTGACACGATTTAATACCAGCCTTTGTGATCGATCCATAGCCGACACATTTCAAAACTATATTTGACACCCAATATACCTTCAAATTAATGTTGTCAAAATTGTCCTTTCAGCTCCAACAAGACAGAATATTTCATCATAAACGCAAATGATGTCATGCTCTTTAACATGGGGTAAAATTTGAACAGCGAGTCATTGTGAGTAAAAAAGAAAAATCAGCGACGTAACGGGCGGGGGGGATATGCCGCCCTGCCCCCTTGAATGTACATGTGCTGTCAAGTCGATGTGGCATATATACGTTGTCCCCCACCCAATCACGTTTAGCTCCCTCTCCGAAAAAATTGAAAGGACGTCCCTGTCATGAATCTTAAAGTACTCCTTCCTTATCTTAGGGACAAACCTTTTATTTTTTTGTCCTCTAGGGAAGAGGAGGATGTGATTCAAATCCAAAACAAAAAACATATTCTCCTCCCAAATTGCGGAAACAGTCAATGACTCGGATTTGCGAAGAAAATCCAAGCTCTGACTCCCCTGCCCGAAAATGTAATGATATGTCTCTTGTCAGGCATCATATTCTAGATCTGAATAAGACAACGACTCGGAAGTGTAGCAAAATGGCTATTAACCAATGGATCATTTCACAAAACCAATGCACAATGATTACCTGAGATTACAATACATTCCAAATGAGATAAAGACTTCTGTTTCTTCTGTGAAACGATTCACATCTGTACTTTTATCCAATCTATCAAGATAGATCTAATTTGAACTGGAAACTGCATATCTTATTTTTCAAAAATTAAATTAAAAACAAAAACGAAAAACGTGTTGACAACAATAAAAGGATACAACGTAATTACCACATTAAATAAATTAATTTATAACTCATAACGTAGGCAAGAATATGCATTATGATTATCTTTCTACATAAAAATAAATGATGACAGCAAATACAAGGAGAAAATCGTAAGTTTGTCATAGGAAAACAGATCTTAGCAAAAACAGCATAAATACAGCCGGAAAGCCTGTACATGTTATTAGTGCTTAAAAACTGCAATTAAATGGCAAAATTGTACATGTCACTATGGGATCCTGACTGATAACAATGCACATCAGAAAATGTGTACACTCAAACGACAATGTTCTGATTATACAGCCAAAGTCAATACTGTGCAAACAATTAGAACCTAATGCGGGCGTAACCCGCAGCACTTGTATGCAATCAACATCCATCCTTTCAGAAGATGTCATTCAAACTTGAAATATAATTTCAGCCCAGCAATATCCCAACTCATGATATATGGGTGCCAAAAATAAGCGATCCTAACCATTTCAGATTGTGTGAATTACTATTCATCATTGAAGAAAAGTCTGATTTCAAAAATAATACTGATTGAACAAGAATCCGTAAAATATAAAACGGGGGAGGGGTGATAAACATTCAGATCAGCGTCTTTCTTAAATTCTATATAAACAAAACTAGCAGGCCCGGTACTAGGATGTGCGGCGCCCAAGGCAGCGTGCAGGGCTCAAGGTAGCAAGCGATGAGTGCAAGGCCCCATGCCAAAATACTAATTGCATTGCGAAGTTGATTTACTGAAAGCGAAGGGCCCAAGGCGGTTGCCTTGTTCGCCTTGCCCCGGGGCCCGGTGGTGACAACTAGGAAAAATCGACTCTAGCACATGTACGATTGAGAATATAGTCTGACAGTGAATATCGTTTCGTTGTGGGGAAAAAGATAATACTCATTACAAAGAAAACCCAGTGGGTTCCACTGTAAAAAAAAAAAGCGAAAATAGGCGGCTGAGATTAAGAGAAATGTTGATAATTATTGGTTAAAAACCTAATGCCGATTGCTAATATTTTGGACAAAAATGCTAATTAGAATTCAGATGTCTGGAACTGAATGAATAGTTAAGCCAATTTTTCTCACGTGACTTTAATTGTTACTTGCTATACATGTGTTTATATATGGTTACATGAATATGCAATAAAAATGTTGTTACTCTAAATGAGTGTTCCAGATTTCAGACGAGCCGTCTAGATTACAAATAATTGATGCTAGGCCTCCTGATTAGAATATTCAAGGGATGGGATTTATGCAGTTGCCTGCTTGTACTTTGATATTTTGGCCTATTTTCAGTCAGAGTTTGAATGCTAGCGCAATTTCAACAATAGCTCATTCCCTGAGATTCTTGTAAGTGTTGATAAATAGTTTTTTTTTTTTTTAACAACTTGCTATGTAAGACTAAAAAATTTGTATTTGAAACATTTACTCTACATGAATCTGTTCTTTCTTTAATTATTTGTCACAGATATTATACAATTCGGTTATATGAATCTAGCTTAGGATGACTGTAGAATACCGTACATACTTGTAAATAAGTACGATGAGCTGTATACAATATATAGCCAGTTTTCCGTCGCGTTACCCTCTGGCAGATCTGGATCTATGTTTTTTTTCTTCTACAGATTAGTCCTACCAAACTTTTCAGATCCAGATCTGTCGGTATATTTTGAAACGACAGATCTGGGTCTTTATTGTTTGCATTTTGATTGGATCTACAGGGCCGGACCTAAGTTTTTCAGGGGGGGGGGGACAAACTTGTTCTTGGGTGAAGCGAAGGCGCGAAGCGCCGAGCCTTATAGGGGGGTCCGGGAACATGCCCCCCCCCCCCGGAATATATTTTCAAGGATGCAAAATGGTGCAATCTGGTGCTATCTGAACCTTGAAAAAGGGATCTAACAAAAGTGACTAAAAACTGCAAACACTAAAAAAATATTTAAAAAAAAATAAATAAATAAAAAAAATTAAAAAATTCGGAACCCCTTTACATCTTTTATCAAAAGCAGTGAATAGTTTTTTTTTTCTTAAAGGGGGGGGGGGCGGGCCACCTGGGCCCCTATAGCAGGTCAGGCCCTGATCTATACGCCAAAACATACGGAAGTTTTACAAACATAAAACTTCTTTGTATTTTCTTCCCTCTGCAAAGTAATCATTCAATTTGTTTCTATCAGACAGGTTGGGTGTCTAATACAAAACTATCTCCTGACATACCTTTGTTGCTGTACTATCACCCCAGCTGTCCATAGAAGACAAATAATGGCCCAATAAATAATCGGCCGTTATCCCTGGGCTACTTTCGCTATTTGATTGACGCGGTAAATTTGCCTTGTCTGTTTCAACACAACAGTTGACACTAAATGCCCTGTACGTCCAAATGAAACCATTGCGATAAAGGGGCAAGTACGTTCAACCAAGTCCCACACTGCGAAGATTTGTAAATTTTGGAGTATCATTTAGCGTTTTAGCGTAAACCAAAACCGTTTCCCTTGTCATGAGATATCTTGATTCCCATATTTCGTTAGACGTGGGTCGAAGGACGTGAAGGATATCATATCTTCCATCTATACTAAGGAGTGTCCCAAATAATGGAATCAACCCCCTCGAAAACTGTCTCAAACTTCAATCTGGGCATAATTCAATTTCATTGCGATTTCCGTTATTTTTAGCGTAATATGTTTGCGGTATGATACCCAATTATATAAATAAGAACTGCAAACCATGAAACTAGATCTTTCTAGTTTAACAAAATAATTGTGTATAAACACATCGTGTCCAACTCAATGCTATAATTTTACAAATGAAGGTACTGTTTAATGAGACAAACTTGGAATATCTCACTCAAATACCACTTATTGTCACACCGCTACCAATTTTAAAGCACAACAACACAAACAGCTTAATTTTTGCCGAGGCATTTGGAACCGATCTCATTACTGAACAACATACTACGGCAGCCGATCCAGGCTGATTTTTGTATTAGCAACAGAATCCGCTCGCATTGAAGTAAACATTATACCCATATGCTAGCGTTTCAAACATGGGTGCACGAGTAAATGAAACATCTGCACCCTTGGCCGATAAACGTTCATTTGAACACAGACAAAGATACATTCACATGGTCGAAGCTGTTCAATTCTTGCATGTATTCCCTGTGCACTTTACTATCTTTAATCGCTTTAAGCAAACTACGATGCCAAGCAATTTGTGTGTAATCTTTATACTGGTGTTACTGAACACCGTAAAACACTAATTCATGTGACAAGCAATCTCTGCGTAATCTTTACATTGGTGTTACTGAACAATTTAATACAGTTTTATACGATCATGTTTTGCGTGCGTAGCTGGGGGGGGGGGGGGGCAGGGGGGTACATATGTCCCTGGGTGCCAAGGTACAGGGGCGCCAAAATGAGGCTTGCAACGTTACATTATAATAAGTAAACAAGGGTAATACATCGGTCACAAGATAGCTGGGGCGCCAATTTTATAGTTCGTCCCCGGGCGCAAAATATCATCGCTACGCCTCTGAGATATATATATATATATATATATATATATATATATATATATATATATATATATATATATATATATATATATATATATATATATATATATATATCCTCCTTAATAGCTTGACAATAGTATCTGGTTAATAAATAAGCGTTTAGAAACCAGACGAGTGTTTTTAATTGTTTTTTTATACAATTGTATATAAAGGGCCTAGGCTATTTTTTTATTAATACACCGTTCATTATAACTCCAAAGTAAGGAACTATAACTATAGCCGGATTGGTTTTCCTGACTTCCTAAAAATGCCTAAGTCATTATGTGATGATGCAAAATATCAGACTTAGAAACTCTATCATTCACGTGCACAAAAAATTAATTTTGGCAGAAATATCTCCTTATGTGCTTTCCTAACTATTCAAAATTCTCCTTGGAAGATTTCAATTTGTACAAGACAAGTGTCAATCAATAACCACGATGATCCCATTCAGTTGAATTGACCATATTATTTAATGAGTAAACACGAAATATGACTAACTACATCAATTCAAAGGGAGCCTAAATACTAGATCGTACTGTTCACCTTGCATGTCTCAAGTTCTCCGATCCTAGGCGTAATCCGCAATTTCAATTTAAACAAACTCGAGATATTTCTTTTTAATCCATGGTCAGGTGGCTTTTGCTGCAATTCTAGCTTTCTCCACCAAACAGAAACCAACACCAATTGCAAACATCCTAGCTGTACAATATTGTGCTGCACAAGTTGTTCGAACTCGATGCAATCTAAAGCATCAACCAAACATGACAATGATAGACCGCTCCGGTGGCCTAGTGGTTTATAGCGTTCGCCTCGGAAGCGGGAGGTCGTGGTTTCGAACAGAGTCATACCAAAGACTTACAAAAATAGAACTAACAGCTGCTTCGCTAGGCGCAAAACATTAAGAGGATAGTGTTAGGACTGGTCGGCCTGGTGTCAGGATAATGTGGCTGGGTGGGACATCAGGCTACATTTCTGCGGCATGATGCCCCGGTGCTAGACATCACTATAAACTGCCAAACTGCATACATTATAGCGATACGACTGAAAAATTGTTAAAGGTACGTTACAAATCCTAATCAAACACACACACGACGATGCTAGTGAATGAATAGAGTTTAAAATGTATGACACTTGTGGAGGCTGATACAGTGTGACGCAGCTATTGTTTCAAAAATTCAGAATTTGTATTTGTGTTGAAAGATTGATGAACTATAGCGATTTACTATGAAGAAACAATACACTATCAAAACACTACCAAGTGCAATACAGTTGTTTGCACTGCTTACATTGATATATATTAGAAATTATGATATTTAAAGCAAAATGTTACCTTTATCAATTTAATCAAGCATTTCAAAGTGAACTTAAAGTGAATTCTTTTAAAGACTGGCCTTGTAAGAAACGGCAATAATATAAAAAGTTATTGATTACAACTTTCCAAGTTTACACCGTACCACAATGGCTGTTGATCAACAAACTAAATATTGTGTTGCCTAAGACAACATACTTAAGACTGTGTTATCTTGGACACCATACTTAATCCTGTATTGCCTTTGATATTTTAGTTTTAAATCACAGTCATTTATAGACTTAATAATCTGGAAATTCACATTCACCTAAAGGGCAGTGTCTGATTCGCTAACTGATCTATA
Organism: Unio delphinus; assembly: GCA_029339505.1. Taxonomy (NCBI): domain Eukaryota; kingdom Metazoa; phylum Mollusca; class Bivalvia; order Unionida; family Unionidae; genus Unio; species Unio delphinus. Next base: position 13,232,632 of record JAQISU010000003.1, read on the forward strand.
AAGTCGCTAGGGCCGCAAACTTCCGTATTGAAAACACGTCACTCCGCAAACGCGTGACGTCATTGCCAATTGCCGACTGGAAAGTCCAGTTTTTCTATATCCAGTTGCGGGGCTGTGTTTGTCGTCGGCGTATGTTTCGTTAACTACTGACTCGCTGTTACGAAATAGATGCAGGCAATCGCAAGATGCTTCCGGCATCTACGTTTGTACTTTCAACATGCAGTTGTCTCCTTTGTCATCCGTTGAAATCGGATCAAACGTCACCGACGAAGTGACAACAGAGATTCCGACTATATAAATATCTGCATTCCATAATCTTTACTGTACTGTTCTAAAAGCAATATCACTGCTGACACAGTATGATGATTAAATGATTGCCTGGAATCTGTACATAAATACTACTCATAAAAAAAACTAGTCTGCAGAGAAAATTAGATCAAGGCACACACCTAATGCTACAGCAGTACATATGCCCCAAATCAACAATCAATCCTGTAACGCTTCAAAGGAAGTCAAGGAAAATGTCAGATTTCAGAGCTTGGACGAGATAATACAATTTTGCGCCATTATCTGTCGATTAGTTAATCTTCTTTTATCCTGTAATTCAAACTGTATTAACGTATGCCAAGTGTTGCCAACTTCAGAATAATGCCTCTTAGCTTTTGCGTAAAAGAATGGCAACTACGAAGCGCATCCTCCCAAATTGATTGGCCTCAAGCAAAGCAAAAAAAAAAAGGTTGAACTTAGACTAATTAAGTCTCGTTATGTTAAAAGCCGAGTGCAATAATATAATCTGACAGGTACCATACGTGTAAAAGTATAGCCCACATTATGGTCAAAAAGAAAATTCATTTTCTTGGTAAACATGCGTTTAGGAAGATCAATGATACTTTAGTGAGACTTTTGTTTGATTTTAGTAATAAGGAGTATATGTAATAGTTATATTGGCAGATTTGAAAAACGCTATAAGTTTTAATTTAAATTGTGGTGACGTGATTGTATTTCCCACGTTTTTACAAACACGTGATCAATCACGATACCAATTTTTAAGTTTCTGTCATATGTGAGCTAAATTTTCTAATTAAACTTAATAACAGCTCATGAGCAGGTTTCCCATTTCCTTCACATACGTTTTGTTTTTCGAAGGAAGTATACTGCACACTAAAACGTAACTTTCAACAAATTCTGCAGCATAACTCAGAGGCAGACATAATCTCCATCCTGCATTTCAATTGTTTTCTTCAAAACCTTCTGCTCTTTTCTTCATATTATAATAATTTTAGTTAAGAACCCTATCCCCAAGTACGTGTCGACAAGTACTCAATTTTCCCGGTTTTAAGGTACAGTTTGCCGATTCCGCTAATCAGCTCTAATTATGTTGTTTATCCAACGGATAAGAATGGTGTTTATTACACACACCCAAAACAGGTCTCATGAACGCACAGCCTGTTGTGAACATGTAGACAAATGTATTAACACCACCCACTTAGTTTTGCATACTATTTTTACGATATTTCACAGGTTTAGGTACTGTAACTGGTCGAAAGATAGGATTAAAGTAGTAGTAGATTATGTGCATTTATCTTTATTCTTAATTTCTCTTTTGCATAGAACAAATGAATATACAAACGTATGCATTGTTATTTAGGTTATCAATAGGAGAACGCCTTTAGCTCAAACAATATTAATTCAATTACGAAGCTTCAATATTTTAAAAATACATCTACTAAATCTACGAGAGTGAAGGCAGAAACTTATCGTTACTGCTGCATGTACAAACAAAATGTCAAGCTACCGATTTTGTACTTTTATTGTTTTCCAGAGTTCTTGGTACAATTAATTTTGCCTGTGAAGGGCCCTCGTTCATGAACCATCCAGTGACGCAATTGTGTCCTCCATAGTGTTTGATAGTGTTGTTCCAATTATCGATTATAATCGATCATCAGTTGGTTGAGCAGATAATCGATTGTGAACTCCATAATCGATTGTGTTTAAAGGGAGACTACTTTTTAAGTGTATGCAAAGCACAAAGGTTAGTAAAACTCGCAGTCACTAAAGCTGACCTGAAATTTATTAATTCTCTTCACAACTACAAATATGAAAACTTTTGATTCATAATTAGGAACATATAGTCATTATTACATGGTCAAGTTGTTAAATTGTTGAGTTCATACATTTAAACACATTTTGTTCATTTGTTTCAGTCAAATTGCAGCATCTTTTGTAGTATTTATAAACAAGGACAAACAAGAAAAACATGTCCTTCTATACTTTAAATTACAGACACATCACATGTGAACGAAAGAATTTCGGGGGATTGTAGCAGTATTTCAGTTACATATGACTAATCAGCCATATAAAGTTGCGTTAATTTAACAGAGTTGTAGAACAAAAGTAACACATAATGCAATATTATTGTCAGGTTAAAGTATACATATAATTAAAAGAGATTACTCCTGTACATTTATAAACATACTGAACTCTTGATCAAAGATTTAACTGTTTAACAAAACTTAAAATTTGCAATTAGTAACCGATTATAATCGATGATCAGTTGGTTAAGGGGAACCGATTATCGATTATGAATTTCTGACCGATTCCCATCACTAGCATTTGAAACAGAAGCTACCTCCATGATAAATCGAATATTTGTATTGAATATTATCCATGCTTTTATTTTTTTTTTAAAATGCCCTCAATACCACCCCCAACCACCCGGGGGACAAATATATCGCGATCAAAAACCAGTTTAACATATTTGATTCCCTCCAGCTATAACTGCTTGTTTCTAAAATTGGAAACTGTCGCCCACCCCATTTTGCATAGACCCAACAAGATGGGTTAGATAACCAATAAATATCCTCAGTTATAACATCTGTGTGTTTGTAGATTTTGTATAATAAAAATGTCCTTTTTTAAAAATATGAATTTCGACTTTATGAATATAGGATGACAGACCTATGGATAGATGGAAAAACATACGAAAAGTGTCACAATATCCGCCACTGCAGTAAGGTAAGGAGTGAACATATATGCACTATTATGTCAATAGTCTGTTGTCACAGTCTTTAATACCGTGTATACTCGCTTATAAGTCCAAATAACAATGATCATAATCTGCCGTAGCATAATGTAGCTGTAGAACAAGGTCTATGTTGTTTGTTCTACTCATTACTCCTAACACTCTACAGAGACACAGATCTGCCGACGCATTATTAGGTGTATAATTTATCATGCGTTTGCATACAGATTCAGGTTTCGGAAAATTGTATATTCAAGCACAACCCATGTAGAAACCAAATAAGGAAATCACAGTAGAAAGTTCAATATGTGATCATGTACGCAGTGTGTCGATTTTTACTACTCAAATGCACCAAAAAATGCCGCTGATACAGTGCTCACCAAATACTGTCCCCACAGCACCCTGAACTTCAAGTGCTTGTTCAAGTAGCACAGTTAGCTGCCACATTAAAATCAGGGTTTACTCAGAATTTTAAACAACATAACATTTAAAACATTTCATAAGAACAACTATATACTTGCAGTGCCGAAAACAAAATTATCTCTGATCTTTGTACCATTTTTCCCTATCCACATATGTATGGAAAAGAGTACCAACCTCCAAATCACTAACCCCGGGGATGATATTGAAATTCTGAAACTGATGTGTACATCAAAAGACCAACACCAATCATATTCCCCCCCCCCCCCCAAGTTGGTGTCTCTCAAATCTTACATAAGTTGCACAACATCTTCTACACAAACGATTACGAGCTGGGACACATAATCCCCCACCCCTTTTATTTCAACAACTAAGGGAAATTACTTTTTATCAAGTCAAACAAAATCAATCCGCTAACACACACGATTAGGTTTTTAAATTAAAAAAAAAAATTAAAAGTATCTCATTTAGTCCAATACTGTTATCTTCTGTTATATTATGAAATTTGTTTGACTCCGTGGTAAACTTGTCCTCACACTTCAATCATTCACTGTAAGGCCATCCAATATAACACGGTTTTATTACAAGTGTGGTAGAGTCATGGATCTCACGTCATTACTGAGTAGAAGAAGAAGAAAAAATATGCGTAGCAAAAACTTCCGTGTAAGGTAATTTGACTGTAGCACTGTATATTACACAACTCCCATGCATGTCATTATAAACGGCGTAATAATGAGAGAATAATATACCAAATACCAAATATTTAGATAAAATAAAAACACATAATAACTAATCATTTTATTTCCAGGTTCTTTAAAGTATATGGAAGCACATGATTGTACTATCATCCACTGGCCAAAAATGTCGAGAAACACAAAAACTGGTATAGAAATATAACAAATAGTTTTGCTTATCATATTGTTAACTATTTTTAGATGATCATATTGCTCGCCGAATCAAGATCTGATTTATTACTATTTATTACACGGGTTATATTACAAAGCAATTAACGAATATTATAGTAATTTATCAATGATACTATACACGTTATTTGTGTTCAATTTAAATTTACTCAAGTGTGACTAAATTAATGAATTTCGAAACCTTTTAATTACTTTAATGTGCATGTTCTTAACTACGAGAATTATCTGTTAGTTAGGCCTAACAGAGAAATGTATATTAACTACATGTATATATTTGCTTTATTTGTATTAAAATAATACCTTTATGACATGGAATCCATGACCATACCTGCTGTTATATCAGGGACCGTGGTATAATGATGAACCTTATAGTGAGAGATTCTCTTTTTTTTTGTAACATACTGTGTTATGTTCATCTGATTGTCATTTTAATATTAAATATGAGTTTTGTATTAGAATATGGTATAGCTCATGATTTAAGCCGTGTATTAGAAACAATAGTTCAGGTTACTCATTAGAAAAAATATTGTCAAGTTTTCAAAATAAAAACATTTTGGCTGTTACTGATTCTTTTGGACTGAATCAGCGAGGAAACAATGAAAGCAGTTAACTAACCAAGTAATAAGCAGTGACTACACAAATGACTTGCTCGCTCAGACAGACTGAACTCTGCCCCAATCAAAGAATGCAAACAGTCAGCAAATTACATTAGATAAGGATGGATTTGTTGCCCATGATGATGTTTGTTTAAGTCTCCTGAACACCCGATATCTGATACGTTATGCAGCCATGTCATCACACACGATCTCCCTTGTTAGCCATCAAAATACAACCTGATAAGCTCACAAAATCTTTTGACTGCAAGGCAAACCAATCATATATCAGGGCAGCTCACCTGGACTACAGGTGTAGCCCGTAACCAAAAACAATGCCCTATGGGAACTTCAAAGGCACCGAATTCCTCTGTATTGGAATGATCTAAACTTGAAACTGATATGTCATTGGTCGCCTTATTATTTCATTACTGACTGTTTTTAAGGCAAGCTACTTACGAATAATTACATCTGATTACATGCAGCATTTATGTAAAATGGATATGGAAATGAGACCATACGAAAATGCAAATTAAATTCCATTCTAGCTAGAAGTTTCACGTAAAAGTGCGCATTATCTGCAAAGTTACCATCACGTACTATGGCGTGTGTGCACTTTTCAGCAACACACCACCACATACAGATACCGGGATCTTTACGTATTCATTTATAAAATCATCATTCGTTTTTCAAAACGCAATTGTGAACTCATTTTTTATATTACTTATACATTGTTGCAGCGTGATTCAGTTATTAAAATCAAAATGTTCATAAAGTATAGCAAATGATTTAATAATTCACATCTGTGCAAATATAATGAAATCTGTGTACAAAGAACACGTAGTAGGCCACAACAGAGATCCTTTATGGACAGGTGTAACCTGTATATAGGTTGAAAATATTAATGAAATTTAATCAACTTCAACCAGACTCCAGCATAAGCTCAACGAGATCTTTCCCATACTAGGGTCTGCTTCTTTGATCGATTTCACGAACAGAAGGCGACTCAGTCAACATTTGCGAATGTGAAGTGACTAAGACAGCTCACGCTAAAACAGTTTATGCAATAAAATTCTGTTGTAAACTTAAAAGCATGTATCTTTGAACAAGCATTTGGTTCTTAAGTTGTGTTTTAATGACACATTCGGGTATGGGACACAAATGTCGAAGGGGAGGGGGAATCAAAAAGGGGATAGTAAATTTTGTTCTTTAGGACTGTGTCCTGTATTTGTAAAGGTTCACTAAGATGGGTTTCGCTGTATTCAAGTTTATTATCTTAAGATGATCATAAATCATTGGGAATATAATTTTAATGATTACACATTTTATGAGTCCCAGATGGCCGAGTAGTGACTCTTTTGTTAGAGATTTGTTAGTGGGAGACCGCTGTACTCGTACATTTTTGACATGGTTTGAATTATTATTATTATTATTAATAATTTATATTATGATTATATTATAAGTAATGATGAATTTAGTAAAGTTAATATTGACAAACAAAAGAATGAAACAAATTTTTTCAATGTAAACTTTAATAGAACTAAGCTGTTATAAGACCATGCTGTAAAATCATTGTGGTAAAATGACAATGCTTTTCAAGCTTGAAACATTATCTGTGTCTGTGGAATAGCGTTTTGATTTAATTTACTTCTTTGTATTTTTGGAAAATTTCAACTGCCTAAAGCCCCAACTTTAGAGAGGGCCCGGCCAGGGGCCGAAACGGTACACACTGAGGACAGAAGTTTTTTTGTTGTTGCTAAATTACCAAAAAAGGGGGCCCGACTCTATTAACTGCCTAGGGGTCCTGGGGCTATATGCCCGGGCCTGACAGAATGTGTACCTTTGTTCAGTTTCACTCCTTACTCTTTCATTAACCCCCCCCCCCCAACAAAACAATTTATGACTGCAAATTATTGTAGTTTCCATAGATACATTTTCTACGAATGTCACAGATTTTTTAATTGCCTGTTGAGCCACATATCGAAGACTTAACAGTAAGATTCACCTCTGGAATTACATGACAATTTTAAACCTCATTTTGCTTTAAGTTATCGAAGACCTCTAAACTGTTTGTCATCATTTTATATCTGCTGAGAAAATATAATAATTTTATGCAAACAACTTCTAAAAGTAAATACAAATATGCATGTGTGTGTGTGAATGTTTTAATATTTATATTTTATATTTATATTTTGCTATAATACGAGTACACTAGACAGTGATGCAAGCAGATAAGTTGCTCACCCCCACCTCCCACTTGATCCAGTCTATCTGATACGGCCATATATATATATATATATATATATATATATATATATATATATATATATATATATATATATATATATATACCAAGAAGGTAGGCCCATAGAAATAATTGTAAACCTAAGCTCGATATCATGTAGTATCGGTGTGTCATTCAATTCTGTTAAAACAATAAATACATGAAGAAACAAAATTTAAAATTTAAAAAAAAAGGCATGTAAGAGATTAAGTATGATGACCTACTAATCCATGTTATATTGAAATTTAAAATTTAAAAAAAATAAAGGCATGTAAATTGTAAGAGATTAAGTGTGATGACCTGTTAATCCATGTTATATTGTCAGGTGTGAAGATGTGTACTGCACAAATAATGAATGCGTAGAAGATTAAATGGGTCACAGCTTCTTTTGATGTCACCGACCTTGCTCCTTAAAAAAGTGGTGGATCATCACTATCCCTACACTACATCGTGATCCGCCACGGAAATTGGGCGGTTGCGCAACTAACACATTATGTGACACACCGCCCAGGTAAAAATAAAAAGGTCAGCCAAGCTTTTGCCTAGAGACACTGAATATTTGATTGATTAGCAAACACAATATGGTAACCTAATGCAGGTGATTTCTATACAATATGTGCACAGACAAGGATGAGAAAAAAAAAAGAATTAACAATTTGTTAATTTTTTTAAAAAACCATAACTTGGATGTGTCTTTTGAAAGCAAGTCTGTCGGGCAACGGAACATGAAGATACTGCTCGGATGATCAGACAACTTGCAAGCTTTTGAATCTCATTCAAGGTAAAACGCGACGCTAGCAGCCAGGGTCAACGAGGTCATTCTAAGTCTCGCCAAGTATGTGCCGAGTAAGTGTCGCTCTATTCCGACACCAGCAAATCCCAGATGGGGCCAAACAAGACCTTAAATTATTTACCTACCGAGAAATGACAGGTAATCTAAAAGTCAGTAGGTAAACTAAACGTCATTGGAACCGCTGGAGCTGAACTTCGGTGTACCTTCGCTCAACTAATAATACTTCACGGAAAAGCCGGTATTTAAGAGGCGATTTTTGCTAGTTAGCGTGTCATATCACACGTGTTCCATGACTGATAAATTGATCCCCAAAATACTTTTCCCCCTCTGCTACATGAGAAGGAAGTATGTGCTAAATACTTACTATTAATGCTACTCACATCCTTTGTAACTCAAGTGTAATATATATAAATCCAAGAAAATACCCAGAGTTCATGAAACGACAAGCGTGTAAAATCCATTAGAAGAAATAGGAAAGCACCTGTTGATACTAACATCTTTGGAATACAAACACCTGTAATTTATGTACAAACCTGAACTCGAACTTGTTCCCTGTCCGTACGAATGGCATAGTAAAGCTATCCAGAGAACGAGGATTAGCACCGTCCTGGAAGAGAAAAGAAAAGTTTTAAAACTTTTCCGTTGCTGGCATCAAAGCTTTAACGTATTTGTGACAGTTTAGTAAAATCTCATATCATACCTTGGTAACATTGTATTAATTAATATAGCGCCAAACCCGATATAAATTTAGGTTTGTGAAGTCATGAATGGGGTCTCCGTGTTGTCCTTTCCACCGTCGTAACTCCGGAGCGTTCTCCCCACACTTAACTGAGACTCCAATACTGTACAATCCAACACATGCAAAATGATGGACTAGACCACTCCGTTCCAGACAGGGGAGGGCAGGTTGTAGATGACGTAATCACTTGTCAAACAGGCATCTGGGATACAGGGGCACTCTGTTCGACTAACTAGGCAGCAGCGGTGTGCAAAATGTTTGAGTGAAAATATCAGCAAGGATTTGAGAGACGTAAATTCCGCAGAATTGTGACCTCGTCATGAATGGAAAACCGCCTATCTACACTCGGTTTGTCTGCGTTTAGTGGATGGGGATTTATTTAAACTACACGAGGTGTGACTATAAAGAACTGATACTAAGCGCCGAGACTAGGCTATTCATAAATAGAGATAATTATTTGCACTGTGTCGGTATGAATAATTTGATTCAACCTGCCTGGATACGTTCTTGTCAAGTTGTTCTATGCAGTATGCGCAAGTATCGTACCTTTGTGTCCAGCCGTGTCTGCTGGAAATCCCCATTCAAACCAAGAGGCATTTCTGCGATTTGCACAAAGTAGGAAAGCGTACAAATGGAGTATAGTAAAATTGTTTTAGCTTTTAAACTTTAGAAAAAGTCTTTGCAATATCGGCACTTTGTAGTGTCGACCCATTGCCTTCGCTAATCCATGCTAACATATCCCCACCCCTACTCACAACTGGGGCTGCGTCCACTCCAGCATCCAGTAACTTTGATGTTATCAACCCATTCCAGTGAAATATTATGATAGGCATATATATGTCGGTGTAGACTGAGTCCAGGTTGACAAGAACTAACGCATTGAATGGCTGTTGAGTTCGTCTTAAGGTTTCTGTTTCAATGTTTTGATTTTTGTTGGTTTTTTAATTTTTTTTTTAAACGCAAATCTTTAAATATGTTGTGCTTTAACAAAGTTGACCTTTGAAAGAAATCAATATAATTATTATATTTAAGACCACCCAGTCCCCTAGGCTTGCAAGGAAATTGCCTAACACATGTTATCTCTAATCAACTGCGCAACCTTTATCTGGGATGTAATTTGCAGTGTATCAAATTACAGCAGATAGAAAGTCTGGCGCGATTAGCTGCATCTAGGAGTTGAGTAATTGAATTACAAATTCTCAACGGAATTGTCGGAGTGGAGGCGGGAACAGATGTAGTATTGAGAATAATCGCCTTCCGCCCCTTTCTTTGACAAACTGAATCTAATTCAATACCATCTTAACATTTACTGCAGCACTAGCGAGTGTCAAATATTTGCAATATAGATACCCCAGGTGGAAATAAGATATATAAACCATGTGATGTCAGTTTTGGGCTTTTTCTATTTTTAACATTAGGACTTATCATCGATCCATTGCTAAATACTACTACTACTACTACTACTACTAATAATAATAATAATAATAATAATAATAATAATAATAAACATCTACATATGATTTTCTTCTAATAAAGCATAATTGTGTTGATCAACGTACAATTCAGCCAATTTTTCCTTTGCACCGCTACACTATATTGGACTTTTTGACTAAAAGCACCCAGAAAACAAATGTGTTATAACTCGGTAAAACGTAGAGCATTTTACAAAATTCTTTCCCAAACTGCTGTTATCACACTCAGAAAATAGACACTTCGTAGTCTCCATATTAAGAACGCTGATGTGTGCTAACACACTGTTACGTATCCCCTTTAGTAACCGGGGTAGTTAACTAGATTTAACTACGTTATCTAGGAAATGACCTTCTTCGATGTTATCACCCAGTGTGAGAGAAAAGATAGAATATCCACAGAGTACTGGGCAAGATCATTGGGTATAAATAATGCGACACGAGCCCGCATAGACACCCCACCCCACAACAACAAACAAACAACAAATTGATTCAAAGTTGTTCTGACGTTAATGTTAAGGACGATGTCGACGAAATTCTCAGCCCTTGTCAAAGAACAACTAGGGAGTACTTCCGCCACTCCTTCGTAGGCGTGGGATTCTTCAATGATTTCGTGTATGCTAAAGACTTGAATATGTGTATTAGCTGGTAAAATAAGAAGCCAAAGAAACTCAGAATCAAACTCAACGTTGAACAACTGAAGGACAATGCCATCTGCAAGTCATTCCAAGCCACAATTGGAGGAAAATTTGCTCCACTTTTTGTGATGGATGTTGATGTTTAGGTGATGACAGACACTTTCAACAAAGTCATGACAACAGCTGTCAAAGACATCATTGGCCACCATCGCCCGCCAGAAAACCAACCTGGGTTACAAAAGAAATTTTGAATCTGTGTGATGCCTGAAGAGACCTCAAAAACACCAGATGCACAACATGGGTAATTAAGTACCTATAAATAAACAAGAATTTCCGAAATTGAATAAAGCAAAAGAAGATTGTATTGGACAAAATTGCACAGAAATAGAGAGCAGTCTGATAAAAAAATAACAGCAAAAAGGTGTTCCTAAATTGTGAAAGACCTCACCACACAGAAGCAACCAAAAGTCAGTACCATTCAAGACAAAAATGGAACATGCCTCACAGAAGTAAGTGACATTGCAGAAAGATGGACTGGGTATTGTAAAGAACTCTTCAACCATCCATCCACAGGAGATCATGAGGTGCTTGAAGTTCCAAGCTCCACAAATGATGATTTCCCCATTCTCAAAAAGGAGGTGGAGTCAGCAATAAGTGCACTGAAGAATGGGAAGGCAGCTGGAATAGACAACATCCCAGGTGAACTTATCAAGAATGGTGGGGAATCAATGATATAGCTACTAACATATGCAACAAGATCTGGCAGACAGGCGAATGGACAACACAGTGGACCCAGTCACTGATTATACTACTCCCCAAAAAGGGCAATCTCCAGCTGTGCCAAAATTACAGGACTATCAGTTTGATCAGCCATGCTAGTAAGGTGATGCTGAAGATCATCTTGATCAGGCTGAACCCACAGGCAGAAAAACTAATCGCTGAAGAACAGGCAGATTCTAGAGTTGACGAAGCACAACAGAACAAATATTCAATCTTAGGGTTCTGTGTGAAAAAGTACTCACAACATCAACAATACATCTATCATGTGTTCATAGATTTCAAAAAGGCTTTTGACAGTGTGGCATGAGGTATTGTGGGCCACAATGAAGAAGTACAACATGGGTCAAAAGTTGACCAACACCATCAAGCAGTTGTACGCAAAGGCTAGCAGTGCAGTAACGGCTCAAGGTTATATGAGGGACTGGTTCAAGACAACAGTTGGAGTACGGCAAGGCTGTCTCCTGCCACCCACGCTTTTCAACATCTACTTAGAGCGCATCATGAGAGAATCCATAGAAAGCCACTATGGGACAGTTAGTATTGGAGGGCGTAACATCACCAATCCCCGTTATGCAGACAACATCGATGCAGAGGCGTAGCGATGATATTTTGCGCCCGGGGACAAACTATAAAATTGGCGCCCCAGCGATCTTGTGACAGATTTATTACCCTTGTTTTCTTATTATAATGTAACGTTACAAACCTCATTTTGGCGCCCCTGTACCTTGGCGCCCGGGGATATATGTACCCCTTGCCTCGCCCCCTCGCTACGCCTCTGCATCGATGAGCTGGCAGTCACTGAAATTGAGTTTGCTACCTTAGTGAAGAACCTGGATGAAACATCTTCCAGATTTGACATGGAGATAAGTGCCGAGAAGACAAAGCTGATGACAAATAGTGGCAAACAAATCTCAACCAAGATTAAAGTCAGAGGACAGGAACTGGAAGCAGTGGGCCAATTCAAACATCTTGGTTCCATAATTACTGAAGAAGGATCAAGAGCAGAACTTTTGTCACGAGCAGCACAAACAATGCCAGCTATGCCAAAGCTAAGATCCATCTGGAGAGACAAAAATATCCGTCTGAAAACTAAAATCAGACTATTGAGAGCACTGGTCATCTCAATCTTTCTGTATTCCTTTGAGACCTGGACCCTGACTGCAGAATTACAACGAAGAATCCAGGCACCTGAAATGAGATGCTACAGAGCCATCCTTGGCATCTCTTACATGGACCATGGACCACATCACAAATGAAGAAGTGCGTAACACAATCAGGCACAAAATAGGACATTATGAAGACCTTCTCACTACTATTAAAAAGAGAAAGCTGAAATAGTATGGTCATGTCACTAGAGCCAACAGTCTGTCCACAACAGCATGGCATCGTCCAGGTTGTCAGAAGGAGAGAAATCTGGACTGACAACATCGTATGATGGTGCCGTAAACCTTTGCAGAGTCACAGGCATTGGCACATGATAGAGAGAAGTGGAGTGAACGGATCAGCAAAGAGCCTCAACACCACACTACGTCAAGAGATTGACGAAGATGATGATGATCATTCACTGGTAATAACGTAGTTAAGCGATGTAATGACAAGCATTCCTTCATTTAAGTAATTGACACGAAAACGGAACTGTTATATGTGGCGTACTGTTAACGTGAGTCACCGATAAAACAACCAGTTTGTGCAACAATGTTATGAAACTTTGTTTTTTTTATAGTCTGCCACGTTTGGCCTGACGATATAACCGTTGGTTTATGTTTGAAGTTCGATATTACGATATCTGACATAACGAGAAGGGAGTAGTGATCTATTCCCAGTAGGATATCTGACAGAAGATTTAGGTTGCCTCTTTGTTTATTTTTGTGGGGAAATATCTCCACTGACGTACCTAAGTATCCAACTCTATATGCACTGACGTACCCACGTACATACTTATCAAAGTATCTACCTATATACGTGTTTATATATCCACCTATCCACTCAGTTCGAGGTCCGAAAGAGAGGCGAGACAGTAGGGGTTTTGGAGAAGAAAAATGGACGAAATGATCGAATGGAGCAATGATACTTAAGTTGGAGTGGACTGGAAATAATAAGTTTATGAAGCTGTACAAGGCAATGACTTCAACTATTTACTAGATTCTATGATGAACCATTTTAATCGTTTATAGAGATTGGCTATTTATATAAAAAAATATGTGTTTGAACTTCGGTAAAAGATTTTTTTTAAATCAGAGGAGTATTATTTTTAATGTAATGCGTTATCACAGTTGTTTATGTAATTAATACATTGTTTGTCGTATCATTCTGTTTAATATATCTGCTCAGATGTCTATTTATCCCACCTGAAAAAGTTTTCACACTTTTATTTATATTTACTCCATCCGGGGAATAACACCGAGGGTGGTCAACCTCATGGTAACGAGCCCCGAACAAAACGGACACCTTGTAAGAAGGTACAATTTACCATTAAACCTACGCCCACAAGGCAAGGGGGCATTACCCAGAGATACAGTTGCCATATGCCAACGGTTACAATGAAAACTCCCTGCACTTGTTACAAAATACCTCTGATTTATAACGCGGATCAGTTTTCCTAGTAAACAAATCTAATACATCTTGGATGGACAGTGATCAAACTCAAGGCGGACACAACTTTCTGCACACACAAACAAGATTATATTATAATGGAAACAGCATCTTAAAACTAGACGAATCACCTTAATCACATATGAGATTACTCAGAGTGCGTTCAAGAATCAAAGAGTGTCCACGAAAAAGAATGTGTTCCCAATCACCACAATGACAACGCGAAATAGTCTAGGTATCCTCATCCATTTTCTGTGCGAATCGATGTAAAGTGTCGAATTGTGAATAAGTATTGAACCTTAAAGTTGAATGGAATGGGCATTAAAATTGTATCACATTTAAGCCAGAAAAGTCTTTGTGAAGGTTACTTCGATGTTTCCTCTTTTCGCCCCACCATGTCAGTTAAACTAAGATTTGACTGATATATTGCAACGCTGTCCTGGGAAGAAGAAATAAACATTTAAGCTACCAGCCATAACCGCTTGATTGGAACCATGTAAATTATTCATTGTTAAAGTGAAGTTGGTATGCAGTGTATTTCAGTTATTCTAAGCTATCCAAAAATCTGACGAATGAAATGATCATCTTGGGAAATAGGAACAGCTGCTGACGCTTAGTCAGAATAAATTAAGGCGTACGCTTTAGAACTAAAAAAAAATTAATGCGAAGACCTTTGTCGAAAATCTTTAGTCCAAAATTTTCTGAAGTGGAGACGTTTAGCTCAGAGAAAGCCTAACAACAATAGTGATTTCTTCGTTAAACAAGTAAAGGGGACCAGATGACTTATAAGAAATCGTGGCTCTTTTCACCACTCGTTATTTTGATGAACTAAATCCAAAGTAGACAGTGCTAGTAAATAATGATGACATAACTTAGGTTTAATTGGTGTTGCCGCTATGCTATTAATTTGTTATTGATTTAGTGCATGGACGCACAATTTCTGAAAGAGAATAACATTAAGGTACGCAATTTTAATTGTTCTCGTAATTTTCTATTTTTCATTGTTTTATGCAAATGTGTTTGACATGACTTGGATCCGCATTGTGTATTCTTTATTCAGTTTCATGGTAAATCTGTTGATATTAGAGGCGTCATGCAATTTATCTTGATAATTTTAGTTACTACCTCATTAACTGAATTGACGGATTACAAGCGATCCAAATGTTCATATGTGAAATCATGATAACTTGACTCCCTATTTTGTATTACAGGGATTTCCGAAACTATGTCTTAGATTAGGGTATAGCCTTTATTTATAGAGATGTTAGTAAGTCTGGGGTTTTAAACGCTTATGTCAAGTCGTTTTCTTCTCTAATTTATTTTAAATTTTCTTCAGATTACTTGGATTCTAAAAGATTAATTCTTTTTCTTGTAACTATTTGAGTTCTTGTACACAATTTTTGGACAAAAAACATTTCTTGTGGTTCTGCAAGGAACTGTAGACATCAGTACTATTCAGGTTTAAAGATACGTCATCGCCTTCCATCTTGGATTTTCATCGGGACTAGAACTTGATTTCATTAGAATATTTCATTATTAGGACTTCTCTATTATTCGTGGATTATTTTTGGACTTGATTCTTAAAACTGTACGTTTTTTCTCGACGTTTACATTGTTTTTCCAGGGAATTAAATTATTTGTTACATTTTCCAAAGTTTGTTATTTTCACTCTTTATTTGTTACTGTTTGCAAAAGCCTAAACACGTAACAGAGATGACGCGTTGAGAATTGGAAGACCAGAGGAAAAAAAGAAGACGTGTGATACACAGGTCAAGAGAAGAAGGTGATGCAATCAATCGTGGCTCTTTTCACCACTCGTTATTTTGATGAACTAAATCCAAAGTAGACAGTGCTAGTAAATAATGATGACATAACTTAGGTTTAATTGGTGTTGCCGCTATGCTATTAATTTGTTATTGATTACATTTTGTTATTTTTCTTGACTGAGAGGGCTCCCATTGCATTATTTGTTCCCAATATTCTTCCTCAGTTCTATATTGATATTCTATCTATCCACTCACACCGGGCCATATCTTTGAGGGAGGTCATCCCCTAGATAACGCCACCCAATCAAATTAATCACCCCTCTTTCTAAGAGAGCGACGTTACAGCCGAATACCTTCCACATTCTGAAATAGGCTCGGTCTTATATATATATATATATATATATATATATATATATATATATATATATATATATATATATATATATATATATATATATATATATATATATATATATATATATTCAGAACAATTTGATGAATAAAGTCTAATAGTGCCACTTAAATTTTATGGAAGGCATTTTTTTATATCCGGTAAACGTAGTGTGGTGCATTTAATCCATGTGCGATACAGAAATATGCTACCGCTGTTTATTTTTTTTCAGTCGGGACTCTCTCTCCAAACTGATCTTTTTTCCCATCAAGTACTCAACCAGTCTTGCGATTTTCTACACTAACGCTATTGTTTCGTGCCTAATTTAAAAACAACCTGATCCAGGTTTTCTGTCTAGCCAGACAAATCAATGCATAAAGCCGATTGATTTCCCCATTTTAGGGAAGGAAAGAAAAAACGCACAAAAGCAGAGAAACAGTCACGCAGCCTGCGCTAAGTCATTTGAAAGTACATGGACTTAATGACAGTTCGATTGAACACATTACAGCGGATTAAATAACTGTTCAATTAAAGATATTACAGCGGACTAAATAACTGTTCAATATATTCAAGCTAAAACATATACGGTTAACTGAAAGTAACTTCTGAATCAATCGTCCAATCAATTAATGATAGGTGTATAAATGGAGCTTTTTTTTTGCATTACTGTAATACACAGCAAATAATTAATCGACACACTAGTGAAAATATTTAGATTCACTTACACTGAGTTTGCAATGTACTTTGATACTGTGTATAACAGTGGAGATAGCAAGCTGAAATAATTGAACAACTAAGTAATAAAAACTTCTCAGTCACTGTAAACGGTCTGCCTACTAGAATCGTGTGCTCAAGGATTTAAAATAAAACTGAGGCAATATTTTGTAGAAGACACGCGATAATTCCTAGATTTTAGGGTTTGTTTTTAATGGATTTGCCGCCATTTTCAGTACTGGATAAGCTATATTTAGCGGCCATTATATCTGGCGGACGACGAACGTGAGGAAATGCGGGAAAACCACAGACCCACGGGAACGTATTGCAAAGGTTTTTATCTTACCCACGTTAGCAGAGAGGAGACTAACCCACATGGACAGATATGGTAAGTCAATAAATTTGTGTTTAATGCCCATTAGACTCATCAGCAAAAAAAATCATCCATACATTAGTAACGTAAACCTTAGATATTTGTATGCCCACAAACATTGCACATGACTTGGATTGAGAAGTACACGTAACTTGAATTTACAAGTACACATGCTATTAATTGTGTGGTACTGATCATAATTTAAGCAACGAGGTATCTACCTGCAAATGAAATGATATAAAATGTAATGATCAGCGAAAACGTATATTAATGTTCTTCAGATGGGGATATACACTTTCAAAACAATCGAACATTTGCTTTTTGTTTAGCACTACAAAAATATAATCAGTACTACATTTCTCTATCCTTAACTTTTAAATAAGTGATCTACTACTAAATATCATTTGTTCACACGGATTTCGTAATTCATCAACATTTATTATAAATCATATTTAAAATGTGAATTAACTTTTGTCCACGATTTTAAGTTGTACTTTATTTGATGTAAGCACAACGTCAACATATGAAACTATTTGCCTATGACTGTGAGATGTAAATAGAATGCTTACACAACATTTGAGTTCGGAACAATCTATGCCCAGTCTTGTTTATAATTAGATTTGAATTGGGTCAAGTTAAAATGTGTATAAATGGGGATTTGATCAGCAAACAATTCATTCGTGTTTTAGGAATGAATTATTTACTGATCAAACCCCCATTTATAGACATTTTCTTGTTTTATATCTGAACACAACCGTAAGCTATGATCCCTGGGATCATAGTTTACGGCTGTGTTCGGATATAATTTGAGAGGAATTTAAAATATTCATAGGAATTCCTGAAGTACTCATTCAGTTTTGGAGCTCTAATACTACTCTGGATTATTGTGAACTCATTTGAAAGAATGGATTGCAGTAGGACATTCAAGACTATTGGAGTCATTCGGAAAATTTAATATTTTTGGACTTAAAATATGACATTTAGAGTTTTCTTTAAAAATCGTATTCACAATACTATACATGTCTCTTGAATTGTCACTTTGTAATATGGAGACACCATACTAGCTGAATTTACTTAAATTGTTGGTTTCATTTTCTTTCTCATGTATACTTCAGTTAATCATGTAATCGCAACAGTCTTTAGCCGAGAGAGACCGCGACGCATATGTATGATCCGTTTTCTTCAATCAGAAGTCTGCATTGAGCTTTAATTTTTCCTTGCCCAGTTTTGCGCTTATTTCGTTCTTCATATTTTGGATTATCTCAAATACCGGGCTCTTCTTACAATTACCGGTCCCTTGTCAGTTACAACAGAAAATATATATATCGAAAATTAAAGCTGTGTTTGTAAATGTAATAAAGATGACAATTATCTAAATTATTATTATTATTATTATTATTATTATTATTATTATTATTATTATTATTATTATAATTATTATTATTATTATTATTATTATTACATGTCCGTTAACACAATTCCAATAAACTGCAGATTGGAATTTCATACAAACAACCACCGCTCCGGTGGCCAAAGAGTCATACCAAAGACTTCTAAAAATGGTACTAACAGCTGCCTCGCTAGATGCTCAGCATCAAGAGGTTAGTGTTAGGACTGGTCAAACTGGTGTCAGAATAACGTGACTGGGTGGGAAATCATGCTACATGTCTGCGGCATTTTGCCCCAGTGCTAGACATCTCATCTCCGGCCTCCCTCACCCCCACTTACTTCCCTGCTGAAATCACTTGAACAAGTATTTTATTTCTATGTGTAAGAAGAAGCATCAGATAGTAAATGTATTTTGCATTTTAATGTATGGGTCGCTGTCATTAGATTAGTGGTGAGCACCGCGAGTGTGCGTGTCATTAAGGGGCTGGTATATACAGTGGAGAGCATGTAGTTTTGCAATGACGAGCCGTGTCAGGTGCTGCAATTATTTTTGTTATTTTCATTATTATTATTATTATTATTATTATTATTATTATTATTATTATTATTATTATTATTATTTGTATTATTGATCTTGTTGATATTATTATTATTATTATTATTATTATTATTATTATTATTATTACTGGTATTATTATTATTATTATTATTATTATTATTATTATTATTGATCTTGTTGATATTATTATTATTATTATCAGTAGTAGTAGTATTTGTTATTATTATCATTATTATTATTATTATTATTATTATTATTATTATTATTATTATTATTTCCTATATGCTTAAAGGTTCAGGGATGGTCCATTACAGAATACTGCATATCATACATTGGAAATAAATGTTTTGGTAAGAAGAATACCAATGAAAGTTAACACGCTATTGGCATTCCAGTTTTGTCTTTTGTTTGGTGCCATTCCGGTTTTACCTATTCAGTGCAGTAGCATACCGGTTTTGTCTTTTCAATTTAGCGTCTTTCCGGTTTTTTTCTTTTGAGTTCAATGGCTTTCCGATTTGGTCTTTCCAATTCAATGTGAAATAAAATTTACTGCAGCCTGTATCTACTACAAAATAACTTCCACAGATCGAAACGTGTTCTTAAACATATTGTTTCATCACGTCTCGCAACGTCAGATCTTGTTGCAAGGCATAACCAGAAAAAAGAAGGATAAAAAGGTAGTCAAGTCACGTGATGTCAGCATGCATTGTCAGGCTTCATCAGAGATACTAAAAGTAAATTACCTACATCTCAGCTAGACGGTAGGTAGAAAATGGAGGATTTAGAGATGTAAACCGTCAACCGAAGTGTTCTTTGAACTGAAGATAGGTGAAAAGTGAGTTAAATGGTAATTTATAATTTAAAAAATGGCACTAACAGCTCCCTCGCTAAGCACTCAGCATTAAGAGATTAGTATTAGGACTGGTCGGCCTGGTGCCATGATAATGTGATTTGGTTGGACATGATGCCCCAGTACTTGACGTCACTATAAACTGCCACACTGCATACACTGTAGTGATATAACTGAACAATTTATTGGGACAGATGTATCGGCCTAAGACAAACACTACATAGCACAGATAACATAGCTGGTGTGGCGAAAGCTCATGCATACTGTTAACATACTGAAACGGATCGAGGTCAAGGTGTTCTGTTGTAGTGCGGAGCGAGCGCGTTGTGATCATCCCTCTGTATATCTGTGAAACAAATATATTTGCCAGTTCGATTTGAACAGGATCCCACAATAGATTCCAAATCTGAGTCTTTTGCGATTGAAATGTACCACTATTTCCAAATTTGTTCCTTAATATATGTTACGTTTTTAAGGAGACATCCCGTCACTTTAAACGGAAGAAAGGGAAGTGGCAATTGCACATATACAGTATTGCGAGTCTATGCTCTTAAAATAAGTAACTGAAAAGAGTGAAAGACAACAAGCTTTCGAAAATTAAACAAATAATATATTCCCCTATACATATATATAAAAATGAGAAAAAAGAACTTAAGATAGTACTAATTAAATCCCAAAATAATCCAAGAATTAGATCAGACACAAGTCCTGGGAATTAAAAGTCCTTTAAAAAAAAATGCCGAAGAGATCTAAAACCGAAGTCGATGACGTGTCTTTTATAACTTAGGGGGTACTGATGTGTAAATAGACTTGTTGAATCAGAGTAATATAAGTCCAGGTTTGAATATATTATAAATTCCAGTTACGGTCTTTATACAATAATTTTTATCAGATCACTTTTATATTTGCAGAGAAAAAAATCACTTGAATTCAGTAATTTCAAGACAATAAAATGCAGCCCGAATTGATATCAACATAATACAACAGGTGCTAGATGTTAAAGCACGAATAGCTAAATCCTCACAATCACAAGATTATATAGTTCTCTACCTCATGTAACAATTAGCATTTTCTACATAAAATAAGCATTATCTAATGGAAAATAACCTTCTAGAATGATCTAATGAGCATATGTTATTATTTACAACAAAATATTCTGTAAAATTCACTTAAGAAACTCCAAAACTCCGACCATCATCATCATCATTGGCGACTTAGTCTCGGGAGGCCTTACGGATAGTACCTTTGGGGTGTCGTCCGTCTCTGGATTGTTGGCATCGTCTGTTGTGGCTGTGCAGTGGCTATGCGCGAGTGGCAGTCCCTCTTGCAGTTTGTGCAGACATACTGGGAAGCCTGAGTTACTGTGGTTGCTGCTATGTCGCCCTTTCGTAAACGTTTCACTGCCGCCAACTGGCCTCTCCTCGTATCATCGACTGATATACCTTTACTTACTGTCAGTCTCCAGGTGCTTCGGACCTCGGCCAGCATTTCCCAGCCATCAGGTGCGATGTAGCATGTCTTCAGGTCTCTCTTGCACACATCCTTGAAACGGAGTGAGGGGCGGCCGACTCTTCTCGTGCCACAGGCCAGCTGTCCATATAGGATGTCCTTTGGCAGCCTCCCATCCTCCATGCGTCGGACGTGACCCAGCCATCGAAGGCGACGTTTGCTCAGCAGGGAGAACATGCTCGGGGTATTTGCTCGCTGCAGGATTTCATTGTGAGGGACACGGTCTTGCCAGCTTATTTTCAAGATGCGTTTAAGGCACCATATATGGAAGGAATTGAGCCGGCGCTCTTGCCTCATGTAGGTACTCCAGGTCTCACTTCCATATAAAAGGGTGCTGAGAATGCAAGCCTGGTAGACTTGGACTTTTGTGTTCTCTGTTAGCGCGTTGCTTTCCCACACCATCTTCGTCAGTCGTGACATGATGGTGTTTGCCTTTCCAAGCCTTCTGTCCAGCTCCTTATCAAGCGATAGAGTGTTGTGGATGGTTGACCCCAGGTAGGTAAAGTTGTTGACTGCTTCCAAGGTGACACCGTTGTCAGCAACTGCAGCCTGTTTAGTATGATGCCGGCATACACTTTACCAACAATGCTCAGAAGTGAGATCCCTCTGTAATTATTACAGCCACTGCGGTCGCCCTTGTTTTTGTAAAGGGTCACAATTGTGGCATCACGCATGTCTTGGGGGACTGCTCCTACCCCACAGCAGAGGCAAAGTAGTTCGTGCATTGGTTGAAGCAGTGTTCGTTTCCCACGTTTGATAGCTTCGGGCAGGATTCTGTCACTACCTGGTGATGTGTCATTTGGTGTCATTTGGGAGGGAGTCAATAGCTTTGCTGAGCTCTTCTAAGGTTGGCACTTTGTCGAGCTCCTCCATGGTGGGAAGATTCTTATGCTGCTGAGGGCTGCTTTGGTGACTAACTTTTCTCGGGAGTATAGCTCTGAGGAGTTCTCTACCCATTTGGCCATCTGTTGCCCACGGCCAGTGTTCTGATAATATATAAACATCTTTTCTCTTTCTTGTTTACCTGAATACTAATCCTGCTATCACTCTCATACACATAGAGAATGATGTAGCTATGTAGTAGTTGCTGTCATATATATATATATATATATATATATATATATATATATATATATATATATATATATATATATATATATATATATATATATATATATATATAAATAAGACAAAGTAATACTGGATTGGATCTTCAAGTGCGGTCGACACAAGTTTTTTATACTTACGCAGTGGACCTAAACATCTATTCCATTGCAGTGTATAATGTTCTGAAATATTTCTCAACAGAAACCCATTTACCTCGAATCAGCTTAAAGATCTTTGAACTTTAGAGTTCTTTAATATATTGGCTATAAATTTGGTTTTGAAGTATCAGATTTCTGAGAGCTAAGAATCCATGTTGATACGTGTTTGAGAATTTTTGTCATATACTTTTATCCATCACGCACTTTCAATTTACCGGAGTAAGCCAGAAAACTAAAATTAGTTAGGAGATGTATATATCATTTGAAACAGGAAGAACAATAACTTATTAATTAAATTTCATTTCGTTGTTTTCAAAATCGATATATTTATTTCTGATATGTATGATTTTATTCTTTCCCATTTTTTTTACATAGTGTTCATAAGTAGAGATAAAAGATGTACCTCTCTGAAGCATACGTGATTGTAGAGAAAGTGGTAGACATTATTTGTCGAAAATTGACAATACTTTCTATTCTTATTTTTCAATGTGATATATGGCTCTTTGCACGTGAAAACCATATATATTGGATGCAAATTGCATCTTAATTCTTTTTGCAAAATATATACGTCAGATAGATGCACCGAACAACATTACCGGTTTGTGCAATAAACAAGTAATTAATTTCAATTCCAGGGTACAATGAATACATCATAGCTAAGCCGGCACGTGCAGTGCTGTGCAAATCCACGCTCAGGATAAAATGCGCATGGTTTCTTTACAGGTGAATGTACGATATACAGGTTTTTTTTAATAATAATAATAATAATAATAATAATAATAATAATAATAATAATAATAATAAAAATAATCATATGACATATCTTAAATCTCGGCCTTGTCACTGATATACTAATCAATGCAAGAATGTGTATGCAATAAACGTTATGTACAACACGCTTAAAGTCACGGGACTCTACGTAAAATGGGCATTTATAATGATGTTACTTTATGTTTCGCTCTGTATACTACCGCCGACAGGTGGATCGTGCTAAGGCGATGATCGTCATTCTGTCTGTCTGGTTTAGCTTCCTCATAATGACTTTACTTCAGCGCCGGTGCAAACCATTTTGGTGCCCTAGGCGAGATCAGATATATGGCGCCCCCTTCCACTCAAGCCCTCCCCTACCCGCCCATAATGAAATAAACCCTTAGCCCAGCGCCCTAGGCGATTGCCTAGTTCGCCTAGCGGAAGCGCCGGCCCTGCTTTAGTTCCATATATTTCGTACCTTGGCTTTGCGGATGACTTGCGCTCCGAGCAAGAATGCAGCGGGTTTTGTTTGTCTAGTTCTGTGTTGTTTTTTGAGGTGAGTGGGTGTTGTTATGGCGACAAACGGTCAAAAGCCAGTGACGCTAATTAAATGTTCACCTACAGTAGCTTCATTTCGGGACGTTTAGTAAGGTTTATGGATGGATTGGACTTGGACAAATAAAACAGCGTTTGATTTTGTCAGCGGAAAAGGTAACCTTAACTATAAGAAAGAATCTTCTCCGTATGATTACTTTCGTTATAGTCCACTTACCTTAATAAAACTATGGATATAGCTTACACTTTGGAGAACAAAAGCATCATTGATGTTGTGGTCAAAAGTCAAGGTCAGACGGGCACAAGAAAGGCGACAATCTTTCGATACAAATTTAACCGCTCCGGTGGCCTAGTGGTTAGAGAGTCCGCCGCGGGAGGTCATGGGTTTGATACCGGCCGAGTCATACCAAAGACTTACAAAAAAATGGTACTAACATATGTCTCGCTTGACGCTCAGCATTAAGAGGTTGGTGTTACGACTGGTCGGCCTGGTGTCACGATAATGTGTCTGGAAAGTAGAGTAAACGGAAAAGAGAGACTCGCCTGCATTGAACATCTAGCGAGTCTTGGTATGGTCTCAGTCACCTAGAATATGTTCGTTGGTTTAAATCTTTAATCATGTGTTAAATTCATTCTTTTTACATGCATATCTCAGTTTTCCGTGAGTTCGGAAGAAATGGTTGGCATGAATTTATCTCGATTGGTATATGACTTGTGTATTCTTATGATCTGATACAATACTTCTGATACAAATTGTGTGAAAATATGAATTAATATGTCTTAGCGGTTACATATCATGTATGCTAGAATTGATTTTCTATATCTGGAAGAATTTTGTGTCAAGGAATTGTTTATTAGCAAGTTATGTATTTATGACAAAAAACTGAGCCTCTTAATTAATTCATGTCATTCAATTGTGAACACATTTTCATGCAAAATGAATGGGGAGATGGTCCAGTTAGTGATGTACAGCTCACGGGCGCAATGCTATTTACTAAGATGTTTAGGAAGACATTAATCCCGAGATAATAGGTTGTGTATGGGCGTCAGGTTGCAAACTGACACATACTAGCCTTAGTTGGTTGATTACGATATTATGATGCATTAGCCTTAGTTTTTTGTTGAAATACGATAAGACAATATCTGACGTAACAACACTGGGGATTGTTTTCTATTCCTGATGTAAAAATGCCTGAGAAATAGTATGCTGTGTTATTAATTTAAATGGCAAAGTTAGCTACAAATTTGTATCACGCAGTGGAAAGGAGAACAGCTGATGAGGCTTGAGAGATAGAGGAAAAAGGAAAGAAATACGGTGACTGACCTGTCACCAACGTAGACTTTGAGAGGACCGGAAGCAACCATGTTATGCAGGCATGCTGCGTAAAACGAGTTCGTTTGTTCACTCAATTCTGTGTGATATTTGTTTTATCTTTGTAACAAAACGGCCAATTGCATTTCTTATAAATTTTGTAAAATTGTAAATTAGTAAAAACGTACCTTTTCAATATAATGTACAATTTTATTTTGTTTATGTGATTAATTAAATTGTTATGTGTCACGGCGGGACGTGCGTGTTCTTCTATTTTATATTGCTGCTTAGATATCTATTATTCCATCCATGTATATCATATTTTAAGATATCAATTACTCGATCAGTGCAAATATAAAACCTGGTCGATCGTCTCCTTTAAAACGATTATGAAACAAAGGCACCACAGAACTTGTGGACGATCCCTAACATTCTTGATCCAAAAAGAATGCTGAAGTTGATGATGTTTGGAGAAAATACATGTTGTTTATTTAACTGAATGTATACTGGGAAGTTATTTTACCCTCTGTCTGTTTTTTTTTTTTAAGTTTCGTCGGTAACCGATTGTACAAAACAAATGAAAGTAAATGTATCCTTCATTCTCTTAGAGCATGGCATCAGAACTATGCCTAGAAGAGTACGAACATGATACTTGTATTTTTCGCAGAGGTAAAATGCTACATCGTTACTGATTTCAGATCATCAGATGCTGGTATTTTACATGACTCGTCGTTTCAAAAAGGCACTAAATACGACGACAGAAATATAACAGGACAAGTTCGGATTAATTTGAAATGCGTTCTGAAATTCACTTTTTTTTCAGTATAAGATGCTAAGTCGTTTTACAACTTACGTTCAGATTGTTTTCTCCAGTTGGACGTGCAATTGAACAAAATTAATTCCGACTTAATACAATAGCTCGAGATCTAATAAAACTACGTTGATATCAAGATATATTGAAGGAAGGCTGGTGTTACACAAAAGCTGCAATCTATAATTTTGTGCAGTGATTGTAATAGGGAGTCTGCGAATCAGTTAAGCACGTGCCGATTTGGCAGGAAAGGATAAATAAATGTCAGTATTATGTTTTCCCTACATCATTCGTCCTAAAACAGATTTCCGGTTTGAAAGAAAATGTGCACCTATCGCAAACACCTGCAATTAATTCTCAATTGATACCTTCGTTTTTCTAATTCAATGGGCGGTGCATTAGATCAAAATGTAGCGCACATAAAGGTATCTGCTAGCTGCGGTCACGGTGCCTTCTTGTCTGGATTGCGTGCTGAGTGCGTAGCTATAAATTTCACTCTATGCAGTTGAACTTTTTTTTGGTAACTGATCCCGCAGAGTGCACAGGATCTATCGACAGTGATACTTACCCGCAGCACTGAATCGCATTTTCGCAAATATTGCACCCACTACCATTTCCAAATTGCTGTTCCTATGTCAAAGTTCATGTTGCTATAACGAACTCCCTGCGCAGCTTATTGACAATAACGTCTAGAAATTCTACATAATTTGAATAACATATTTAAAGATCGAACGATCATGGTCGATGCACCTCTAATTGGCAATTTAAAAAATGCGAATGCTGACAAGAGCTCATAAAATATGCATAATCAAACACTTCAAATCCACTGATGGTCTAACGCGAAGTTTTTGAGACAATTACGCTTAGCTTTTATATAATAATTTGTGTTAGATATACCACTCTAAGATATATTTTAAGAGTGGTATATCTAAAACAAATTATTATATAAAAGCTAAGCGTAAGTGAGTTACTTGTTGTTCATATTTGTGCTTAAGATTGTGTTTTTTATGTGTTGCTTAAGACACTGTTATGAAAAGTAGGAAACTTGAACTTAATTTTACTCTCTACATGATGTGGTCTAATTATATTGCCACTTTTGTACAAATTCAAACACAGCCCAAGACCAGGTTTTGAACTTTACGAGGGCATGCATCATTTTAAGAGTCTACATCTTTCACTTTACCGATAATTTCTGCTTTTGTTCAGATCGACAAGCGTCTGTGTTCTCGTTCACTTTGGTTGCATATATTTTCAACGTAGACTTGAATATGTATGTGGGGAAAGGGTTGGTGTGCCATAATAACGAACCTCTTATGAATACAAGGTTTTGCATATAAAATTAGTTTCCAGATTTATACAAGGAACGCACTATGTATTGGCTGACGTTCACTCTACATTGTCCCATTTCGACCTGCCCTTTTATTCATTAACAGGAGCCTTCGTCCCCTTCCAGAAGTATTTTGGTTTCAAAATTTGAAATCGAATACTCTCCCGCTTGCTTACAACTACTTGATCTCGTATACAAATTTCATATACAGTTTTCTGCCATATACCTACTGGTGTTTGTTTGTTTCGTTTTTAGTTGTTGTTTGTTTCTTTGCAAATGCAGATAGGTTCACTCTGTTCCGCTACATATAAAAGTAGCCGCCATGTAAGAAGATCAGTGTCCTAACTGAATGAAGCAACTCCATTTATTTAGACACACTGATGTACAACATTTGCATGAGAGCGTGCAGAGAAAACGAAAGAGCATGCATTCAGTGACACTCTTCTCTTACAAGACACTGATAAAGGAAACCAAAATTGCAAGTCATGAGTATAACGATGATGTGCTCTTCTTGAAAAAGACATTGAATGAAAAATTAAAACACGTGTCACAGGGCCATTACGCTCGTGTTTCTTATGAATACCTGCTGAGTTGGATATCTAGATTAACTGTCACTGTTACATAATACGTGTATCACATACCTGTACTACAGGTGCACACCAATTACCTATCTTAGTTCCAGACTGCAGTTGCCATGGGATTTTTAAAATAATGAGATCACTAAGTTTTCAGTTGTGATTGATGAGGTTTGTAATGTACACATGTCCCAGACTATATTGTTCTTTTCTTTTCTGGCAGTCACTGAATCGTCTATTCTTTACTATGCCCAAAAGAGACCAAAATAAGGTGCGGAATGACAATAATTTGTTCACTACCCAAGGAGTTAACTTGTGAAGTTGTTCGAGTTTAACAGCTACAGTGATAACAGAGGGGTTTAGTCTGTGACTAACTGAAGAGGTACACGTTTCTGGGTGCAAATGAATATTGGAATCTCAAATGTCACGAAGAATGCGTCTTTATTTCCACTTTCTGTCGGGGACGCGTGTGAAATGATGTAAGAAATTGAGAGAGGATCAAGAATGAGTCGCTGTGCTTTTGATCAAAGGAACAAAACGTTTCGTTCTTGAAAGATGGCTGCGGATTTCCTTGTATCAATTACACCGAAGAAAACGTAGGTGCAACGGCCAGCGCCTTGAAGGACGAAGAATGAATATCAAACCTTTTCGCTCTTCCAGCTCCTTATCCCGTGTTACACGCATAAATACACAAAGTAACTACCACTTTTATATTAGAACTCTGGTACATGTTAATATATTAGATATGGTTGAATGCGGACGATACTAGTCTGTATCAATCTGGTAAAGTTTATTGGTAATGATAAAAATACGCAATAGAAAGAATACCATCCTTAAAAGCTGGAGAAAGGAATCCATTTTGAACAACATTGTTATTGTCTTGTATCGAGGGGTTTAAAACGATTTTTTTCAGCATATCACACTCCAGTATCTTTAACGGAGGAAACATCTCTGTTGAAAAAAATAGGGAAAAAACCCCACCAAAAGCCCACCCACTCCTATAAAAATTAGAAACAATAACACAGCAACAAATGGGAAGCTAATAAGAATGTTTCTCACATACTTAAGTTTGTCTAGTAGTGGCTCAAACCTATGCAAGCTGAGGTGAGATGCGTTAGTGGGTGCCTTGGACGAATAAGCGACCCGGGGCCACTAACAACGTATGCGTATTGACACAAAACGTTTTAAATCACCTTTGCGAGAGTTTAAACTACATTTCTACACGATATCAGAAATGGAAACGGAAAAGTAAGAAAAGGACAGAGAATGTTGTAATATTGGTATATCAAAAGACAGACAATGTAAGTCTTCATCTATTTGATTTCATTTCATCTTTCTAAGTGTAGTTTAAATCTACAACGATATTTTGTAAAAAGAATTATACAATTTCGTGATATACTCAAACATTCTCGAAGAATAAAACCTCTGTTCATGGGAATTCACGGTGTAAGAACTGTACATTGATTAATTTTGTGCAGTGTTGGCATGAAGTCGGTTTGGGAGAATGCAGTTGCCCTCGAGCGACATGTGGTTGGGGCGCAGTCGGGAGCCATTTTTTTGGGAAGCTGAAAGTTTAATAATATTTAACATCACCCTAGTGTAACGAGGAGATATTTTTTATATTTACGAGGAGGAAAGTCGGTAACCGACATAGAAGCTATTCTCTGTAACAAATTAAGGGCGCTGCTATATAACATTGCCTTGTGTGTCATTAGATATCGCAATCACTGATTTTGTTCCCCAAGTGTTAAGCGTAAATTTCGTCAGTAGAGAAATGCAGCATTAAAAATACGTTAAAAAGTGTATATGCCAGAAATAGCATGAAACTCGTCCCGCTTTCTTTGATCCTTTTTTCTATTCTGTGTGTGTTTTTATTTTGTATTGTGTGTGTGTGTGTTTTTTTTTTGGTAGTACGTTTAGGTGATATAAGTGCATAGTGGGAAGAAGACTTCTTAATAATTTTACTGCTTGTCAGTAAGACAAGTCCCGTTATTGGTGTGAATAACATCTGCTTTTGTTTTTAACAAAATGGCTGCTATCTGCAAACATTATGTCATGGTTAGGAAACGACGTAGACTGGTATTGCATTTATATAGCCTCTGATGCTATTTGCAGTATTAACATCACTGAACTCTACAATAACTAGTTATGTAGGATGGTTATATATATATATATATATATATATATATATATATATATATATATATATATATATATATATAGAGAGAGAGAGAGAGAGAGAGAGAGAGAGAGAGAGAGAGAGAGAGAGAGAGAGAGAGAGAGAGAGAGAGAGAGAGAGAGAGAGAGAGAGAGAGAGAGAGAGAGAGAGAGAGAGAGAGAGAGAGAGTTTAAAACACCGGGAGCTGCCAAATATCTCATGCCCCTTTTTAATATGCAAATAAGGTAGCCATCTGAGATGTAAAGTCAAAATCATTGTAGTGGTGCATTTGATTTCTGGATTCAAACGAGTTTTCTTTGTTAGGTTACAGTTAAATTTAGCTGTACCAACGTTATGTTGAAAGCAATTTACATTATCTATCTTTAGAATTTTAAATTAAGAATAAATCTTTGCTAATATCCGTATTAAAACAAAATGCTTTTTTCGATTCATTCTATGTAGTTTTATACTAGTTGTATGACAGATATTTACAAAGACAATATTTATAAATAGGCTTAGTTTTCCTAATCTAGTTATTCGTGATTTCCAGTTGTTAGGTGGCAAATTGATTAATGAAGTAAATTACTGAGTTCCAAATAATAAATGTGTTTATTCTGATAAATTGTAGATCTTGTAGCGACTTAGATATATGTTCGCTTATAAGAATAGTCCAACTGCACAGTGCACAGGCTCAGATTTGCGCTTGCATAATGCGCCGAACGATTTGAGCCTGTGAAGTTTGAACAGTAGAACAAACAACATAGACCTGATCTGCAGGCGCATTATGCAACCACAGTTAAGGAAATATGTTGCGTCCTCTCACAAGCGATTATATACCGTACAAAAATCCATGATGAAGATTTTCAAAGCAACTTCCAACTTCATCTTATACCTGGTTTCCTACTAGCCTATCTAATTATCAACAGGAATTGCACCAATGCAGTCACTTCTTTTGTCGATTAAAGGATAGTTATTTTCCATCTTAATAATAAATTCTAGAAGCAGTGTGCCCTACAAATATATATCCGATGTACTATCTTACATGTCAAACTGTAAACAACATAGACCCTGATCGGAAGCAGCATAACACGCCTGAAGATTATCGTGTATGTTGTTTGTTCTACAGATGAAAAAAACACAACCACAAAGAACAAAAACTGCAGATATCCATGTCTGTCAGCGCAGTATGCGACGCAGGTATGGGTGTGCGCAGTGCGACTCGTCTTTATAAGCCAATATATACATTCGACTAATTGTGTCTCTGTCCTACTCAGCAATTCCAACTTGAGGTCTTTGAGTGACCTGTGAACCTCATTTTCGTAACAGGAAGGTGAGGGTGACATTTGGGGAGCTATGTAGAAAGTTTCCTACCCCACCTCTCTATGTTGATCTCAGTGTTAAAGGTAAAGAGGAGTAGAAAAAGCAGTCAAAGTTGCAACTGAGTTATCAGTTTCTGAATAAAATAGTCAATGACTAATTTTAAATCTTTTTAAATTAGCAGGTTGTATCGAATTGGTACCTCGCTTCAGTTTCCTCGGCATGACGTATCAAACAACTGCTAAACACCTCGTTAAAAACAAATCAACATCAAATGTACTTTTGGCAAAATGTGTGGAATAGAAACACCATAAACGCACATCGGAACACCAAACTGATCACGGAAGTATGATACAATTATCACAAACAGGCTTTAGTATCTGCGGTATGGCAGTTTATAGTGATGCCAAGCACAATGGCATCATGCCGCAGACATGTAACATTATGGTCACATTATCCTGACACGAAGCCAACCAGTCCTAACACTAATCTTTTAATGCTGAGCGCCTCGGGAGCCAGCTTTTTGTATCATTTTTCTATGTCTAAGCACTAGGCCACCGTAGAAGTCGGAAGAGTTATTCGAACACCACGCACAGGGAGGTAATTTTATTCGGGGGTGGGGTGGGGTGGTAAAACGTTATAGGGATGGGGGACGGGACGTAGTTGGCTATAGCAGTTTTATAGCACTTGCTAATTCCCGTCCTTGGCTACGCCTATCACTGGAGTGTTGTGGAATTACAAGCAAGCTTCAGAACACCATTCTAGTCACTTGGTGTGTGACAGACACGCTTCACTTCGTATGTGATAGAATTACCACATACACGCATCGGATCACCCAACCTGAGTTTAATCCGAACACTACGCCTAGTACTTGGGTGTGGTATAATTGATTTAAACCAAAACGCTGAGATGAGATAGCCATGTGTCGCTCGCGTATGCAACAAGCATACCTGACCATGCAAGCTTCGCCAATACGAGTATTGGAATTTTGTATGTCAATCCAATAAATTGAATGCCGTGCATCCGAGAAGCACAATATGTTTGCTTTGATTGGGACAACAAGCTTAGATTTATTTTTCATACTGTCTTTTTAGTTACTTGTCGATGAACAATGTGTGTGTGTGTGTGTGTGTGTGTGTGTGTGTGTGTGTGTGTGTGTGTGTGTGATATCGCTACGATGTCTGCAGTTTGGTATTTTATGGTGATTTCTTACACTGGAGCATCATGCCGCACACATGTAGGATCATCTCCAACCGAGTCTCATTAACCTGACAGTCCGACCAGTCCTAACAATAACCTCTTAATGCTGAGTGCCAAGCAAGGCAACTGCTAGTACCATTTTTATAAGTCATGTACGAGGCTGATGATGAACAACTGGACACAATTCGTGAACTTTCAAATAGACTGTACCTAATATGTCAATTTGCTAGTATATATTATAAGGTTTGTTTAGGTTTTCACCTTTATTATTTTATTTACATACCTTTTACAGAACATTTTAAGTTGTACCTTTCGCTCATTTTATCTTTCAGAAATACTAAGCTTTTTTTGGAAGGTTGTGTCGTCTTGCAGATTGCAGAAGTGTTTTGCTCTACAGGTTACATACGGCGATGGTCTATTGTCCAACTTATATGATCAGTCCGTTGGTGTACGTTATCGCTACCTTACATACATGACTGCATGACACTTTTCATCCACATTTATATCAAAGTAAGATAAACCACACAACTGCATTAGCACATACATACATACATACATACATACATACATACATACATAGATACATACATACCTACATACCTACATACATACATACATACATACATACTCTAACGTCTCACGCTTAGTAATAGGGGTAGTTAATTGGATTTAGCTACGTTATCTAGGGAATGACCTACCTCGATATTATGACCCGGTGTGAGTGAATAGATAGAATATCAGAGAACTGGGAAAGAATATTTGGAATATATAATACAAAACGAACCCCTTTGGTAATCAAATAACAAATTTAATCGAATTAAATTAACAGTGGTAGTTCGGTTCAACTTGAGTTACACGATTTATTAGCAGTGCTTTATTTGGATTTATTTCATTATCATAACGAGTGGTGAAAAGAGCGCAATGTCCACGACTGATTGCATCACCTTCCTCTCAACAGTATTCCAACGTTTCCTATTTCCTCGAGTCTTTTTATTCCGACCGCTTCATCCCTTTCTGGACTTCCTAGTCCTTTATTGTGATTTTGTCACTTCTCTTTATTCCGGACTTCCGATTTCGAATTCCGAAAGGACTAAATTTTTCATAAATCTCTGTATGTATCACTTTCTCGGCGTACATAAAATTCCTTCATTTTCGTTACTCAGAACAAACTAGTTTTATACACACTGCGTAAATTCTGACTTAATTTGGTAGTTCATTATCCTCGCTGCACAGCATCGGGTTAAAAAATACCACGTGATCTGTCTATCGAACATCATGGTATACTACTAAATGTCCGATTACTATTGTATAAATTTAAAAATTCCTAACTCACTTCAACATTATTAAACCATTACACAATGAAAAAGCGATAGATAATTATTGTTAACTCACAATAATCAGTATCGTTCTAACAAAGAAAAATTATTTCATATTTATTTCATATAACCCTATGAAATCATACACACATGAAACGTTGGGCCGCGTGCAATCACCTCAACCAATAAACTAATAACTATACAATTAAAATAATAATTGCATATCAACTGTAGCATCAACACATTTCCGTGAAATTTAATAAACGATACATACTATGAAACCTAGTTATATTAAACACATTTGAATAAAATAAACAATAAAAATAGAATATTACGTGAAATTACAATTGCTTACCTTATTGCTGTTATCGTCCTAGCACTTAATTCTATATTGTCTCACAAGACAGACACACGTTCTCTTTCTTGTTTAACGAGAAAAACACTATTCTATTTTCTAGGCTTCCCCAGAGCCAATGATT